>JAXQQM020068288.1:0-600000 GCA_034641835.2 Pinus albicaulis
TGCAATTGCCACCATGTACCTATTTACAACTCAAGATCTAGTTAGACGTTTAAAGAATTTTTTTTCCATTAGATTGAAACCGTTACAGCTAAATTCCTAAACTGGAAAAACTGATAAGCGCCACATCTCGAAAGCTCCATGAATTTATTTATCAAATAGAAACGATGCTTACTAGTGGTTGGCTGTGTCACTTTGCAACAGGTTACCGTTTTCACGCCCACCCTACTTCCTTTCTTATTGGTGGTCATTTGCACTGCGCTACGCTTATTAGTGGTCACCTGTGCCACTCTGCAACTGGTTACCGTTTTATTGCCTACTTTGCTTCCTTTCTTGCCTATGCTACACGACACTCTCTTCTTTCCTCTCTAGCTAGATGAATTTTTTGGCTATTTCTTAACTAGTTTGGTGGGAAGAGGGATGCATACCTAGGTATGCCACTCTATCTATTTTGATTCATTGCCAACAATAATTTATGGAGTAGTCTATAATGTGAATTTTTAGAAATACGACAAACGAATTTTTCTCTGTTCCCAGTCGATGTGACCTCGAGAAGTTCCCTCACCTATCTTCTGTTGTCAACCATTGGGAGGGCATCGTCTAGTTCCCATAGCATGTCATTCATGTATGAATCCATCATCCATAAAATTTGAGTTTTAAATTTTCTTAATTTCCCTATGATTTTTAATTGGGACAGTGCATAAAGGCTTTAGTATTGCCAATATTCAGCTTCTCCTAACAACCATAGACTACACTTGAGTTAAATGCATAGACATCTTCGAATTCGAGGAATTCCCTGTGCCAAAGGCGGGGTGGGCAAGGCCATATTATAGTTAAAATTTGAGTTGTTTCTCTCAATCTTGTTAAATTTAAGAGACAGGGAGGCATATTCATAAGCCTCTATTCCATTTTCTTGTATTCAATTTTTTTGTTTTTGTTTTAATAGAAGCTATTTAACCAAGGAAATTCTCTTAAATGACTATATATCTATATTTTTTAATTCCTTTGTCTATTTTTCGATGGCTGATTTGTTTGATAGGGAACACCGTGACAGAGACATGCCAGGGACATCTCTCATATCAATCAATGGTTATTAAGGCTAGTTCTTGATAACAAAGCCACACTAGTGCGTAGGGTAAGGCGTTTCCCTAATTTGTTTCTTCGAATTTATTTATAAATGTATCTCTTTGATAACACAGATATGAAATATTTATTACAAAACAAATAAGAATCCATACACTGATATGATTGGTGGGAAATTTGTGTCCAGAAAAGGAGCGTATCCTTCTCGTTAAAACAAGGCATATTGACATATAATTTTCTGTATAAATTGAAAAGTATGCATAAAAAAGACACCAAAAGTAAAGTAAGAAGAGCCCCGGCTCTTTATAACACTGATCTAAAATAACTCTTTCTAAAAATATAAAGCATGCGTCCGTTGATGTGACTGGTGCAATTTGTACAAAAGTGAAGCTTATTCTCTTGTCAAAATAAGGTATTAGCTTATGTAATTCTGCAACTGCTAACTCATATGTGTGAGGAAGTAGCTTGGAAACCCTCGTCAATCAAGATGTCACCTTAGGTCACCTTCTTGGTTGTTAGTTGCATTGAATTTGATGCACATTTGTCAAAGTTTGGATTACAGTCTTGACAAAATTTCTTTTTGATTGCATAATATTCCTTTGTAGGGTGAAGATGTTACCAATAAAATCATATAATGGTTTTTTAGTTGTTTCCTTCTTGCATTTATGGATGTGGGGATCCACGTGGAAATATAGCAGGTTAGGCATTACACCTGCAATGACCATTACTACAAGAAAGTGTTGGGGTCTCTCAAAGAATTGGTCAGTATTGAAAAATCACAGAGCACTACTAGTGATGCGAGTTGCAGAAATGTCCACAATAAGAATGGGGGATTTTATTGAAGACGATTGTTGGCAGTGGTATGTTAATCATGCTTTTCCATAAAATAATGGAATTCTGCCAGCAAACATAAATAAATAAATTGATTTTTGATGTTTGCCGGAATTCTGATAGCGAACATCGCTGATAATAATGAATTAAATCGGTCAGTTCCATGTTTTTAAAAATATTTAACGGCAAACTAAGTTTAAAATATTTGATGTCAAACTTTCTATGACATTTCCTCACATCTGTGATGAGTGGTTCTCTCTCAAGGTTGAATGGTATTCTCTTCGTATTTTAATGACACCAATTTATTTAACATATAACTCTATTAATTGGGTGGGAAAATTTAATATTGGTTGTTCTTATTATTTTTATTTAATTTATAATATATCTATTTATTAATATTAATGTTAATAAAATAATTTGTAATTTTAAAACTAATTTAATTGATTTAATTATTATTTTGAAATTTAATATAATATTTAAGATCTATTCCCATAAAATTGTATTACTAGTAATGTTATGATAATAAATTAAATTTTAATTTTAAAAGGTAATTTAATTGATTTAACAAGGTTAGTGAGATCTATTCCCATCAAAATATATATAGTTATTAATTATTATTTTTATTGAATGACTGTTATTATCTAAAAAAACATGGTTATTAGAATCTCAAAAAACATGTGATTAATTGCTAGATATTTTTGGAAGAGAAATATACGATGGGATTTTGATCTATCTAATTTTTCTAACTGTTATTACATCCATTACTCCATCCTCCATCCATCCATCAACCACCAAATAGATAATGTGAATAAAAAAAGAGTGTTGAAGAGCCCATTTATAGGATAACAATAATTAAGTATCGATTTGGTCAAGGTCAAATTCATCAAAATTATTAAAATGAATTCATAAGTGAAACGAGTCTTTAATCAAAATTAATTTAAATAATTTATAATTGTCCAAATCCACAAATATAAAATATAAAATAAAGGTTAATTAAAAATAAAGTAGGAATTAATCTATTCCCCCTCATAATTTATTTACAAAGATCAATTATATACAACAAGGATGGTTTGTTGAGATCCACTAAATATGGATCTAATCATTCATACATAGAAATATCAAATTTGAGGAAATAGTCTATGTATTTAAATGGTGTATTACATGTCGATGAGGAAATAATCTGTCATTTCTTAAATGGATCTCTATTTTAACTTGAAAATAGAATCCCTATCTTTAATTACATTAAATTAACTTAAATTAAATTAAGGGAACTTGCTCCCTTCAGTAAATGTGGTAAGACCTCCTAGGTCTTATTTATTTGATTAAATTCTTCTACGTCAATGCATATCTACCATATTTCCAACAAGTTTGATTCATAGGTAGATTTATTTCATGTTATGAGGGTCGTGATAGGGAATGTACTTTTTATATGAAGCTCAAATCCCAGTGCACTAATAGGAATACAACCTTGTACATAAGCAACATTATCATTTTCAATTGTATTATCAACAATTTTATCAATCTACGCAACACAGTGAACAGGGGATTACATTTTCAGAAACTCAGTCGAAAACCTTCCAAGACATAACATGACCGAATATATGTAGTAAGGTAATAGCAACAACATCATCTCCAAGACCTTCCCTAAACGTTTGTACCTTATGGGTAATAGGAATAGCAATTCCATGTCCATTCATCACAAGTCCTCCTCCAATATAACCCATTTTTCTTAGTAGTTGAGGTATAATAGTTTTAGTGTGTTTTCAAATGCTAGGTGAAACAATATCATGAGTGAAAAATAAAGCATGTGAAGAAAAACAGATGTCCACATCATCTTTCTTACAAACAACGGGGCTACAATCAATATCATCAAAGGTGGAAGAAGTAATAAGTGAGCTTGTTATCTCAACAACATCATTCTTCTTCTTAGCATTTTGTAGTCAACTAACTTCTAGATCAAGGTTCTGTTTCAAGTCATACAAGTCCTTGCATAGTATCATTATTCTCATTCAACAGTACTAATAAGTCATTGTAATTTTAGTTTATGGCCCGATATTTATCAAAATATCTATTTTTATTTGCTTAAAGAGAGGAACTTCTTCATGAATCACACCAATAAAGCCCGATAAGTAGGAAACCTCATTAGTTAGCTAGGCATTAGTCTCCTTTACCCTGAAAATTTCCTCCTTTAAGGAAACACTTTATAAATAAGAGAGTTAGACCTTCCTCCAAATCATCAACAAGGTTTGTCTTCTTCTCAAATTGCCTACACTATTTTGGAAAAATGGTCTCTCTACCATAGTAGTCTAGAAAAAAATAGCTGTTTTTTTTAATTGATTCTTCCATTCTCCATTCTCTATTTTTAACAGAGAAGAAATATAGTGCAAGGTGATGAATGTGTTATGTAATCGATCAATAACTTTCTTCTGATGATGTTTCTAGTATATTTTACCCATCTTGATAAATTCCTCACAACACTTGGTCAACTATGTGTCTTTGTTGGCCTACAAAAACTAGTGTGGCATGAAATAACAAAAGTTGTTATTTAACCAAATTAGATTTGAAAGGTTATCATTCACCCAATATGATAATCAAATCTTCAAGGCCACATTAAACCAAAGAATTCCACATATGAATCAGATCGATGTACCACAAACTACACCATTAAAAAAAAAGAGTTTCATTATGGAAAAAGTAAAACACTCACAATAATCTCAAAAATATAATGAGTTAGCTAGAAAAAACCAATATATTAAAGAAATACCTCAAATATTTAGATTATACTAGCCAAAGTGATAGATTTATAGCCTCCCCTTGCAACTAAAGGTACTTACCAACTCCCTTACAATGAACAAATAAAGAATAAAATACCAAAGGGATAATGCTTGACATAAATTCAATGGTGGCACGACCATGTGTTCACATGCAAGTAAATATCTATGTGAAGATGGCATCCACAGATGTTGATGATATTGTGGAGTTGAATTAGAACCTTTGCCTCCATGAACCAATGACACTAAGTTGGTTGTTGCTTTACACTATACAAACTAAGTCTACAAGGCTACATTATACCCAAGAATTCCACATAGAAATCAAATGGCTATACTACAGTCTATACGAAAAATGGAGATTTGCTTATGTCAGAAAGAAAACATTGACACTAATTTGGTTAAGATTGTTTGTCTTGGGGCTTTAGTATTACTAGTTCCTATTTCTGTATGAGATTTTAGAGGATTATTGTGAGGAATTTAACCCCATACGATGATGTACATTGACCTATAATTGAGTACATATAATCATACAACATCAAAACTCAGGATTGTTTGACTCGATATCTTGGTTTTGAAAATCATTTTATGTACATAATATTTTACAAAATACTTGAATACATTATCCTTCTCTAAAAACAAAAAAATGTTGTGGTCAAGGATCCTAAGGCACTCATGAAAGGAACCTTATGGGATTGAGGCTATGGTTGTTTGAGGTTAATCATTAAAGAGTTAAAACTAATTTTATGCTCATGATCCTTAGGTTTTTATCCCTTATAAATTTTGAATCTACTTTTGAAAAAAGAGAATGTATCTTAAACAAAGTTCTTTAAAATAGTTTAAAGATAGCTAAATTATTTGACAAACCAAAATGTTAAAAAAATATTTAACTAACTCCAAAACAAGATATAAGAAGAATATCAATGTAATTTTAAAGATGGTTTATAATGTAAAAATTATGATTTTTAGTTGTATATAAGTTGAAATATACACAAAATAACACTTAAGTGTTATCAAGAAATATAACATGAAAATAACAAACTTGTGACATTCTAGCATGAGAGAATCAACAAAGAAAAAAATTAATATAATAAACACAAAGAGTGATGGGAATCAACATTATTTTTTTGATAATTGGTTGAAATAGAAATTATTTACAAAAAAGACACTAAGGAAAACAGATTAAGCAAGGTGAGCCTTCTCCGATTCCCCAAAGAATGGTCCTTCTCTCCTTACACTAGCTCTCTCTTCCCTTTCAAAGAAGCTTTCCAATACTTTCAATGGTGAAAGTTTGCAAGTTCACAATGTTCATGAAATCAAGCATGGAAACATGAGAAAATTCCAATTAGATTTTGACATCATGAGAATGTATTTCTTCTCCTTGTTGACTTGGTCACCCAAGACTGGTATTTATAGTGTTTTTCCAAATTATCATGGTGGTTGGCTCATTGAATGGAGGCAGTTCGTTTTTCACATTTAGAATGAATATGATGGATCCTTGGAGACTCTAATTACCCCTCTAGAAATTTTCTTGAGCCTTGAACTTTCCCGTAAACAATCTATACTTTCGATAGCCTTGATTGTGTCTACAAACACAAGTGCAAAAAGTAAACTGTGAGTTTGCATAGTAAAGTAAAAAACTACTATAGAAAGTCAATCAAATAAGTGATTGGAGGCTTCCAAAATTATTCCTTATTTTAATTTATTCTCATCATTAATTTTCAATTTGGAAAGAGTTTATTTAACTAATTCTTATTCTTATATTATTAAATTTAATTTTCAACTAATTCTGATTTTTTCTTATTTTCAATTCTTATTCTTGTTTCATTTCTTAATATAATTATTACTACGTTAGTTAGTAATTATTTTTAATTTTTATTTTCTACTATTATATATTATTTTATGGTTTTCTCCTTTTATTATAAATTAGTTAATTGTTCATAATTTTAATTATCCATTAATTCCTATTTTATTTTTAATTAATTCTTATTTAATATTTTCATTTTGTGGATTTGGTTAATTATAAATTATCTAAATTAACACATTTCACTTATAAATTATTTTAATAATTTTGATGAATTTTACCTTGATCCTAATTATCAGAAAAATTGGATGCATCAAAATCCCATTATAGATTTTTTTTCCAGAAATATTCAATAGTTACTCACATGGTTTTTGAGTTGCTAATAACCATGTTGTTTTTAATAATAACATTAATTTAATAAAAATAATAATTAATAACTATATACAATTTTATGGGAATAAATCTCACAAACCTAGTTAAATAAATTAAATTACCTTTTAAAATTAAAACTTATTTTATTAACATTATTATTAATGCAATTTTATTTTATAGAAATATATCTCGTGATATTTATTAAATTATTTAAAAATAAAAATAAAATTATTAATGTTAGTATTTGTGTATATTAATAAATAGATATACTATAAATTAAATAAAAATAATAATAATTAAACCAATATAAAATTTTCTTGCCATGTTAAATAAATTGCTGTCATTAAATGACCAAAAGAATACCGTTCAATATTGGTAAAAAATAAGCATTCAACAAGACTAACTCAGAGAAAACCACTCATCAGAGATTTAAGGCAATGTTATAGAAAGTTTGATGTCAAAGATTTTAAATTTATTTTGCTGTTAAAGATTTTTAAAAACACAGAACTGAGCCAGTTAATTCATTATTATCATTGATGTTTGGTATCAGAATTTCAGAAAACATCGAAAATCAGTTTATTCAGTGATGTTTATTGGGGGAATTCCATTATTATATGGAAAAACATGATTAACAGACCACTGCCAACGACATTTTTTGATCAAATACCCTATTTTTATTGTGGACATCACTACAACCCTCATCACTCACAATGCTCTGTGATTTTTATTTTTCAATGATTTTGAGAGATCCCAACACTTTCTTGCAGTGACGATCATTGCTAGTGCAAAGCCTAACATGGTGTATTGCCACCTGGATCCCCACATCCATAAATCCAAGAAAGAAACCACCAAACAACCATTGCATGATTTTTTTGGTAACATCTTCAACCAACATAGCAATAGTATGCCTTTTGGAAATCTGACAAAAAAATTTCTACTTTCTAGGTTGATGTGACGTTGTCAGAGTTACCTCACCGATCGTCGGAGGTCCCTTGCCCCTCTTCATTCGTAAAATTCTGGGAGGGCGTCTTCTGGTCCCCATATCATATCATCCATGTATGGATCCATCATCCATAAGATTTGAATATTAAATTTTCTTAATTTCCGTGTGTTTTTATCATCCATGAAATTTGAATTTTCTTAATTGCCCCCTGTTTTTGAATGGGACAACGTCCAGAGGCCTTAGGCTTCCCAAAAAATCATAGAATACACCTGATTAAAATGCATAAAGCATGGTTCTACAATGAATATGGAGCTGAGATGTCTTGGAATTCGAAGAATTCCCCGTGCCAAAGCCGGGGTCGGTGAGGCCATATTATAGTTAAGATTTGAGCTACTGCTCTCAATCCTATTGAATTTGAAAAAGAGGGAGGCATATTCAAAGGCATCCATTCCATTTTCCTGTATTCACATTTTTGTGTTTTTGTTTTAATAGAAGCTATTTAATTAAGGAAATTCTCTTTGATGAATATGCATCTATATTTTTTTATTCATTTGTGTATTTTACCATGGATGATTTGTTTGATAGGGAACACCATGACAGAGACATGCCAAGGACATCTCTCATATGAATCAATGGAGATTAAGGCTAGTTCTTGATATCAAAGCCACACTAGTGCCTAGGGTAAGGCGTTCCTTTTTTTGTTTCTTCGAATTTATTTAGAAATGTATCTCTTTGATAACACAGATATGAAATCTCTTTGATAACACATATATGAAATCTTTCTTGAAAAATAAATAAAATTGGTGCATTGATGTGACTGGTGGGGGATTTTTGTCCAAAAACGAAGGGTATCATTCCCCTTAAAATATGGCATATTGGCATAAAATTGTCTGTATAAATTGAAAAGTATGCATAAAACAGACACCAAAAGTAAAAGTAAGAAGAGCCCTGGCTCTTTATAAGACTGATCTGAAATATCTCTTCCTAAAAGGATAAAGCATGCATCACAAATTCCACCAATAACATCAGCGGATGCATGCTTTATCCTTTTAGGAAGAGATATTTCATATCAGTCTGACAAAGAGCGAGGGCTCTTCTTACTTTTAATTTTGGTGTATGTTTTATGCATACTTTTCAATTTATACAGACACGTTTATGCCAATATGCCATATTTTAATGGGAATGATACCCTCCTTTTCTGGACACAAATCCCCCACCAGTAAAATCAATGCACCCATGTTTATTTATTTTGCAAGAAAGATTTAATACGTGTGTTAGAAAAGAGATACATTTCTAAACAAATTCCATGAAATAGAACAGGGAAACACCTTACCTTAGGCACTAGTGTGGCTTTGATATCAAGAACTAGCCTTAATCGCCATTGATTGATATGAGAGATGTCCTTGGTATGTCTCTATCATAGTGTTCCCTGTCAAACAAACCATCCATGGTAAAATACACAAAAGGAATACAAAAATATAAAAAGGTATAGATGCATAATAATCGAAGAGAACATCCTTGATTAAATAGCTTATATTAAAACAAACACACAAAAAAGTGAATACAGGAAAATGGAATCGGTGCCTCTGAATATGCCTCCCTATTTTTTAAATTCAACAGGATTGAGAGTGGTAGCCCAAATACTAACTATAATATGGCCTCACCAGCCCCGACTTTGGCACGGGGAATTCTTCTAATTCTAAGATGTCTTAGCTCCATATTCATTGTAGAACCATGCTTTCTGCATTTTACTCAGGCGTATTCTATGGTTTTTTGGTGAAGCAAAATATTGGCGAGATAGGCGTTGTCCCATTCAAAAACACTAGACAATTAAAAAAATTTAAATTCAAATTTCATGGATGAAAAATACTCACAGCAATTAAGAGAATTTAAAATTCAAATTTTATGGATGATGGATCCATAATGAAAGACATGTTATGGGGACCGGATGATGCCCTACCAATGTTTAACGGACGAAGAGGGGCAAGGGACCTCTGGCGACGGGCGAGGGAACTCTGGCAACATCACATAAACCCGGAAAGTAGAAAATTCCATCTTTTGGATTTCCAAAATTTGTTGTGTTTGAATGTTGAAATATTAAAGTCACTGCCAGCCTTGGGCAGGAAGAAGAAACAAGTACAAAGGTAGCAGCAGCAGCAGAATTTTGAGTGCACAGCACTCTGTATTTAAGAAGAATAATGAAGAAATCCGTAAGGAAGATTTAGATTGTGATGGGACATAGCCACAACAACAGAAGAAATTGAATTAGTGATGGGCGAAGTTGATTTTTACAGAGGAATGAAGATCCTCGTAGATCTGTTCTATGGAGGAGCAGAGTAAATTAAAAGATAGTCATTTCGGGAGTTTAACGCCCTCAACAACCAGAATGAATGAAAATTGAATTAAACAGGCAGAAGTCCTTTATTTCTGATTTGGCGGGACAAGTGGTTCCCACCACTTAAGCTCTAAATTGGAATCGCAAGTTATCTTTGAAGCAGTGTCTTGCTGATGAGGAGTTGCGATGTGATGCGATCGCAATCGCAAATTGCAATCGCAATACATATGTTCTAAAACCAAGTGTCTTGTTGATGGAATAGTTCCGCAAGAGAAACTTTTTAATACAAACAAAACATATATTATAAATCGCCCCACCATAGCAGCGGAGGCCCGTGGGTCCACTTGACCACGTGGCGATGTCTTAATGGAATCGCAAGGATCAATCGATGGTCTTTTATTATGAGCCCCGATTGAAGGCCGGACCCGATCCGGTTATATATTATAGTTTAATGCGCCATCGCATCTGCTCTCCAATCACAATTGGAATGTTTAATAATTTGGGCCCAATTGCACTATAAAATGGCGGACCTGATCCAGCTTATATAGTGGAGTTGATAAAGTTCAATCGCGTCCGGTTCTTAATCGCAATCGGAACTTTCCGATTGATCGCATGTCCTTTGTTTTGTGCTCCGATCAAAGGCCGGACCCGATCACATAATATACCACAGTTTGTTAATATAATAGCATCCGGTCCTTGAATCACAATCGCAAGTTCCTGTTTGACACCGCCGATCCGCCGACTGCGATGTGGTCCCCACTCGCACGTCGTGCATTTGAATTTTTAAAGTTTTGCAAAGTTTTTCCTTGTATTTGGTTTTATTTCTTTGATTTAAGTTTTTATATAGTTTTTTATGAAATGTTAAAATATATGCGCGGCATATAAAAAGAAAAAGGCCCGCGAGCCATTGTAATGATTTGCATTGTTTTTTGTTTTCGCACAGCAGCACGAAAGGAAGAAATACACAGCAGTGTTGTTTCAAGAGACAGAGAATGTTTTTGTTTATACAGTGAATGATTCTGGGCACTGCGTCTGTAGCAGTCATTTTTGTCTTATCCCTCTGCTAAGAGGAAGATTTGTAAGAGTTTTTTTTTTTAAGAAATAGAAGTTTGTTACAATTTGAAACTCTATCTCCTGTCAAATTTTATATTTCTCTGTGTTTAGAGGAGAGGAGTTTACTCTCTCCATTTTGAATTCTCAATATTTCAACATGGTATCAAAGCTAGCTTAGGCTCTTTGAAGTTCTCAGAGAAGCTGAAGAAGAAGAATACTTGTTGCAGCGTTTTCTCCAGTAGTGTGAAAGCTCAACAGAGGTCAAAAGATTAGGTATTTATCAAAGATAACAAAGTTTTTGTTTGTTGTTTAAAAGTGTTTGTTATTTCAAGAGAAGGAAAGACAGTTTTCTTAAGTGTAGAGTTCAATTTAAGAGCAATGGCTGGACCAAGCACAGGAATGAACATTGGAAATGTTCAGCTTCCACAATTTAATGGAAAGAACTATGATTATTGGGCCATTACCATGAAAGCCCTGTTTATTTCAAAAGACTTATGGGAGTTTGTAGAAGATGGTTTTACTGAACCAGCTGATGAGTAGGCTTTTAATGCCTTAACTCAAGCAGAGAAGGACTTATTAAAGAGCAATAAGAAGAAAGATGCTAAAGCTCTCTTCTTATTGTATCAAGCTGTAAATGAGAGTGTGTTTCCAAGGATAGCAGCAGCCAAGAAATCCAAGGAGGCATGGGAAACTGTGAATGAAGCCTATCAAGGTATGGAGAAAGCTAAAACAACAAAACTACAGTTGTTGAGAAGAGATTTTGAAACTCTTTGCATGAAAGAGTCAGACAGTGTAGACACATTTTTTACACATGTGATTGGGATTGTGAATCAGATAAGATCCCATGGAGAAACTCTTGAATAATGAAGAATTGTGGAGAAAATTTTGAGGAGCTTACCCTCAAGGTTTGATGTTATTGTTACCACCATAGAAGAGACCAAAGATCTCTCACAGTTCACAGTGGATGAACTTCATGCCCCGCTGATAACTCATGAACAAAGATTGAGCAGAGATGAACACTCATCTCTTGAGCATGCCTTCAAGACCCAGATGTCTTCAGGAAGAGGAAGAGGTCAAAGAAAAGGAAGAGGGAGAGGCAGAAGCCAGAATAGAGGTGGAAGGAATAGCCCTTCACATTCTCATGGAAGGGGCAACAGTCAAAGTCAGAGCCACGGCCAAAGTAACAACCAACAAGGTGACATCAACAAGGTGGACATCAACAGCAACATGCTCATGAACAAAGGTATGACAAATCCAATGTCCAGTGTCATTATTGCAAAAATATGGGCATTATGCCAATGAATGTAGAAAGAAGCAAAATGACATGAAAAATAGACAGAATGCTAATGTAGCAAAAGAAGAAAAGAACCCAAGTAATGTGATGTTAGCTTGTAATGTAGCACAAGATAGAGAAGATGATGTTTGGTTCTTAGATTCTGGATGTAGTAATCATATGATTGGAAATAGAGAAATGTTTTCCAATCTAGATGAAGAAATAAAATCTGAAGTGACCACAGGGACTGATACTAAGATCTCTGTTAAAGGAAAGGGCAGAGTAAGTATTCGAGCCAGAAATGGTGAGCAGAAATTTGTCCCTGATGTGTATTATGTTCCAGGTTTGAAATGTAATCTTTTGAGCATTGGGCAGCTCATAAAAAAAGGTTACAATGTAATTTTTAAAGTTGATGTGTGCACAATAAAGGATTTACCTCCAAGCAAGAAAATCATTGCTGAAATGCAAATGACCAGCAATAAAATGTTTCCTCTCAAGCTCAACACTGACTTGAAGGGAAAAGGAAAAAGCATTGCAGCCGTAACACAAGAAGCCTTTCAGAAGGAAGCAAAGGATGAAAATTGGTTATGGCACCTGAGATTTCGACATCTAAATTTCAGAGGATTAAATTTGCTGCACATAAAAGGAATGGTAAGAGGTTTTCCATTGATTGAGAAGCTTGACAGCCTATGTGAAGGCTGCATCTTGAAAAAGCAACACAGAGAAAATTTTCCTTCAGGGAAAAGCATAAGGGCGAAAGCACCTTTGGAGATAATCCACTCAGATTTGTGTGGGCCGATGCAGACAGCATTAGTTTCGGGCAGCATTTACATGCTGACCTTTATAGATGATTTCACAAGAAAAGTGTGGGTTTATTTTCTAAAATATAAGAGTGAAGTTTTTCAAAGATTTTTCCATTTTAAAGCTCTCGTAGAAAAACAGAGTGGACTGCACATTAAAGTCCTCAGAACCGACAGAGGAGGAGAATACATATCAAAGGAGTTTTTGCGTTTTTGCAGAGAGAACGGCATACACAAGAAATTTACCACCAGGTACACGCCGCAACAGAATGGAGTCGATGAACGAAAGAATCGAACCATAATGGAGATGGTGAGAAGTATGCTGAAGGCGAAACACTTACCGAATGAGTATTGGGCAGAAGCAGCAAACTGTGTTGTATATATTTTAAATAGATGCCCCACAAAAGTGGTGATGAAAAAAGTTCCAGAAGAAGCGTGGAGTGGCAGAAAATAGGGAGTCACTCACATGAGATTTTTTGGGTGTGTTGCATATGCACACATTCCAGACAAATTGAGAAAGAATTTGGATAGTAAGGGGGAGAAGTGCATTTTCCTTGGATACTGTGAAGATTCCAAAGGATACAGATTGTATAACCCATCCACAAAGAAGTTTGTGATAAGCAGAGATGTACAATTCATTGAAGAGGAAGCGTGGGATGGAAGCATTGAGAAAACAGTCAATGTTAAAAACTGTTTATCTCATGATGAAGATGAGGGAGATGTGGTTGACATTAACAACCCATTCGTTGCACAACCTCCAGCAGCGCAAGGCCAGCAAGGGACGCCTCAAGCGGCAACTAGAACACCCTTGAGAAGAAGCGGTAGTGGTTCACCGAGCACACCACATGGAGCAGAATTGAGTGCTTCATCAAGCACGACTACACCAAGTGAAAGTGGAACAAGGTTCAGAAGTATTAGAGAAATCTATGAGCAAGGAGCAGCAAATGAAGGTATGAATTCCTTATTTGCTTTGTATTGTCAAGTTGATGATCCTATTCATTTTGAAGATGCAATTAAAGATAGAAAATGGATAGAAGCTATGGATGAAGAAATTAAAGCCATAGAGAAGAACAAAACATGGGATTTGGTTGATCTCCTAGAAGGAAAAGAAGTTATTGGAGTTAAATGGTTCTATAAGACCAAAAGCAATGCTGAAGGAAAGATTGAGAGACACAAGGCCAGACTTGTTGTCAAAGGATACAAGCAGAAGCAAGGGATTGACTATGAAGAAACCTTTGCACCAGTTGCAAGAATGGAGAGAGTGAGAGCAGTGATGTCCATAGCAGCACAAAATAAATGGAAATTATACCAAATGGATGTAAAATCTGCATTCTTAAATGAATTTTTAATGGAAGAGGTATATGTGGAACAACCTCTAGGATATGAGAAGAAAGGCCAAGAGCATAAGGTCTGTAAATTGAAGAAAGCTCTTTATGGGCTAAAGCAAGCTCCAAGAGTGTGGTACAGCAAAATAGACTCCTATCTATTGGAGAATGGATTTGAAAAGTGTGAGGGAGAACCCACCCTCTACATCAAAGAAAAGGATGGTAAGCTGTTAATTGTTGTTTTGTATGTTGATGATTTAATTTTTATAGGTAATGATGATTGGCTTGTTGAAAATTTTAAAACAGTCATGAAAGATGAATTTGAAATGAATGACATGGGTTTGTTGAAATAATTCTTAGGAATATAAGTAGAACAAAATGAGAAAGGGATTTTCATTTCTCAAGCAAAATATGTGAATCAAGTTTTATAAAGATTTAACATGCAGGAGTGCAAAGCTGCTATTACTCCCACAGTAATGGGATTGAAGTTGAGTAAATATGACAGCAGTAAGGATTTTGATCCAAGTTTGTATAAAAGCATAGTTGGCAGCCTCATGTATTTGACTGCAACTAGGCCGAATATTATGCATGATGTTAGTTTAATTTCTAGATTTATGGAGAAGCCAAAAGAAGCACATTGGCAAGCAGCAAAGAGAATTCTGAGGTATGTGAAAGGAACAAAAAGATTTGGTATTTTGTATACAGCTTCAGAAAATTCATAATTAGTTGGATACACTGACAGTGATTGGGCTGGAAGTGTAGATGATCGGAAGAGCACTTCCGGTTATGTTTTTCATATGGGTTCAGGATCCATTTCATGAGCTTCTAAGAAACAACCTATTGTAGCATTATCCACAGCAGAGGCAGAATATGTGGCAGCTACAGCAGCAGTGTGTCAAGCAGTTTGGATGAGAAGGATGTTGAGAAGTTTGTGCCAAGAACAGGTAAAGGGCACTGTGATTTTTTGTGACAATAGCTCAGCTATTGCATTGTCAAAGAATTATGTGTTTCATAAAATAACAAAGCACATAGATGCAAAATTTCATTATATCAGAGAATTGGTGAACAATGGAGAAATTGTTTTACAGCATTGTAAAACAGAGGAGCAATATGCAGATATTTTAACTAAACCATTGGGATAGAAGACATTTGAATTTTTAAGGAAATGTTTCGGTACTATTGATAACCCAGCAGCTGAATTTAAGGGAGAGTGTTGAAATATTAAAGTCACTGCCAGCCTTGGGCAGGAAGAAGAAAAAAGTACAAAGGCAGCAACAGCAGCAGAATTTTGAGTGCACAACACTCTGTATTTAAGAAGAATAATGGAGAAATCCGTAAGGAAGATTTAGATTGTGATGGGGCGCAGCCACAACAGTAGAAGAAATTGAATTAGTGATGGGAGAAGTCTATTTTTGCAGAGGAATGAAGATCCTATAGATCTGTTCTACGAAGGAGCAGAGTAAATTAAAAGACAGTCATTTCGGGCGTTTAAGGCCCCCAACACCCAGAATGAATGGAAATTGAATTAAACAGGCGGAAGTCTTTATTTCTGATTTGGCAGGACAAGTGGCTCCCACCACTTAAGCTCTAAATTGGAATCGCAAGTTATCTTTGAAGCAGTGTCTTGTTGATGAGGAGTCGTGATGCAATGTGATCGCAATCAAAAATCGCAATCGCAATACATATGTTCTAAAACCAAGTGTCTTGTTGATGGAAGAGTTCCGCAAGCGGAACGTTTTAATACAAACAAAAAAATATTATAAATCGCCCCAACCACAGCAGCGGAGGCCCGTGGGTCCACTTGACCACGTGGCGATGTCTTAATGGAATCACAAGTTTCAATCGCAAGGATCAATCGGCAATATTTTATTATGAGCCCCGATTGAAGGTCGGACCCAATCCAATTGTATATTACAGTTTAATGCGCCATCGCATCCGCTCTCCAATCGCAATCGGAAGGTTTAATAAGTTGGGCCCGATTGCACTATCAAATGGCGGACCTGATCCAGCTTATACAGTGGAGTTGATAAAGTTCAATCGCGTCCGGTTCTTAATCGCAATCAGAACTTTCTGATTGATCACATGTCCTTTGTTTTGTGCTCCGATCAAAGGCTGGACCCGATCACATAATATACCAAAGTTTGTTAATAGAATCGCATTCGGTCCTTGAATCGCAATCGCAAGTTCTTGTTTGACATCGCCGATCCGCCGACTGCGATGTGGTCCCCACTCGCACGTCGTGCATTTGAATTTTTAAAGTTTTGCAAAGTTTTTCCTTGTATTTGGTTTTATTTCTTTGATTTAAGTTTTTATATAGTTTTTTATGAAATTTTAAAATATATGTGCGACATATAAAAAGAAAAAGGCCCGCGAGCCATTGTAACGATTTGCATTGTTTTTTGTTTTCGCACAGCAGCACGAAAGGAAGAAATACACATCAGTGTTGTTTTAAGAGATAGAGAATGTTTTTGTTTATACAGTGAATGATTCTGTGCACTGCGTCTGTAGCAGTCATTTTTGTCTTATCCCTCTGCTAAGAGGAAGATTTGTAAGAGATTTTTTTTTTTAAGAAATAGAAGTTTGTTACAATTTGAAACTCTGTCTCCTGTCAAATTTTATATTTCTCTGTGTTTAGAAGGGAGGCGTTTACTCTCTCCATTTGGAATTCTCAATATTTCAACATGTTTAGCAGTAGTAATCCATCTAGTATTTCAATTTTATTTTGAGTATTTATCATTAATCCATTATGTAATGTGACCTTGGTACCCAGAAAAACATACCTCGTTTACCATTAATCTCTCCTGCTTTCATTTATCTTGGTTATTTGTTTGGTTTGGACAACAGAATAGTCTGGTTGCAGGATGTATGTAAATAACTAATCAAGGCTCCAATTATAATTCAACTCGAATAAAGCAATGAGACAACTTACAAATCACGTTTGACGAGCCTAATCACTCGACCAGGCTAATACAAGTGGCATTCTTATCATAAAATCCGTCAATAAACTAAATTATGATGAAATTAAACCCTAAATTTCTTCTAATTTATCACTACAACATAAAGGGGGGTTTTAAGACAATATTTAAGACAATTTTTGCATAAATTGTCTTAATTTGAGACAAAAGAAAACTTGTGTATTGTCTTAAATATTTTCTTTAAGCAGGTGTCTCAAATTAAATCGTCTTAAAATTAAATTGTCTTAAAATATTTTCTCTATGAAGACAATATATAACACAAGCATTTTTGTCTCTCCAGAGATAATAGTTTCACTACAACACAAAGGGGGTTTTCAGACAATTTTTGGGTAAATTGTCTTAAGTTGAGACAATCTCATTTTTTTCTCTCCAAAGAAAATAGTTGGAATTAAAGACATATTGTCTTTATGGAGACAATGTCTTTAATCCTATCTATTGTCTATGTAGAGACAATATAAAACAATGAATCCAGAAAAATATCTCACCATTAAAATAAATCAATATAAAAATGTTTAATTAAAAAAATCAATAATATCATTGAATAATTCATGTTAGGGTACAATGGAATTGAACTACCAACCTCTTGCATGGTAGGTGCTCTTCCAATGAGCGAGCACTCTTTAAAGAATTATGTGAGGAGTTATGGCAGTCCTTGAAATTGTATAATAGGCATTGATTTTAAAAAAATGTTCAACACATAATTAGAGAAAAACAAAACCAAAGCATTCTCAGAAGTAGAAAACACTGAAAGAAAGCCCAAACAATCTCAATACAAAACCACAAGTATAGACACAGAAGGCAATGAAGCCAACTAGATTCCAATGAGTTACGTAAAGAAGAACACATAAGGGAAGTCCAACCTAGGTTTTCATCATTGGAGAGATCTAGACAACACTAATAACCATATAACAAAGTAACTCAAAGTGACTTTGAAATGACAAATTTCAATTCGCAATTACTGATGACAGACTCCTTTATCCATACATTAAGAAATAGATAAATCCAAACAAATACTCACAGGTCTAATTGGTAAGCCCTTGGAATTGTGCATGATAGTGAGCTTTATAGGTGTGACCACTATTTTTCCATTTAAAACTCTAGAAACCCCTTGTTCCTATGTTCCTACAGTTACAACAACATCCCCATCTCCTTTGTGCTCTAATATTTTTAAATATTCCCCTTTGTGCTTTGGAAGATCAAACTTACACTTGGCACCATATACTTACAAATACCTCGAAAAAAAACTAAGATCTACAGCAAGAATTTTAGTAAACCAATAGTTCCAAAAGAAAAAATATAATCCGATTAGAAACAATTATAGAACATGAAAACACAAAACTCATCACTGAGTATCTTACAATGCACTCAGGCTCTTAGGCCTCTCTGGTAGTAAAACAACAGCAGGTTTGACCTGCGAAGGCAAGAGCATATAAATTTAAGGACTGATTACATATCATATTAAATGATAGACAAAAAATAATGGATGGAAACATAGACTGGCTTGAGTACCTCACTTCCATCAACATTCTCCTCTGATTTTAAGGTTGCGAACCTATCTTTTGGATGGTGGAACTTGCATTTTGAACCAAATTTGCAGATGCTAGTTTTCATATAGAAATGAGTCAATAATATGAATATCATTGTTCTTTACAAATTGACAATGCAAATTTTAGAGGTATTTTTTCTTAATTATTATGAACAGATCTTGAGTAAATTTCAATGCTTGGAATTGGACCAACTATTGGTAGCTTATTCGCTTACTTGAAGTCCCAGCCAAACCTACCTCTAGATTGATGAAGTTGCCATGTCTCCTAAAGATGTTTGATTAAGTATGAGAAGTAGAATTTAAATCTATACTTAGTGGCATTCTCTTCAAAACAGTCGTTGAATTCTTGTGATATAAGAGCAGTCCAACAGTAAAGAAAGACATCATTTTTTATCAAAATTCTACTTCATCAAGTATGAATCTCTTACAGTAGGAGTAGTCTTAGGAAGAGTTTCTCTTCATCCTACAGTAGGGCTTCATAATCAGCAGTTGCTTAAAAGGTAGAGTAAAGGTTTCTTCATAAGAAAATAAAGGTTCAACATTTCATATCAGTCTTAAAATTACTTATCTCCAACGTATCAAATTGAAGAGAGATGAGAATGACATTAATCCTCTTTCAGTTTTGAGAAAAAAAAAATCTTCTAATTTTTAATGCTTGCCATAGTTTGTCGATTTGCCAATATTTTCACTAATTCTCCTATGTACCAATACCCGGACCCTTGGTAATTTTTTGCCAATACAAATAATTTCAACAACGGATTTAACTACCTAACCCCTAGCCTGAATATAATAATATTTATATATTCACATGTCACTAACATATTAACTAGCTTATACGTCCATTTTCAAATCTAGCATTCTATTGGCCATGATATAAACAATCAAAATTTTGTTACTATCAAGCTTAAAACAAATGGAAAAAAGAAGGTTGTTATTAGAGAGGTCTCTAACTAGATTGTCCTTTCACAAAGGGAATGGACGAATCACCCTTCTTCTAGGCCTTAAGGCTTGAAATGCTCACAGCTAGGTGTATCCCACCTAGGATGCCTCCAAAACGAACAACAGGAATGCTTCTAGTTATGATAAATGAAAGAAAACCCCCCAAAAAAATAAGTGCACTTGCATCACGTGAAGAGTTTCAACAATAGATTTTATAGGAATAATAAAGAGCTCTCATAGTTTGCTTTCTCAGAATGGTAATTCCAACTACTATTGCTGTGTAATGTTTGTTGCATGCTCATTTCAATATCATATCTACCATGGCAAGATTGTAGTGCTAACTGGAAAATGAATATCATAAACATAAACACCATAATAGAGAAAAAATTAGCACTCTTATCATATGGAATAACAAGGAAAAAGTCATGAAATTTAGACAGTTTTTTAAGATCATCTAGGTGAACACCAAAAATAGTTTCAGCTACATCCGTCACAGTCTCAGGAACATTTTCAGCGCAAATTGACAAATTTTCATTTCCCTTTACACGGATTTCCTCCGAAGTTGAAGTTAAAACTGCTCTCATATTTTCTGACTGTAGTTTCAACTACTCTATCGTATCCTTTAACACTATCTTTGCTTTCTCAGCATAGACAGACTTTTGAAATTTCCTACATTCTGGAAGCCTGTTCCTTGAAAGCATCAAGGGATTTCTTAAATTCTTCCTCAGATTCAACTGCTTGTTTCTGAATTTCATTTCTTACATTTTCCACTTCAACATCCGAGGAAGCTTGCGCATTTGAAATTTAAAAAAGTAATATCAACTCAGCAACTATATAGCAAAATCAGAACCAATCAAAGAAAAACACATCATATCCAATAAAAAAAAAGAATAAGATGAGACTGCCTTCCATTTACCCAATTGTATTCCAAAAAATTTCAATACAACCAAAGAAAATGTCAATAAATGATTCCAAGTACTTCAGTGTCTTAGAAATATAATAAAGTTTCGTATATAAATTTTTAATACGGGAGGTACTTGGAACAGACTTTATGCTTACACATTTAATCATGTATAATTCTTATTAACAGTTTCCGCAATCACAATGGTTAACTTTTGTCTAAGAGTTCAGTGCATCTAAACAATGCAGATGCCATAAAATGGAGTATAGATGTGTAGGCCTTTAAACATGCATCCACAACCCACCATATATAGTCAGTTCACAAAAAGTAAGTTATATTTTTATTAAATTGAATACATGGTATAAAACTAGCTCAGAACTCCATCTTATGGCAGATTGACCATGAAAAATTAATAGGGTGAAAGAAAAGTGACATTTAGACACATCATAGTGATAAGAATGCTATACAGTAATCTTGAAGCCCTGTAGTAGCATATTTGAAAGAAACAGTCCCAGAGATGTACAAAATTGTGGACATCTTAAGATTGTTTATGATCAGACCTCCTTTATATCTGAGATATCTTCTCTTGCACACCATACATCAGAAGTTTGTTTCGACCCTCCATTTGCTTCTAAAATAAGTCAAATATTGCTATTGATTTTAAAATAACAGAACCCCAAAAAACCTTCTATTTGAGATGGCATTTCTTCCTTTTGGAATCTGAAATCATCCAACTTCCAATATGCACCTAATCGCCTTCAAGCTTTGACCCATGTGTCGCTATATTGTGCACAAACCATATGCTTCAGAGCTACCTTTCGATGGCAAAGATAAAAACTATTATGTATCCTTAATGATAGATTGAGATTACAAAGACAAGCATGTATTACTCAGCCCCTCATTCATCATCAGATTTAACCAGAGTTAAACTTAGTAATGGTCTTTTTGGATGGGGAGAATTTTTCTATTCACGTAACAAAGGGAAATGTTTTGTGGGCATGTTAACCCAGGTGGCATAAAATATCCACTATCACAGAATTCATTAATCACGTCAAGTTTGAGGTGTGTACTGTTGGTTTTTTTTTTTGTGGAAAAATGTTTTCATTATATTGAAATTATAATTACCATAGATTTAAAAAACTACCCCAGTGTCGAGTTCTTAGGGAGTCTGTAGGGTTAGCTATTCTATATAGATAGTCATTGAGAATATTTTACCCCTCATTTTCTTTGCATACAAATTTTTCTTCTTGAATTTTTTTCTTAAACATAACAGAACACTTTACTAAATCTTTATCGTGTGCCTTTTGGCCCTGGTTATCTCCAAACAAAAAGTAAACCTTGATCAATGTCATGTCATTATTTGTTGCTTCCTAGTAAGCTGGTCTGGGGTATTACTGTTGCTGGCCTTCATTTCGATTAGCATTGGCAGTCAACTACTTTGGCTCATTTTCTTGTAGACTAATGGAGGCAATCTCCATATCCAAGCTTGCAAAGTCAGTTGCTTTAAAAGACACTATTGCTGAGGTTTTTCTCCTCATTATTAAATTTCCAGATTGGATTTTTCAGTTCTTAGAGGTTGTCTCTGTCTCGTTGCATGCCCTATTGTAATAGCTTATATGACTTGTTTGGGGGCTTTGGGGGCTTCTCCCTGATGTTTCATGTTTGTATTGATTAAGTGCAGTTGAGACCTTGCCAAGGTTTGCTTAACCTCAAGGGTGAGATTTCCTGTTAGCATGAATATGGTCCTTCTGTCTAACTTTGCCACTGTCTCTGCTTCTTGAGCATCTGTCTATGTCTAATTCCAGTGCTATTCTCTAGCTTTTATCTTCTATCCATTGATTTATCATCTCCAATCTCTCCCTTCAAATATGATAGAACACTCCATATCAACTCTGTCTGGGGTTGATTGCTGGTGTTATCACAAAATCAGACCCGATAGGCTGCCAATCAAATCAATGTCATGTAACTTTTTCAAACCAATATTTTGATTGAGGCTTAGCCTCCTCAACCTAAGAGGGCTCTTTCAAGGATTAATGATTTTTGATAGAAATATAGATGGCTAACTCTATGTGGGGTAATAAGAAGATAAATGATAGATATTGGTAGTAAATCACATTATCAAGTGCACATTGGGCTTATAGAGTGAAAATAGCTTCAGTAAAACCAAAAAATCTACTTAGCATGGAAGTCAAGGCATATCAGAGTTCTAGTCAAGAGATATACATGTGAAACTGTAAAACACACAGTCAGTTTGTTTATGAAGGAAGTCAGAGCAACAATGATGAATTCTGAGTAACATAAGAAAACACCACTACAATATGGTAGTTAAGAGATGCAATTAGAACAAGAGCACACTAGAAATATTTATGAATCTCAAGTTGGCTAAGTAGAAGTCTTTGTATTAAGCTGAAAACAAGTCACTTACAATAAGCAGAGTCTTTTGCTAAAAATATCCAACCCTTGGCATTGTGACTTCTTCATATTTTATAGATCATTTACAACATGAGATAATCTTATCCTAAGATAGATACATCGAATTCCTAACTTTTGACACCTTGCCTAACCATATGACACGGTATTTATTACAAAATGACAGTTGCAAATCTAATGAACAGTCCTATTACAAATAGGATTCAAACTCCTTAACTCTACTCATAACAACCTTATCTAAAATAGATTACATCATTTTCAAACTGTATGCCCATAAGGTCGAATCCAGATTATAATTTTCAACACTTTATGACCATAACACTGATCTCCATCATAGTAGGAAACTGTCCCCTGTTTTCTAGGTATAGGATTCTTTGTATCCTTGAGACACTCTGACTGTCATGAACCCATCACTTCGAGGCTATTTACTGCTAGAAACGGAAGTAATACCTGCCCAAAATCATTCTTAAGTGCCAGCTATCCAATACCACCATCAAACTGTTCAAAATAGCTGAAGTAGACCTGCACTATGAAAATAACACAATTTCGTAGCGCTTTTCATAGCACAGCCTTTTAACCCTTTTGCCTTCATAATTTTGGTTTTTTTCCTCTAGGATTATATTCATTATCACTTAACACAACTTCCCTAGCAATTTCAAGTCATAATACGTACATTTTTTCTTCAAAAATTTATGAGAAAGAGTGAAAAAAGCTGCTACAGCAGTTTCATAGCGCTTTTCACTCTTTTTGCACTATTTGCGCTATGAAACTGCTGAGTGAGAATTTTTGCCTAGATTTATTCAAAATTTAAACAAAAAATGTGCCAAAACTTCAGAATACCACTAGTTTCATCAAAACAAAAAGTCATATGAACAAAAAAACACAATTTTCATGAGGTTCATTCTTAATTTTCCATTTGATTTAGCTTTTGACTTTTTATTGATTTCCATTCTGCACCTTTGTTTTTTAGCTCATCCTGAGTCAATTTCAGCTGCTGCTCCAAGTTCTCCATTTGATCTCTAAGTGTTCTATTACTGGCTCTCAAGTGAGTATTTATTACTCTGACAAATTTAGCTTCCTTGATGGCTGGAATTGTCCATGTGAAAAATTGTTCTGCGTTGTTTGGAATTTCAGACCTAGAACCAGTTTGACCCTCCAAAAGTGCCTTCATTCTTCTGAACTCTGATTTTTCAATAGTGTGGTTTCTGGCCCTCTTTCTCATAATTGTAATCTCTTGGTTTTCTAACCTCAATTTCTCCTCAAGATGTTGACACTCTGTCATGTGTTCTTTTCCCTTCATTGTCCTGCTGGCTGCATGCTCCACTATTGGCGATGAGAGATCAACCACCTCTTCAGGGATTTTAGTTGTTTCAATAGTTTCTTGGACCTATTTTCTACCTTCCTTGAGCTTCTTAGCATTCCTAGTTAAAGGTTTCCTTTCTTGAAAGATAAAGGCTGCATTTTCACCCTCAAATTCAAGTTTCTTTGCTAACTTAGCCTTTTTCTGTTTGTGTTCATCTACTCCAATGAAATTAGCTTGCACGATGGGCACGTCTTCTATATCAATTGCATGAAGGATGTCAGCTAAATTTTCTTTAATTACTGGCCTATCTTCTGAAACTGAAACAAATGTCTTTCCCTTTAATGCCACTGCTTGGCTTCTTATCACTCTCTTGATTTCCTACTTGATGGCGAATTGTTTTTGTTTTGCCTCTTTGAAACTTTTTAACCTCTATTTTGTAGGTGATGGAGTTGGTGCAACAAGAACTTGTGTCTTCTCTATCCTTTTCTCAACTTTTTTCCTTGGTTTCAACTTTAAAAACCTCTTTTATTTTGCAACCATAAGCTAACTAGACATTGTTACTGGTGATGAAGGAGTTCCTTTAGTTTTACGGTTTCTAGCTAGGGTTAGGGTTTCCAGCTCAAAACCATTCATAAACAAAAAGGAAGACCAATCTCTTCTTATTTTCTGAAGCTCATTCAAAACCAATAATTTTATAAAGCCATGGTGAAACAAAGATGTTTCACAACCATCAGATTTGGCTTGGAATTTATCAGCCATTTTTGCAAGGCTCCTATGCAAATAAAAGGGCAAATCTAGTGATATCATACCTATGAAATGCAGAAGCAGCTTAAAATAATAAGTATAAAATTTATGGTATCTACCTTCACATGTGAAGTATCTTTGAATGTTGAACAACATCTTTGCATAGGTGTCTTTGATACAGCTTCTAAGTATTGCATTATTGAGGTCCATATCTGCATACTCTAGTTTCATGAATTCCTTGCATGGTTCCATATCAAATTTAAAACCTTTAAACCAAGTTTCCTGCCCCCTTGGTATTTCTGTCACAGAAGTAATAATATCAGGTGTAATTGGCACATTTAACATCCCAACTTTGGTAGTTGTTCCATTGAAGTTTAAGGCAAATTCTTTAGACACCTGTGTGTGGCAACCCTGTAGCTTTTCACAAAACCGAAGACAACTTTTTTTTGATAAAAGCCTCCATCACTATTTGATATTAAATTATAG
Source organism: Pinus albicaulis (assembly GCA_034641835.2). Lineage (NCBI taxonomy): Eukaryota > Viridiplantae > Streptophyta > Pinopsida > Pinales > Pinaceae > Pinus > Pinus albicaulis. The sequence goes on from JAXQQM020068288.1 coordinate 25,909, forward strand.
CCTTCATATTTTCAAACTCATATCTTAAGAAATGTCCCCCTCTGTGGAATTTATTTTTCTCTGCCATGCTTCTTAGAAAAACCTGTCAGCTTCTCTTGAATCTATAAAACAACCTCGCTTCATTAGGATATGAAAAAACTCTCTTGAGTATATGTAACAACCTCGCTTTATTAGGATGAAGATAGCCTTTGTATAGAATAACCACAAGCTTAGCTTCACTGCTTCAGAGCTCAGACACTCCTATGGAGGCAAATGAAAACGAGAATGACCAAATTAAGCAAGACTTTGAATTTAAGATGTCATCTCATAACTGAATGATGCCTCACTCATGCTCTATCAAGATGATGATTACTATGAGATAGGTAAGTACATTGAATCTAATCACTAACTAACTCACCATACCACTATCCTATCATTTCCTAACAGATTCTGAAAAATCTCAGCTCAATTGACAAGATGGCTAAGAAACTATCCTTTCGTAGTGCCCATAATGTATTTTTCCCAGTTTGCGCTACGAAAGTACTAACTAGTGGTGCTACGAAATAGAGGATTCTTGGCTAATTGCATAAATTTAACCCGAAACCTTATGGAATGACTCCTAAATGGAAAATGTGAGTATTTGATCATGGAATTGGCCTTTAAAAGACTTTATTTGAATTCAATGATGACCTTGAAAATTATAAAAAATCTAACCTACCCTTAAACAAATCCTAAAATGATTTTCAAACCCATTTTGAGACCATGATAAAAAACAGAGTTAACACAATGACATTTTGAAAATTTTTGGGTGATAACAGCTGGTAAGTTAGATACTGGGTATTGTTGTTACTGACCTTCTTCTGCACCTCTTTGACAGTCAACTGTTTATCCCCATATTCTTGTTGAGTATGGGATTCATTTTCCTTCTTCAAGGTTGCAAAATAAGTTGTTGTAGGAGACATTATCTTTTCTCCTCATAACTGGAATTCCTGAGTATCGTTTTGTAGTTCTCTAAGGAAGTGGCCTCTGATTTCTTTTCTTGCTTTGCTATTAATTCTTCAATGAATTGTTTGAAGGCTTTCAGAACTACTGCATCTTGATATTCCATGTTTGTGTTTATTCAGTGCAACTAAAGCTTGCCAAGGTTTGCTTGACCTCAAGGTTGAGGTCTCTTGTCATCATGAATGAAATCCTTCTATTTTTCCCTTGATCCTTGCTATTTCAACATTTGTCTCTTAGTTTGATCATTGATACCATCCTCTGGATTCCCTCTTGTACCCATTGACACAGGGATTGATTCAATGTTGTTAAGCTTGCTTCAAATATGATAGTATGCTCAAATTATTTATGGATTCTCTTGAGCCTAACTGGATTAAGAAATGGTCTCATTTTGCAAGAAAACCCTTCTAAAGGATCCTCTTGAGCTGAAGGTATCATTGAGGTCCTATATTTCATGGTGCTGGTTGCTGAGTAGTAGTTACTAGTAGGTAGGAAGTCGAGAAGAAGAAACAAGGCTTAGTTGATAGATTTTGCAGGGGTGAAAATAGAAAGGAGGAAGATGGCGGGGATGAAATGGGGAGGCATACAAGTCTGAGTAAGTAACCCATAATGTAGGGAAGGGTAAAAATATGCCAAGATTTGGATTTAATTCATGTTATATTTTTATTGGGTTTTGGGACTGGTTGTTGTCCAATCTGAAAATTGAAGGGTGATTGTTGTTAATGTGTGATGAGAAGCTATTTTGCATGGCTTACTAGATCACAGAGGTAGGTGGGGGATCGGAAAAATAAGTATCTAATGAGTTTAGGTCACTGGTTAATAAAGGTGACTAAATGCATTGGCGTGGAGTACTAAGAGCTAAAACACAAGGTTCAGTTGAAGGTATTTGGGCCATGCTGCCTTTGGTTGGTCTTGATTCTTTTGAGGTGTTCTAAATGGGTTTGATCCTCATTATTTAAGTAATCAATAATACTTGTCATCTATTGTGGGGTTTCCTAAGATATCGATTGGTTATTTTTTTCTTTTATCTATGTGATTTAATTTTGTAGGCTGCCTTGACCTCCTAGTAAATTCATTTCATGAGATTTTTTTTCCTATTCTGGAACTTGACTAGGATTTGTGAATTCTCCACTACTTCCATATAAATTATGATGATGTTCAAAATTCAAACTTGAGGTGAGACTTATTTACGTGTGAAGAACCCTTGACTTCAGCCTTATCAGTCTTTATTCCCATGTAATTGGAGAATACTGCAATGGTTCTCCTATTCCTATGTAATTGGACTATGGCTACAGTAAGTTTTTCATTTTATCAACCAATGCCAAGTATCAGAATCTTGAGGGCAGAAGTCAATTTATTTTATCAATAGTTTAAGGTGCATTATCAAGGATTTTCATTACCACATTCTTTTTCTAGTGCACTAGCAGTTATATATATATATATATATATATATATTCCAAGCATATTAATGACTTCATGAAACTGGCCTATGATAACATGTTCTGGAGTTTAAATTTGTGGTTGCAAATTGGCTCATCTTGATTTAATCTATGCATTGGTTGGGCTCTCTCTCATCTATCTTGAGAGTGGAAAAAGATGCTAAGAACAGTGCTAACTAGCAATTGCACCAGATGTTTCAAAGGAAACGTCTTAAGACATAAATTCCAGAAGAATCGTGACATATAAAAGGTCATTGCAATTATTAGTTCACAGTAGTTCTAGGCTCTAGCAACAATTCCTAAAGCTCATGAAATATGCTCTATAATTTTGAATTTTCAAGACAATTGCAATTTTTGGATGCTCAAAGAAATTTGATTTTTCCACTAGACTCCCGCTTCCTTCCCTAGAAGCATCACTGTTGCCTGTGGTTAGTGATCTAGATCAACTAGCATTCACAAATAAAACTACATAATGGATATAAAATCTTACGGCTTGCCCATTTCCAAATAAAATCTACTTGAATATGAAGAACTAGAGCATGAATCAGATCCCAACAATAAATCCACTACTTCTCACATAAAATTCCTCATGTGAGGTAGATGGATGGTGGAGAGCACTACTATTTTAAGCACCCTAATCATGTTCTCCTTGTAAATATCAGGTATCCTGCTATCTATCACCTCAAATGTGCTTTCTCTGGTAGAAATTCTACAAGAAATCCAGTGAACAATGTCCTTGTTCTCCCGAAAATATGGCTCTATAGGTTGTCTTCCAGTCACAAACTCCATCAAAACAACCCCAAAGTTGTATATGTCACTCTTTTCGATCAACTTATAAGTATAAGCATACTCTGCAACCCACAATCACATATTATCAATTACTTTCATTCTTCTAAATTGTTAGCATTGCATTTGTTTTAGGCTACTGTAAAACATTACTATGTTCAACCCTTTTACAAAGTATGAAAGATAGATTACCTGCAGAATGTAACCATGAGCGCCAGTAATAATAGTTGTAGAGTATCCCCTTCCACAGGATTGAAAGATTTTTTCAACTCCAAAATCAACTAAGTGTGGCTCGCAATATTCATCTAACAATATATTACTGGATTTGACATTTTTGTGAACAATAGAAAGAACACAGTCATTGTGCAAATAAACCAATCCATGAGCTATTCCAAGCGTTATTTTATACTGTGTCTACGAATCCACTATTATTCGGTTGTCTGATGCAGTCTATCCCACAAACTTCCATTCTTCATGTATTCGTATACAAGGAGGTGTGAATCTATGCTAGCAATGCAGTAGTAGAGTTTCACTATATTTTTATTCTAATAGAGCCTAAGGTTTCAACCTCCATCTTCAATTGTTGATATTTGAGTGCCTCTTTGCTGTGTTTAAGCATGGTGGTATTTTTGTTGGTCTAGAGCTACTTTACAACAATACGTTCTCCATCCCTTAACTCTCCTCTGTATACCTCTCTATATCCCCCATTACCAATCATGTTCTATTCTGTTAAGAAATGGAGAATTTCATCGTTAGTTAAGTTCAGATTGTAAAAGGATTTAATTTCCCAAGATAGGGCTTCCATACTATCTCAATCAGAGATTCTATACAAAAGGTAAATGATAACAAGAATTAAGAGTGAAACTACAACGACAGTATGCACAATGATATGTTTTTATATGGAATCTTCTTCTGGAAGAAGAAGGGTATGACTTCAGGAAATATGAACTGACTTTGTTTGCACATAGCCTAGGGTTTCCAAAAAAGCTATGGTTTCCTACCAGGTAAATCAGTTACACTAGCATAGGCCATGTCAACTGATTGTTTGGAAAATCAAGCAAGTTGTGCTTCAATGAAGAAAGGCTCGTTGGAATCTGACCACTTAGCTGATTGTTAGAGAGGTTTAGAGAATTGAATACTTCAATGATGCAGGAATAATATTGTTCAGTGTATTTCCAACAAGATTTATTTTAGCAATATCTGTGTAGAGCCCTAATGTTTGAGGTATAGGGCCAGAGAGCATGTTATGTTGCAAATGTTTGAGGTATAGGGCCAAAGAGCATGTTATGCTGCAATTGTTTGAGGCGTAGGGCCAGAGAGCATGTTATGCTGCAAATGTTTGAGGTATAGGGCTAGAGTGCACATTATACTGCAAAATAAAGATGTTATGCATGCTCAAATTTCCAATTTCAGCAAGAAATTCACTGGGTAGCCTATTATTGCTTACATCTACTCTAGCCAAGAGCAGTGCATGCCCAATTTCCGAAGGCGAGCTTCCTAAGAACTGATTGTTTTGGATGAATATTTCAGATGGTTTTTTGGCCTTGTTGATTCCTTCGCTATTTCACCCTCAAATCTATTGAAAATAAAATCAATTATGGTGGCATGGGGTAATCCCCAGACACCAGAGCACTAGGATCTTAATTAATATATTAGCATCTTTACCATACCACCAGGACAATGTAATGTAAAATGAACATGGCTTAATAGGAAATCTCATGAAAGTTATAAATTTTTTTGTGAGAGTAACTATCAGAAGGAAGAATCAGTACTTTAACTCACTATGAACTAATGCATCCATGGACACACCATTGACACTATGGAAATGACAGGAGGGTTTGAAAGTTATTGTTTAAAATATTTACTATTGTATATATAGGCTTGGGTAGAAGTAACTCGGTAGTTACTATCCCTATACTTGGAAAGAAATCAATGCCGATATTTATTGATAATTTCAAATTACTTTATTTCTGCACCCTTCAGAATATACTCCTTGAAACAATATTTGCAACAAGGGGTCAGGTAGCCCGATCTATAACATCGCTTGGCTTGTGATTTCCCTCTCACCCTATTCCTAGTTTTCTTGCATGGTATGGGAGTTAGGATTTTCAATACTTGATTTTTTTGGGTTTATTTTTGGATTAATGTAACTCTTGGAGCATATTCTACCCATATACCTATCGATTGTTAAGAGGGGATAGAATAGGCTCTCTAATTCAGCTTGAACATGTATATGTCTACACATTCGACATGTCTTTTTTGGTTTAAAGCTCTATACTTTATGCCTATTAAAGGAATCTATTATCCCAAAAAAGAAATTCATGTCTCCCAACTTCCTTCTTAAGCCTGACATAATTTTACAAATATGGAATTACTTATTATTTATTCTCCTACAGTTAAGGAAGGCAATTTTGTAACCTACAGAAAATGCTAACATGATTAACATAAATGAAATTGAAGAAAACTCATTAATCATAGCTCTCAACTCTTTAACTTTAGAAAAGCTTCATACAAATGCATTGAGAGAGAGAGAGAGAGAGAGAGAGAGAGAGAGAGTATTCATCTAGAACTTAAAACTTCGATTCACATTATAATAAGGTTGATGCAGTGGAGACCTATAATGACTAGGTGTAAACAACAATTAGTTTATAAATAACAGAACTCTTCTAAAAATAGTCAAAACTAAATATAGAATATTCAAATAAATTGATGCCTCCTAGCTCATTCTACGTAATCCTAACATAAATTATAGATATAAACTTATTATAGTTCACCTAAGGAATTTTTTAGCTTTATCTATTACTCCAAAGTATTCTCATGTAGCAACATATTCGGCTGCAACATCTTCACTGTGGCACCCTTTAGCAGATCCATATATCATTGATGATAGTGTGGTTGAGGGCTCGAAAAAATTGAAGTTAAATCCATACAACATCCCTATTATTCCTTCCCTTGGTTCCTGTGCGCAGAAGAGAGAGCCGATTGGAGAGGTGCAACAAATATATATACAGAGGTAAAGGGCTTATGCATGTTACAGCCTTAGAGAACACCAGATTTAGCTTTTTTTTCATTATAAATTTCCTTCAAGAATTATTTTTCTTTTCAAGAATTAAAGAGTGCAGTTTATCTCAGTTTAGATTCAGTATTTCCATTATCTAGTCGCAAAATATGATTTGAAAGTACTTTGGATTTTTTTGCCTGTTTTGTGGATCTTGCAAATCATTTTCCCTAATGTAAACCCAAAGTTGCTTCACAAGCTAGCCACATGACTCATCCAAACCAAAACAATAGAAGTAAACTAATACAGTCAAGCATACTTTGAAAAACTGATACTTTTATGTGGAAAATAAGCAATATTAAAGTTGGCACAAGAACTACTAACCTAGGTTCTGGATAACTCAGATACCCCAAGGACTGACTGTAGCTCTAGATAAAGACCACATAACTTGGTGAAGCCACCACCTGTTCTCCTTTTGGTCTTTTCCTTATTTTAAATGTACCAATACTAGAAAGCTAAATTTATACACCACAACATTTAATAGAATGGCAATCACTATAAAAAATCATCATCTACATATGACCCTTCCAATATGATATTTGCACATGTATTAGTCCATACAAGCACAAGGGGTTAGTTGAACCTGCTATTGTGAATGTTGTCGGGAATTTGGCTAGTTACAAGCCAGTAGGTGCCTGGTTCAAATCCCCTATGGTTAGAAGCACTAGTCTACGATGATGGGTTACCAGGAATGCTAACCACAAATGTGGAGAACCGTTAGGATTAACGTTTTCTTGGAGTTTTAAAGAAAGCCCATACACACTAGAAATATTTAACATTTATGGAGGATGAACCAAGGAAATATAGAATCTTAGACATCCAAGGAAAAATGATTATTTACTATAGACAAAGTATATGAAGATACAGGGAAAATACTAAAAGAAGAGAGCCAATATATATAACGAATCCTTTTAAGGCAAGAACAGTTTAATTAGTTTCATGTGCTACTTATTGACTAATCAATAAGTCATGAAAGGATGATTATGTGTGTTGTTTCCAACACACAATTTAATTATATGCAATTTTAGTTTTATGGACCATAGTTGCATTGCATTAGATCAATGCATTTCATTTTCCTTCATCATAAGCATTGGAGGGGGAATAAGTATTAATCTTGAATGAAATTCCATATATGGATATGCACAATGACAAAAGAATGATAAGATACTCAGGATGTTCCAAGAACTCAATAGTATCAAATATGTATCACTGTACAAATAAATTCGATAGATAACAGAAAGGATCCAAGCCCAACTAAAACCTTTATTAAAAATAAGAAACATCTTGCTTACTACAGTACAACCCTGTGGGGTGTTCTTCACAAGGAAAATAAATTTATTAGACTCTTTACTTAAAACAATGTTATAATTGAAATTATTTTTGAACTGAAGGACCAAAAATAAATAAGTGAAAAGCACCTAGATTAGGGGTTCTGCATGGCTTTTAGAAACAAAAGTTCCTCAATTCAAATTTTCGTTACTCCAAATACTATGCACCTTGCATTAAGTTATCTGTAACAACACAGGTTGAAATATGTACAAAATCCTAAGTCTTGGAGACAAAATAATATGGGAAGTTTGTTTATATTACATCCATTTACAAGAAAAGGAATAACATCCAAAACATGGCATGAGTTAGGCAGTATTTTCTGACACACTACTTAAATGCGCCTTACCAGATTACTTCCAAATATAATGTAAACAGAGGCCTTAATCAATAGCCTTTCGAAACAGAAAATGCAATACCCAAGGAAATAAGAGAGCAACTGAAACCAGCTAGGGAATTTTTTAACAACAAAAGCAAACGTGAACATTTAAATTTTAATAACTAAAAACACCCAGAGAAAAGATAGAGAATATGTTGTAAAGTAGGAATAGGGATGAGTTTTGTCTTCAAAAAAATTAGCTCCTAGATATTAATACCCTTGTAATTTTCCAATCCTGCATGCTTTTAAGTTCTTATTAAAACAAATGGACTACATAATATAGTATGTCATGCCCCCATAATAGATGGTACACATCTATATTAAATATACTTTACTTACAGATATACTACCATGACCATAACTTGTACGTGTCATATACATTTCAATTGATTTTCCATATTTCCATAAAAAATAAATAAATATGATATTAGCATCATGGCTTTGACTACAAACATAACAAAAATTGAGCAAAGAAGTTTTATCTTGATTATCTTCATTATAGTTGTTGTATTTGGATCAATACTGTGTTGTTGCTATATTGACACACACAGCCTGCTCCCCCTTTTTACTTAGTAGAAGGCTAGAAGCCGCTATGATCTAAACAAAAAGATGAGCAGATAACCTAACCCACCAAAAATGTAACAATTTGGGAGAATAAAATATTAATTTTTATCTTTTTATACCATTGCGGAAGATAACAGAGGAAAATGCGAGTGGCACAATGTTTTACAACCCCAGTATGTTTAATGAAGGGTTAATAAGTTACATTTTAAATTTATCTTTTAAGATACCTGGTTATATAATGAGTGGATGTTAAGGGCAGAAATCTGAAATCGAAAAATTGTTTGGTAATTCTGGTTGAGTAATTTTTAATTTCATCCATATATTATATATATGACTCGGAATATTATGTTTATGACATAATTATATTTACTAAAAAAAATCAACTCTCATCATTAATTGTTGATTAGTAATGTGATGTGATTTTGTTAGTATGTAAAAACATTTTTCACTGTAATATGTTTATATGTAATACGATGTCTCAAACATAATTATGTACTAATCCTCAAAATAACAGACAAACATTAAAAAAAATACCTGTTAACTAAACTTTGCATATCACGAGAAATATCTTGTTTCTGCTCAGATTCATTATAACGAAACATTTAAATTTGTATAATTTAGCGAAAAAATCATTATTAATGTATAGAACCGCTAAAAGATTATAATAGAATAGATCTATGCCAACTTTGGTAGCATGAGGACTGCCAAACACTTCTTTCCTTCTTTTTCTCCACAAGTGGTGGAGCATGGAGCCAGAGAGTACATTTTGTTCATGGGAATCACAGTATTTATACCAATATTATAAAAAATAAAAAATAAAAAGTCAGCTATTATACCTATAAATTGGACCATACCTCAAACTTCAAAGTGCAATGTATGTAACTATACTGTGTATATCTCTTTTATGAAAGTGATATATACTTAGTGTGTATATCTTGTTGGGAGGATTTATTCATTGCCATCATGAGGGCGTTACTGCAGTCATAGAATGTGGGGGAGCTGGCGAATGTGGCGCAATTGATGGGACTTGACGTCGTGAAACTGATCGCTTTGATCGTCAAAGCGGACAGCATTGCATGGATGCATAAAAAGAACTGTCGTCAGTTTGCATAGAACCTGAAGCTTATAGGGAAATTGTTGTACCAACTGAAGATAACAGAGTTGAAAAACTATTCTGAAATTAGAGAGCCTCTGGAGCAACTGGAAAATATCCTGAAATTAGAGATCCTCTAGAGCAGCAAAGGATTGTGGGCTTTGAATATATCCCATGTGGAAAACTATTGAGGAGCTACGTAGAAGACTATAGAGTGCATACAATACTACAGAGTGTAGTCAAGGTCTGAGAAGGAGACCAGTAGAAAAAATTAAGGATTTTCCCGCTATAAATTTGGCTAAGATTTTACAAACCCTATTCAAGGCCTTAATACCTAAATCCTACAAATTGGGTATGGAGGTGGCAACATCCTGTAATAGAGTACATTAATTCACAAACCCTACAAACCCTAGAATTGAAATTTATTTTTGTGCTTGGTCAGGGTTCCTTAACTAGTTTTTTAAGGGATTTGGAGGCACTAGATATCTCGGACCGACAACTAATTCACACATTTAGAAATATTTAAGTGTTTGACGTGTTTGAAAAGAGAGAAACGAGAGAAAGGAGGAGAGAATGGGACCTATGCTTTGGATTTTTTGGCGTGAGCACTTAATTCCATACTCTGCACATCATGGATGCTGAGAGAAAATGAGAGAAAATCCTGTGGTCGCACGAGCTATGTTAAGATGACGAGGGACAATAGTTATTGTGGCTCCTGGAAATATCCATGATGCTCAGGACAAAAGTTACTGTGGCTTATGGCAATCTCCACCCTGCTCTCCAGTTTTTCCCCTTTGCTTATGGGCTCTTGCCGGAAAACAGTTACTGTGGCTTATGGCAATCTCAACGCTACTCTCCAATTTTTCCCTTTTTTTATGGGCTCCGTCCATGGCAATCTCCACAATGCTCTCCAGTTTCCCCCTTTGATTATGGCGAAGGGCTCTCGCCATGGAAATCTCCACGATGCTCTCCAGTTTCCCCCTTTGATTATGGGCTTTCACCAGACAATGGCTTATGGAAAAATCCACGTGTGGCTTATGGCAATATTTCTCTCCAATTTTTCCCTTTGGTTATGGGCTCCCTCCAGGTCAATTGAGCAAGTAGCAACTAGTTTTCGGGCTCCCGTCGAATCAACTGAGCAAGTAGAATTTTTCAAAAGGGATATGGAAACTTGAGTGTATTGCACAAATTATTGAACAAATATAAGAAAATACATGTAAATGACTTGAAAAATAGTTTGAAACAAAACAACTTTATTTCGTGCAAAATAAATAAAGGTGGTTAGAGTTGCAACGAATTAGATTTTTTCATGTTTCATTTTTTAGATTTATTAATATGACAAAGGTTAATGCATATTTAATATTATTTTTTATATTTATAACTATGATAAAGGTTAATTCATATTTAATATTAAGATTTATGTGTAAGGAGTGAAAATATGGTTAGGAGGATGTTTTTCTTTCTTATTTTTATCATTAAAGTTTAGGGTGACATCAGATCCATAATCATAAATAAAGGAAATATATGTAATATTGAGAGATCATGTTGCGATGAACATATTTTTAGCAAATGGTGGTGTTATTATTTTGGATAATTTTCATTAATGGTTTTGCTACCGGGATTTTATTTATATTTTCACTTATGAAATGGTAAGTTTATATTTTAAGCACAATACAAAGTAGATAAAATGATGAGTGACATTGATTTTCATCATCTATAGTTCATGTAATATATCACAAAAAGGCCATTTTTATAGTTCATGTACTATATCACAAAAAATGCCATTTGTATGTTCACCCACTTCTTTAATGATTTTGCATAGAAAAAATAAAATATTGAAAATTGGTTGCCATAATATATATGCAAAGGATCTATTATACATGTAAATATGTAGGTCATTTTTAAAGACCTAACTATATGGAAGAACCCATATACGTTTAGGCCTAAAATATTTATTGAAGAAAATGTTGATATGGATGCCCATGACTATGGACTACTTCCATTTGGTACAAGATGTAATATCTACACTATTGAAAAATTGGGTGTTAATTTAGTTTAGTCTATGTTGGGATACATGTTTTATCATATCATAGGAGAAACTCCTAAGAAAATGAGGGTAGAAGGCAGAGATCTCACACCAAATCCAAGGTTTTTTAATTTCATGGTCTCTCATTTGGATTCCATTTCCATTCCTCAATTGCATACTCATATTAATAAATCAAAACCACTAAACTAACATGATAATTTATTTGGAATTTACTTGCAAAAAAAAAAACTTTGGGTTTGCCCCTTTTTCGTAATGATAGTAGATTTCTTTCTCTAGACTAGCCTGACTTAACCAAAAAATAAATGTATAATTTCAATGAAAATATAATAATAGCCAACCTCAATTTAATTTTTTCTCTCTATATGGTGTCACTTGTGTAATTTGAATTGATATATTAAATTTATTGAAGTATCTTTACTAATCCTAATAAGTAGAACTAGTGGATTGCAATTCCAATATGAACAAATACCATTCCACCATGGAGATTTAAATATTTATAAGTCATTAGGAAAATATTAGTGTTTGATATGTTTCTCAAGAAAGGAACATATTGGAAAAAATGGAAAAACAAAATGCATTGAGGTATAAAAAAATTTCCATGTACACCATAGAACTAAGCTACTTCAATATTATTTGTCCTCATGTCATTGATAAAATTTCCCATTATTAACTAATTGATATTGTGATTGTTAAGTTATTTGATAAATTGGAATATATCATCCACTAATTATACCTTCTTTTTTTTCAATGCTTTTAATAATAAAGTGCCAAAGGTTTAGTTAAGAGCTAAAAGAAATAAGGATTAATTCAATTGGTAAATGCTCTTGCAAAATAGTTCATAGAGCTCTCAATACAAAATATTATTAATTATTTTAGGGTTACTAGTTGGTATTTTAGTTTCTAGTTACTATTGTGCTCCATTTGAAGACAAATAAAGGTAAACCTATGGGGATTGAAAATGTACCAGCCTCCCTTAGAACTTTTAATACATTCATGAGTGAGGGAAAATATTCTTTGAAAAATGAAATAAAGAATAGTTCATTTAATAAGTAATAGACAAATATTAATAATATATAAGATATATATGACAAATATAATGGAGCAATTTGTAACACCCACTCCCCAACCATTTTATGTACCAACGCATCAAGTAATGGCATGTCACCACCCCAATTTCCTTATATCAAGTGACATCATAATAAATAAATGCAAAGTTTAGTTGTACAACTAACACTGCTGGCACTCTGCAATCCTGCACATATGTTCACCAAAGTAGATAGCATTACCAAAAAATACCTTATGTAGTAGTGTCTGAAAAAACATCGATAAAATAAGTAAACAAGGAAAATTAATGTCACTTATAAATTATAGACCCCACTCGATGTATATCGTCACCAACTCAATCCACTAGGATACTCCTTCAAATACAATAGATAGTCGAATCATCGCCGACCAATATCCTTCAGAAAATCTCATCAAGCACACAATCGACAAAGATCTTCAATGAAAAAACAAACCATTAATGGATTTTCCCTCATATAATTAATGAAAAAGTTGGAAAATAAATATCCCCCTAGACCAATTAATGACCCCAAGAGACTCTTTGTGATCAAATTCAAAATTCAAATATGTTTCCAACTCCACCAACCAAAATGAATGCACTTACATAGAAGTAAAGATCCTTAGAAATCCCCCAATCAACCAATTCCAAACCAAAGAGGAGAATGAAGATCCATAGGAGCAAAGGTTCGAAAGAAATACCACATAAAACAACTAGCTAGTGCATCTCAAATAGACCACAAAAAAGACCAAAGGTAGTAGCTAAGATCCTCGGAAATCCCCTGATCGACAAATCCCAAACCAGAGAAGGAGCAGGAAGATCCATAGGAGCAAAGGTTTAGAATAAATACCACGTAAAAAACCAGCCAGTGCGTCTCAAATAGACCATAGAGTAAACCAATAGCTAGAGTGGAAAACAAATTGTTATTAGTGTACCTTGAAACAAAAAACTAGTAGAGATACTTGAGATCATACAGAAGCAACATAAAAACTGAATATAGCTCAGGTAATTATGCTTAGAAATATTACACCCAACAACACCAGCGAAGGCTACATTTAATCCATCTATCTCCACATCTCCAGCCAAAATTACTACCCTTGTGAATTTTGTGACTAATGCTTCCATAATCCAATCTTTTATCCTCAGTGTTTTCTTCTCGAAAAATTTGTCGTAGATATTTTGAAGTGGGCATATTGTCTGCTAACAGATATTCTGTAATTTTCCTCCACCATCCTTGTAGAAATTATGGTGTAGATTTGCAACTATTCGTGAAGTTTTAATCAAATCTCATCAACTACTAAACACTAGTTAAAATCAAATCATCAACATATAAGGAAATAATAAGGTATTTACCTTCTACCAAGATGTGATCAAGGTTTGCATTTACTTCAATTATGGTGAAGCCAAAACCAGTGATATAATTATTGATCTTGGTGTACCAAGCACGAGGTACTTCTTTGAGACTGTACAATGCTTGTTTGATTCTGCACAGATGAGAATCCTGATCAAATGTCTCAAGAAATTTTGGTTGCTTGATGTACACCTCCTCCTCAATAAACCCATTGAGAAATGTTGTTTTTACATCCATCACGTGGATCTTCCACCCCATCTGCGTAGCCAGAGAAAGAATTGATCTAATGGATGAGTACCTTGCTATATGAGAAAAGGTCTCCTCACAGTCAATATCCTCAACTCGAGAGTATCCCTTGGCCACAAATATGGCCTTATACTTCTCTATGCTTCTGTCTGCTACTAGATTCACCTTGAAGATCCATCTCGAACCCACTCTTGATTTAATGATGGTCTTGGGACCACTTCCAAAACGTTGTTCTTTACAATGGATTTGTATTCCTCCACCATTGCATCAACCCATATAGGTTTCTCTATTTCTTCATCGAAATAGGATGGCTTAGTCTCTATAAGCTTAGCCATAAGAGCCATGTAGCCAGTGTACCTCTCAAGTGACCTCGCTTGCCTGCACAAATTTGAAGGATCTCCCACATTCTCCCTCGCATCCTGCACAAGTATATCAGCTTCCCTAGTTATTTTTCTACCTTCTTTGGATGGTTTTTCTTGAGTGAATGTCTCCACTCTCTGCTCCTCAATAAATTTGTTGTTCCACAACTTCAGAAGGCTCCTCCTTTGGATCTAAAAGCTCCTCTCTTGGTGGGATCTAAAGATCCCTCTCAAGAGAGCACCACGTCGCATTCCCCTCATTAAACTTTACATCCCTTCACACAACTATCATTATGAGGGATGGAAAGTACACATGATAGTTGTGGGGAGTTTCTGTGTAACCCATAAATGCAACTTATTTGTTTTGTTAGTTCTCCAACCATGGAAGTGTAAGAACCAATGCTTGGAGGTGACCTAGAATGGATTGAATGATATTGAGTAACTAAGGGAATAAGGTGCCATGGACGAAGCACATGTATTAAAGAGGGGAAAATAAGATTTTAATCAAAATGCAATAATTAAGAAGTGGTGGATAAATAGAACGAAGGGGATTCTCATCACAATATGTTGGTAATGAAAATGGGTATTAGTGAGGATGGAGAAATAGAGTTTCAAGTAAAAGAGTTCAAAAGGTTTCAAAGGTGTCAAGAGAATACCAAACATTTGTTCAAATAAGGGGATTTAATAATTGGAAAGAGCTTGGAGAGAATAATATGTGGGGAGAATATGTCTAGAAATTTGGAAGAGAAAAAAGAAGTGATGGCACAAGGAGGTGAGCACGTTCAGTTAGATGGATTATGATTGTCTAAAAGGAAGCCTTGGTTTGTAAGGTATTGATTAACCTATGGAGAGAGATATCATCACATAGAAATAAGAGGAAGAAACACTTAATAATGTGTTCTAATTGTTTGATCTAGAGGAAGTTCAAGTAGTATACATGAAATATCCTAAGAAAAGTGGATCCAATCCAAACCAGTCACCCTATGAATTTTAAAAGCCTAGAGGTAATCCAAACTTTTTTTTCTACTTTTGACGTGAAAGCACCTTTTCTTACTAGTTTGGGATATAGTAGTAGTGAAAAAAAAATGAAGGTGGGAATAAAAGTAGAAGTGGCATATGTTATGTTTTAATTTTAGTTCATGTGGGGGAGCAGGCCTAATTATTCAAACATGTCCATAAGGTTTTATCTTGGTGAACAACCCAGCCAATGATATGGTTATAGTAGTTCTAAGAAATTTATGAAAGGTGATGGTGGTGAAAAATCACATCTGTTTTTATGTTGATTCATTTGGAGGGTGAAAAGGATTGTAGTGCTAGTTTCTCGGTTGATAAAGTTCCTAACCACATTGTGGGGTAATCTTCTCTAATGGTGCATGAAGTTCATATATATTTATCCCTAGGGTGTAGCTAAGAGGATATTGGATTAGGGTTTATGGGGTTCAACGATTCTAAGTTAGGGGTTAGGGGTTAAGTGGTTAGAGGCATTGGGTTTAAGGGATCAAGGTGTTAATTTGTTATGAGTTATGCATGTATGGGTTAAGGGATTGTGGCGTTTGGGTTAAAGGGATAGGGACTTTAGTGGTTATGGGTTAAGTGCGTAAGGGTTGTGATAATGTGGCCCCTAATCCCCTTGTCACAATTATTGGGGGTTCACCTATCAATTTCTGTCATTGCCTTTCCTATAGATGTCAATTTCTCTCATTGCCTTACCTATAGTGTGTCTTGGAGCTATTAGATTTCATTTCATTGAGCTATAGTGATAGGTGAGAGCTATGCATAACTCACTAAAGGTGTATCAAGAGGCTATTATTCTATTGGCTATAGAATTTGACTCTTTTTATTTGTAACTTAGCGAAATGGAAAAGATGTGTTGACAATCTCAATTCTTCTTCTTTCACCAGGCCATGTAAAATAAATGAAGAAAATAGTTTCAACCCCTTGGAGAAGGAAAATTGAGAACAATAATTAGCATGAACAAACAAAGAATCCAATGAGCTAAGCTTAGAGGAGTCTCCCTTTGTAAACAAGCATCCATAATCTTGTTAGAGTTAGTAAGAGTATTTACTAGAAGTTGAGTAGTCTTCACATCACCAACCACATCCAACAGAAAGGTACCAACCCTTATAATAAAAATGATGTCTCCAAATAAGGTGTAGTTAATACCAGTAATATCATCTTATGAATCTATTACAATATGATTTGTAAAGTACGTTTCCATACATGTGTGAAAGAAACAATCCATTTGGTTAGCAAAAGGATGTCTTTTTGAAGACCTTAGGAAACCCCCTTGAAGGATACAAGAAGGGTTTGAAACCATGGAATAAAAGGCATCATATATTGTCTATCACATTTCAAACTGAGTGAACAAACACATGCAAAGATATCATATTGCTAAGAATGAAGTGTTTGGATTAGAGTTAAAGTTGCTATTTTAGTTTGTTGTCTTTTTTGTCTTTTAGTGTACGAATTTTTCTGGTCTACTTTGCTAAGGCAGTTTGGCTTTAAAATATTCAAGGAATATGTGAGCTAATATAAGACCATATTGTAATATTTGAAATAACATGATGAACTACTTAGCACAGTTTATGGTTTTGGATTGATTGAGATGTTTATTTTTGGATGGATGGATTTACATCTCTTTAGCCAATAATCAAAACTCATTAAGCATTGTTGCAAGTATGTTATTGACATGTTGAAGTGTCATTGAGACTTAGAGGTATAAGATTTAGACTTGTATGTTATCACCTATCTGGGTGTGATGATACCTTGTGGAGGTAGGAAAAATTTCGATTTTTTTAACTCTTGGAAATATTCTATATGCTCTTGAGAGAATTTCAAACTTTTAAATAAAATTATAAACAAATGTACATTCATGCAATAATTACTAATTGATTTGGGGGTGACTCAACAAATTATAGCATGTTGGTTTGTTGAATTTGTTAGTAAGTTAAGGTTTGATAAATTTGAAAGCTTTAGTGGGATTTGCTGCGATTGTATGTGTTTTAGAGAAGCTAGTTTGGAGTAGTGGTTATGCTTCGTTTACTGAATTTAATTTCTTTGGTTCTTCTTCTTGTGCATTCCCACTATGGTATCTTCTCGTTTGCAAATATTTTCTTATTATGTACAGAAAAATTTCTTGTTGCATCCTTGAAAAAGTTGCACAATTGTCCTGATTTATCTTTGCAATAGCTTGAGTTGTCTCGCTTATTTCAATTCGACTGGAATTTTCCACCTCAAGAGGGTTGTTAGAATTTGTTGTCTAAATAAATTGTTACAAATTTTTTTCTTGTTTTATGTATTTATTTTTTCTTCAAGGAGGTGTTTCCTTTAAATTCTAAGAGAAGCATTGCAAGTGGCCTGGTTATAGCAGTCATCAGAAAATGTCTGTGATCATGGGAAAGACAACCCTCAGAGGGTGAAAATTGGGTATGTTATGCCTATGGAAAAATTTGGCTAACATCTAATTAGATATGTTATATGCAGTTCACAATTAGGAGATTGCAGACCATATTGTTGCACGTAAAAATGCACTACTCCTCAAATATCAGGGTAAGTGCAAGAGTATTTATTGAATATAGTTTAGTCACATGATACAACTATCCCACAACTCTACAGTACAGAGACCAAAATGGAACAACAAACTTAAAATCGATCAATGCACTCACTTTCATGGGAAGTTCATGAACATTTTTATTTTCTTATATAATGCATTTTTACCCACATTTGGAGATCACACGAAAATGGTATTCACAATAAAGTTTTCTCGGTGAAGCAATTCATTTTTCCTGCAAGATCAGGTTATATATCTATAATGTCTCGTGTTTTTTTTTACATCCGGCCAGAAACATATCTTGTAGGAATTTGGAAGGAAATCCCACTCAAATTATCAGAGAATCTCCGGGTGATCTCATTAAAAAAGTTTGTTTCTCCATATATGTTGATTATTCTTTCTCTTCACTGTGTTGTATATATAAATTCATTCATATCATATATACTCTGGCTCCTGGTTCCAATTTAAAGGTCAAGTTATCAACATTGTTTTTTTTTTTTATTTAGAAAGTGCTTGTGGTTTGAAGAGGTTGCAAGAGATGGGAATCTCAAATAGTTGTTGACTGAGCTAATGTAAGTTTTATAGGTAGAATGTGCGGTTTCAATCCCCGATGTCTCAAATTTGGCTGCACATTTAGGAGCTAATATCCTTCACTCACATTTATCATGAGCTCAATCAACTAGCAGATAAGCTCTCCGAGGAGGCATTCAATTATCCAGCTAATGAAATATCAGCAAGATCAAGGTTGTGGCACACCAAAAAAAAAAAAAAAACTCGCAAAATTTAAGCTAACAAAAACCGCTACTCCTGACGCTGACAACTTGTCTCCCTCAAGGACCACTGCCTTCTCCTTCATTAGGCAATACTTCCTCTACAACTCACTCAACCGCATCATTTCTATACCCCCAACAATCTATTTATGTTATTGTGCCCATAACATTTTTCAAATAATCTAATGTTTCATATCAGTGAATGTCAAATGCCAATTTACTATTTGAAAACCAAATTTGCATGCCTTGTACCTAATGATCCTTCTTCGTTGAATATTTTCTTGAATGGCGTTTTGTTTACTAATTTTTATCATTTAATGATTTCTTATATGTCAGGATTCTTCTCTATTTCATGCCTTAGGACGTTTCCTTTGCAACATCTGGTGCAATTGCTAGTTTAAATTTTTTCACATATTTAAAAAAATAAACAATTTTAGTTCATGGAATGTAACTCAACTGACAATCACCTTCTTATGAAGTACTATGTGAAAACATGAGATTCAAAGTTCAAATCTCCTTGAGTGGCCAACCAAAAAATAATATTTTTTTTTAATCTATTTATTTATTATATTTTTAGAATGTGGTTTAATGAAAAAAATAAATAAATATAACATAAAATAAATAAATATGACCTGATTAAATTTCATGTGGCTTGAATATTTCAAAAATAAAATATATAATTATCCATTATCCACTTATGGAATTTCAATGCAAACTTGTGAATGCTAATGATTTTGTGTCTTAATTGCTAACTGTCTTAAATAGGTTACGTCTTAATTGTCATTGTCTTAAGTAGCCATTGTCTTAAATAGGTTACGTCTTAATTGTCATTGTCTTAAGTAGCCATTGTCTTAAATATAAAGTTTTATCCTAAATATTTTTTTCTCAAAGTGCTTTTGTTTTAAATATAAATTTTTGTCATAAAATATTTTTGTCTCAAATTGCTTTTGTCTTAAATATAAAGTTTTGTCTTAAAATATTTTTGTCTTAAAAGTTTTTCTCTCAAATTATTTTTGTCTTAAATATAAAATTTTATCTCAAATTATTTTTGTCTCACACTATTTTTGTCTTAAATTTTATATTCAAAACAATTCAATTGATATTAAATTTTAATATAAAATAACTAAAATAAAAAGCAAATTTTTAAAATTTCTTTTTTCTTAAAAATACCCTTACTGTAATAATGTATCAACTTAATGAAAACTCCTTATTACTGAGAATTTCACTGCAGAATTGACGAAAATTGTCCGCGAATCTTCGCACATATTTAATCTCGTGCTTAATTCCACGAATTTTGCTTAATGGATAAAAAAAATTACGAGAAAATTATTTTATTCTTCTGCCCGTAAGAATTCGGAAAGACTTATGCTTGAATATTTTCAACAAGATTTTTTATCAATAAATCCTAAATGTATTTCTTAAAAAGAAAACCAAAAGCTATGGAATATAAGCACTGTGAAATTCTCAGCAAATGCAATTTTAGTAAGATTAAATAACTTTTAGCTAAATCACTGGAACCGGATGATCTTCTCGTCCTCCATCACAATTAAAATGAATTTGATGAAATGGTTGACATTTCCTATAATTAATATCAGACATCACAAAAGATAGCCAAACGTCGAAATAATCAACCCTCCCCCGTGGTTCGGAGAATTCAAAACACAGTTGCACCAGACATCACAGAAGATAGCCAAACGTAGAAATAATCAACCCTCCCCCGTGGTTCGGAGAATTCAAAGCAGGGTTGCACCACGCGGGAAGCACTCTGTCTTTTGAGCTACCTACATGGGATGGATGGATTGATGATCCATTTCAATTCTTCTTTTTTTTCTTTTTACAGAAATAAAATTATTTATTTTCTTTTTGTAAGCCTATTTTCTTTAAAATTATTTAAAGAAGAGATTGTCTCTTCTTTCTCCTATTTTATTTTTCTTTCAGAGCTTAGCCTACCCCATCCTTCTGGATATTCCATGGCTTATGTCAGTCGGTTGGGCACTGGAAAATCGTCTTCTTTACCCCCTGCTAGTTTTTTTTGCACAGCCGGTGATGATGTCAAGCCCGGCGGTGAAGGAAAGACGTCAAGTCCGGTGGTGAAGGCAATCGGATCGGCCACCAGCAGGGATGGAATTTGCCGGGTATTTTGCCCGTCATTTTACCCATTTTTGACGTGTAAATTTTTTTTATGACTGTTTTTGGGAAGTGCTTCGAATTGTACAAAACGTATTAATGATGTGTTATATATTTCTGGAAACGTTACTAGTATCTATTTTTATTCAAGAAAGCCTGAAATTTCCAATTTAAATTTATATAGTGTTTAGGCAAGATTCCCTCTCAAGGCAAGTTCACTATTTTATCTCTAAATTTTATAAAAATTTCACAATTTTATTTCTAAATTTTATAAAATCTCATCATTTATAGCTATTTTTATTCTATTTTTTTTTTAGAATTGGTTCATGGAATTTGGATTTTCTATTTTCGTGGCCAAAAAAAAAAATTTCAAAATTGGAATTATGCCCAGTGCCAATTAAGTAAGAGCGCTATTTTTATTCTATTTCTTTTTTAGAATTGGTTCATGGAATTTGGATTTTCTATTTTCGTGGCCAAAAAAATATTTCAAAATTGGAATTATGCTCAGTGCCAACTAAGTAAGAGCGATGATATTGGGGAGACATATCCAGGTAAGAGAAAGCTAAATATCATTTGATAGATCAGGAAGGTATCAATCGATATACCGCAGCAAGTTTGATATCAGGTCTCCGGTCGATGAAGGCAGACGGAAAGATTCATAGCAGCAGTTTTTGAAAGAGGTGCGAAAATCCGCTGGACAATCTAAAATAATTAAGTGGAGAAGCTCGGAGGGAAAAGAATCTCATAAAGGCAAATTTTAAAAATAATGCGTTGAAATTGGAGAGACTACGTTTATTTTGATCTTTCTAAATGTATCTATTTAATATTTAGTTATTCTAAATTTAATATTTAGGTATTATGGATGGGTGAAATGATTAGAAATAATTCTTTTTATGGGTTGTTGAAATTATTTCAAATAATTTTTTTTGTAGAGTGCATGATTGATAAACATTTATATTTCATCTATTCTTATATAAATTATTTTCTATTTATTATTTGGTTTTTCAATTTTACTATTAAACATAAATAAAATAAAATAATGCAAATCTTTATTTGGAGATTAGGCCTTGCGAGAGATTTTTTTCATTTTCAAATTGGTATTATTTTAGTTTCTTTGTTGCAGCTCTAGTTTGTTATATGTTTAAATTTAAAATTTAACAAGATGGGCTGGGGGGGCAGCAAGTCCCTGCCCCCAACCAGATATGTTGTGTAGCAATCCTTGCCAACAAAGTATCATAAAAAAGATGAATACAACCTCAGAACAAACCATAGTTCTGAGTAACTCTTAGATGCTCTAGAAGTGGCAATTTCAAATCTTCCAATATTATAATGTTGTATTATCCATCTAATCTTCCAAAAAAAAACTCTTTAATGATTGATTAGGTGTATCAAACAACTATGATCGAAGAAAAGGATGGTTCTTTTCTCATTGTGTCTCCATGCGTATGGTTTTATATGTAAAACGTATGTGTAATGATTTGTTAAACACTTTTGTTTGGCCATTGGCTATTGGTTATGTATAAAAAAAAAATTCTAAAGCTTTGACATTTGAATCCTATCATTAAATATTTTTCATAATTTTTCTGAAATTTTAAAAAAATTGGATTCTTGATATTGTACATTAAACAAAGTTAAATCAAAATGTACTCCTGTTTATTTATTTAAAGAATAGTTTTGTTGATTTTTGTGTAAAAGTTTTTAAATGTGACGTATGCACTTCCATTGGAGCGACTATGTGAACAACGTGTAGGAAGTAAATTGCATTGATGTTTCAGATATCCTAAAATTTTGAAGGTCGGAAGGTATTATGTTGAAAAAACTCACTCGATGTAAAGCTTGAAGAGCAGTTTAACAAATACACAAATTGCCTATGTCAAGTGTGACAGCGTTGAGGATGTGTGCCAAGTGTTTGAAATCGTGCGTGAATGCCTATGCCAAGTGTGAAAACATTGAGGATGCGTGCCAAGTGTTTGAAATAATGAATTTCCACAATGGTTACATTGAGAAGGCCTTGAAGTTAATAAAGAAAATGCTCAGGCTGGGCGTGCATTTGGATGAATTCAACTTCTTCGGTGTCATTAGTGTCTGCACTAGTTTGTAAATTGGCAAACAGGGTAGTCTGCTTCATGCCGACTACTTCGGGGACCTCCTGAGATGACCGAATCAAAAATTCCAGAACCCAAGTCCATTTCCTTTGAAGAATGCTTCTTCCAGAAAGAAAAGTATTATCACTAGATTCTTCCCTCAATCGCTCGCTATAAGGGTTTATTAATTAGAAGGATTGCAGGATTTTCCCTTTGGCCAAAGGCGTCAGCACCAACAAGAGAAAAGTAAGTAGCACAGCTTGGTACTTCACCATAGGATTTGGTTCCGGGACCAGAAGAAAAGGCACCTAAGACAGTTGCAGGAAAATAAAAGTAACCAACAGTTATTTCTGTAGATGAAGCATAAGAGGCAGCAACACCTATTGAACCATATATATCTATAGATATAGGTCGCTGGAGACGAGCTTCGAAACTGAGAGCAAGCTCGAACCGGAGTGGAAGATGCAGCTCGCAGCGAAATTAGGTCTCCAGCCAAGACAGGTAGCGGTGTGATTCCAGAACCATCGGGCGTGCTGGAAGACGAAGCAGCTCAAAGCGACTACAATGATCTCAAGCACCAGTATGAGGAATTTGTTGCAAAGAAAAATAAGCTCGAAGGACATGTAAAAACACTGCAGATTGACTCTGTTTCTCTGAAGGAAAAACATGGATGTCAAAGAATTGTCAAATATTATGAAGAACAAAAATAAAATGTGGTGAATATTGTGAATATTGTGAATATTTTAAGAATAGCAGTTGTAACTCACAGAATAAAGAGTTGTGAATATTCTGAAAATGAAAATCTTGATTCCAAGAACTTGAAGTCTCGTTCATGTAAACTAAAGGATTTGAAAGAATTAAGAAAAAAAATATCTGTATGTTGAAAATTTGTGAATATATGAGGAACAAAACTGTTGAAATAGAAAGTCAAAGCTGTGCATGTAAATTTGCTGTAAAATGCTCCTTCCAAAGAACTAGCTTGCATTAAACTGTTCTTGTTCATGTAAGATGGAAGACCCATTGTTGATATCTTTACGACACAATGTAAGCTGCCAACCAAAAAACACCATCGTTATAATTCTTGTCATTAAAATCAAAGATGAAGTGAAAGAATGCATATAGAAAATGATAAATCTAATGTTATTTTACCTCTTCATTTGTTACCAATAGGTCTGTCGATGAATTGGCAGCGCTGCGGAATGGATATGGCGACGGCGGGATCGATCCCTGCAGCTTTGGCTGTTTTGGAGAGCATGGCGGAGCAGACTCAGGCGGGATCGGTGGAGAATTTGTGGACAACGTTGCAGCAGCTTGCTGTGATGATAGTGTTTGTGTTCTGAGCGGCCTCCATGCACGGTGCCAGATTCGTCGCCTCCGACTTCACTGCAAAAGAGGGATATTTGCTCAGGAAAATTCAATGATGAAAGCATAGCTTATGAATTCACTTCTACAAAATTGCTTCTGTAGCCCTCGCAGTCGAAGAAGACGAAGCCGATACGTTCCTTCTCGTATTAGTAAGGCGGTCGAGTTCTGTCAGTTTGGTTTATGGCGCTCAAATGCTGTCAAGGTGACATTTTCATGGCTAGAATCGATCCACATTTATCGTAAGTATCAAGTCTGTAATCTTCTCGAGCAAAATTTTCAAGTCTTTCTCGAGCAGATATAGCGAGTTGCACACAATTTAAGGCGAATCTTCAAGTCAAGTCTTTCTCGAGCAGATATGGCGAGTTGCAGAGCACAATTTCCCTGGTTATCCCTGCCTTCCCATTCTTTCCAGACTCTGGTTGTTTTAACTGGTGGTCGAGCGATGCGGTGACAATACATGCAGATAGCCACAGTTTTGTCTTGACAGGTGGTCAAGCCGTGTTGAGCCGTGTCGGTGTTACTACATGCAAATATATCCTTGGTTACTTTGCCTACCTCATTCGAATGGCATACATAAAATGTTGACGAATTAATGTCAGCATTACTTAGTTGAAACTTAAACTCTCTATATCATTCGCTATTTAACCTTAAGTTTTATAACATTTCATAGCATTTTGCCTCGATATGAGGCCAAATAAGACCTCAAAGTTTCCTATTAGCTAAACTAGCGGCGGGAGAAAGCTAATACGTTGACCAAACGGTGGACATGATCCAAATTAAAAAACATTGGGATAAATTGAGTTTATAAGCTTCGGTTAGCATGCAGGGACTAATGAAAAGATCCATTTCGATTACAATAGTCCCTGCCATGCCGCAAGCGGCAGGGACTAAAAATGAAACAGAAATGCAATTTTTATGGTTTATTATGGTAGGATTTTATTTTTTTTTAATTTTTTTTTTTAAATAGCTAGCAATATTCTTTAAAATCACAAGAGACAAGCTAATTAAATAATAAAACGAATTTTATTAAATATAACCAGCAATAACTTTTGAAAAGAGAATAAGTTTTATTAAATATACACAACAATAATTTTTGAAATAGTTAAGATGACTAGAGAAGTTTAGGAAAAGAATAATGTGTCATACTAAAAGATATTTAGGAAATACTTAAACATCATTTTAACCAACATCATGTCTATCTTAGTATGGTCTATTAATGTATTGTTCCGTGTCATTTAGGTTTATTAAGCTTTCTATTATCTTATTATTATTTCAATTTATTAAGATTTTTTGTGTGTCATTGTTAAAATTTGATGGGTTTATTAAGTTTTTTGGTGTCTTATTATTAAACTTTTGGCTAAGATTTGATAAGTTGAACTTGATCATATAATTTTTTTTAACTTAAATGTAAAATATACACTTGACTATATCATTAATCAAGCCCGATGTCCAATGTCATTCAAAGAGATATTCAAGTAGGTGTTGCTACTTGTTAGGTGGAAATCTATTTATGATTTGATTTTTCACTTTTCATAATCCTTTACTCATAATTATTATTTTTGTTTTAAAAATTTTCTTACTCATAATTATTAATTTTGTTTTAAGAACTTTAAAATAATGATTAGAATTCTTTAGCGAAATTTAAATTGATTTTTTATATCATTTATAATTAACCATAATTATTATTAATTATACTTTAAATCAAATTGAGAAAAAATTAAGATGGTTTTGTCATTATGTTAGGAAATTATTATCAAGAATCATCCCTACATCATTGTGTTCAAGATAATCATCAATAAACCCACACATATTCACACCTAACACCTTCAAGAATTTTGAGTTTGCATTCAAAATGTGAATCATGCCCTCTAAATTTAATCAACATAGTGAACCAAATCTAAAATGTATGTATTGGAGTATGTATCAACAATTAATTATGACTTTTCCCTGCATGTTTCAATATCACTCTAAT
This sequence comes from Pinus albicaulis, assembly GCA_034641835.2. Taxonomy (NCBI): domain Eukaryota; kingdom Viridiplantae; phylum Streptophyta; class Pinopsida; order Pinales; family Pinaceae; genus Pinus; species Pinus albicaulis. The sequence continues at coordinate 52,463 of JAXQQM020068288.1, forward strand.
CCCTATGTTATTGTTATAGGTCACACCTCTTTTCACAAAAACTTGGGAAACATAGAACAAGATACACAAAATATGTCAATGTAATAGAGTAGCATTAGATTGAAAACTTTATAATATATTGGAAACAAAATTTATTTATTGTAATAAATCATTTTCAAACCAAAACTTAAGATTTAATAACTCATGTGTTAAATTCATTTTGTTTTTTTTTTTAATGTGAAATTTTTTAACATGGTTATTATTATTTTTTTTAATAATAAATATTGTGAAAAATTTTAATATAATTATGTTAATTAAGGGTAAATTTTTAATCAAATATTTATTGGTGAATGGTTAATTTATTAGGATAACATCATTTTTTAAGGGAAAAATTTTAAACATAAATTTTCTTGAAGGGAAACATAAAAACCCAAAACGTCAAAAATATATATATATGACGGGTAAAAATAAATCCAAATTCCATCTCTGGCAGCCAGGCAGCCACGTCACAAGTAAAAAGTAAAATTTTGGTTGTTGATATATATTTTTCACTCCAAGCACTGCGTTGTTTAAGGAAAGAGCCGATAATCGCCATTTAAGGAACACCACCCCTTGAAATTACCCCTTGGTAGTCCTTAAGTGGGTAAGCTTTCAGTACTCCCAAATGTTTCTGGATCTTGCGTAGTTAACTTGTTTCCTTACTTCAAATAAAGATAAAATCTTAGCCAAACAAACACATTAAGGCATCCTCCAACCCAAAGATGCAAAAATTCTTACATGTATATATAAAATTTGAGAATAAAAATAAATTAATAAAAACATAAAAATAATTGTTTAAAATTTTTAAAAATATTAATTCTATTTGGTTAATAAAACTTTTACAATAAAAATTTGTTTTATATTTTTTAATTCATATTCATATATATATATATATATATATATATATATATATATATATATATATATATATACAAAATTTAAAAGTTGAAGTTAAGCTTTCCGTTTCTTGAAAAAATGAATTTGTAAACTTTTTAAATCCCTTCCAACCAAATTATTAGTAAGAGATTTTCTTTTTTTGAAAAATATAATTCAAAATTTTATTCACCATTAATAAATATAACAAAAGTTGTTAATACATAGAACTTTGTTTTAGGAATTTTAATTTATTATAAAAATATCTATACTATCAAAATTTAATTCATCATTAATAAATATAACAAAACAAAATTTGATAATACATAGAACTGTGTTTGAGGATTTTTAATTTGTTAAATTTAATTTACCATTAATAAATATAACAAAAGTCGTTAATATATAGAATTTTGTTTTAGGATTTTTAATTTGTTATAAAATTATTTATACTGTCACTCTTTTAAAAAAAGAGCAGTGAATTAAAGTTAAATTTTCTTAGAGTGAATTAAAGTTAAATTTTAGTTTTTTTTTTTGTCAACTATAATTATGTCGTAAGACGTTCCTCTTTGAAAACAACTCCTAGCTATCACTGTGTACAGATTTGCAACATAGGATCCCATGTTAGACGATTAAAGAATCCTTTTCCATTGGATTGAAATGGTTATAGTGAACTTCCTCACCTAGAGAAAATGAGAAGCGCCACATATGCATCGCACAACAATGAAAGATCCAGGGATTTTTTTATTGAACCACCACGACGCTTATTGGTAGTCACCTGCACCACTCTTCAACTAGTTACCATTCTTTCACCTTCACGTGCAAAGAGGCCTCACTTCAAGTGTTGAACGCTTAGTTACTTTCCTATTATTCCTTTTCCCTTAACTATGCTTGGAGAACCACATCTTGAAGTTTGCAAGAGGTTACATTGTTTGATGCTTCTCCAGTTCAAGTTTGTAGTGATAAGTAATTCATTCCTGTGTCTATTCATTTTCTGTAGTTTCTTGCTTCTTGTTATTTATTTACAAGGTGGGACTCTAATACTGCAATCTTATGTGTTATAAGGTTCACGATGGTCATTCTTCCTTTACTGTAGGTGAGGTTAATTTAATGAGTACTGGATTGGCATCAGGACTAATGGTAACATTCTCCCTTGGTGTTGTGATTCATGTTTAATATGTTTTAATGCATAGGATGGATGACACAACTATAAGATCTGTCCCCTGGACTTCTTCACTTCCTTGCATTTTATGGCTGTGACTCAATGACTAAGTTTCTCATGAACCCTTCCCTGCAGTTGCATAGGTAAGCTTTTGTTTTATCCATAGAGGGTTAGTGTTTTATAGCTAGAGTTCATTGTGTTTTTTCTAATCGAATTCAGACCTATGGTTGGTGTTTGTAGGCCTGAATGTGATCATAGCACCACGTTGGCCCTTCGGAAAGGTTCCACTGCTACACCGACATGTTACATGCAGTTCTCTTCTCAGTGTCTCTGTAGTGAGCTTGTTTCTGTCGAGGGTTAGTAGGAACTAATTCTGTGCGAGGTGGGGGTTCGAATGTAACTGTTAAGGTTTTTTCCTATTTTAAAAACATTTATGATCGAGCCTTTTGCTGCCAAATCCTATGTAAATATGAGTTTTCCTTGTTAAATTGTTATGTAATTTCATTGGAAATGGTTATGGAACATAACCTTCCTTCCCCTTCACGCACACAGAGTCCTCAGTTCAAGTGTTGAATGCTCAATTACTTGCCTATCATTCCTTTTCCCTTAACTGTGCTCAACGAACTGCATTTGGAAGTATGTGTAGGTTTGAAGCCTCTACAGAAATTATCTGCAAATGAATGCTTAAAACAAAAAATAAACAATGATGACAGCATAAAACATAAAAAATATATACACAGAGATTTCCCCCCTGGACCCCAAATCGGGACTACCAGTTTGATTTTTCATTATATTCCTTTTAGTGTTACAAAACATATATATACATCTCGAAGCATTCATAAACTCCAATCCATTAACCCTAGATTAGAACATAATCGTAGTTTTCTTGAACAGATCTAAAAAATACCAAGGGACGTAAACCATGTGCAAACCCATGCACAAAACCATAGGTGGGTCAAACCACCTAAAATATGGTCCAAAAAAAATGGCTACCCGCCCCCTGCGAACCCCTCAACATGGGGGGATGTCGCCCCCCCCCCCGCATGTGTGTGACTATTCGTGGAAAGAATATAACACATACCAAACATTATCCCACTTGTTGTTTTCTTTCCACACGGGGCCACTTGAGAGCTTAGTTACTAGTCCAACCTTGCAAAACCCATTGTTTCTCTACACCAAGAGAACTTATGAGTGCTCATAGAATTCTTCAATACATTTGCAACATTCTTAAAAGTGTCCACCTTTACCAGCAACACCTTTTTATCCTCAACCATATATCTCACGAAGTGATATTGAACATCAATGTGCTTTGTCTTTGAATGATAAGAAGGGTTCTTAGCTAAGAAAATTTCACTTTGGCTATCACAATTTATCCTTATAGCTCATTGCACCAACCCCATACTTGAACACAGTCTCTGCAAACAAATTTCTTCCTTGCTTGCATGAGTGGTTGTCATGTATTCTTCCTATGTAGTTGAAACAACCACTACAGACTGTCTTTTACTCATCGAACTGACTGCACCTCCAAATAGGCTAAACACATACCCACTTGTAGATCTTCTTTGGTCTAGATAACCAGCCTAGTCTACATCAACAAAACCTCGGATGTCCAAAACACTATCCAATCCTGATTGTCCCTGGTAGCACAAACCCTAATCACTAGTGCCACGCAAATATCTGAAAACCCACTTCACTATTGTCTAGTACAGACCATTGCATACATCAAGCTACCCACTGCACATGCATATGGAAAACGGGACATATCCTCCTCTTCTTCTTGTGTTTTGGGACACTGCTCAGTAGATAGATTTACACCTACAAGAATAGGAACCTTCACCGGTTTACTATCTTGTATATTGAACCTTTGCAATATTGTCTTGAAATAATTCCTTTGGTTTAACTAGAGCTTCCTCTTTGCCCGATCTCTCCTAATTTCCATGCCAAAAATATCTTTTGCAGCACCAAGATCCTTCATGTCGAATTTGGAGAACAATTGAGTCTTCAAATCTTGGATAATTTCTTTGCCTTTCCAACCAGCAACATATCATCCACATACAAGACCAAATAAATAACATGGCCACCATTTAATTTAAAATACACAGACTGATCCTCTTTTCTTCTGGTGAAGCCAAGTCCCCGTATATAGGTATACAATTTTTGATACGACATCCTTAGTGACTGTTTTAACCCATACATAGACTTTTTTAACCTGCATACTAGTTATTTCTTACCCTTCACCGTAAAGACTTCAAGTTTCTTCATGTACATCTCCTCTTCGAGATCCCCATGAAGAAATTTTGTCTTCATATCCATCTCTTCTACCTCAAAATAAAATGCAGCAGTAATAGATAAAATTAATCTAATAGAAGTAACCTTGGAAACAGGGGAAAAATATCATCAAAATCAATTCCCAACACATGGGAATAAATTTTTGCTACCAATCTAGCTTTGTATTTCTCCACCTTTCCTTCTACATTCATCTTCTTCTTAAACACCCATTTTCTCCCGATGGGCTTCCTTCCAACCGAAAACTTCACTATATCCCATGCCTCATTTTTGTGCAAGGATGCCATTTCATCAACCATGGCCTCCTTCCATAGTTTTCCATCCTCTGAATCCACTGCCTCCCTAACAGTTCTGGGATAATCATCAGTGATAGTTAAAGAAATATTTGAACAGAAAGAAGATGGACTATACCTTTCTCTTTTCCTTCTTTCCCGAACTGATCTTCTCATAGCTGGAGCTTGTGGCTCTTCCTCTTTTGAATCTTATTATGTTGTAGAGTCTGATTCATCCTCCTTTAGCTCAAACTATATCTTCTCAGGTTCATCTCGTAGGAATTCATGTTTAAAAACATCTTTCACCTCTCTAAGCACCACATCTCCGCTCTACACAACCTTCCTTGTTTCTAGGTTCCAAAGCTTGTAACCTTTTAAACCATCCTTATACCCAATAAAGATGCACCTTTCAGATTCATTATCCAACTTGGTCATTTTATCCTTTGGAACATGTACATACGAATCACATGTAAATACCCTCAGATGTGAAAGAGAGGGTTTCTTACTAGTCCATACCTCATGTGGAGTCTTATCCTCCAACATTGATGAAGGTGATCTGTTGACCAGGTAACATGCGGTCTCCACTGCCTCTGCCCAAAATTTTTGTCTTAACCTGGTACCACTAAGAATGATTCTTGCCTTTTCCATCAACTTTCTGTTCATTCTTTCTGAAACTCCTTTTTGCTGAGGTGTGTATGGAGTAGTCTTTTATCGTGATATACCACACTTCTTACAGAACTCTTAACATTCCTTCTTGCATAATTCTCCACCATTATCTGTCCTCAACACCTTTGTCTTCTTCTTTGTCTGGATTTCCACCAGAGCCTTAAATTCTTTAAATTTATCAGAGACTTTAGATTTATTCCTCGAGAAATATATCCGTGTATTCCTTGAGAAGTCATCTATGAATGAAACATAGTACACAATAATTTCCCAGTGATGGGATCGACACAGGTCCAAACACATCACGGTGCACAAGCTCTAATATCTTCTTCACCATGTTAGCACCAGAAGGAAAACTCACCCGATTATGCTTCCCATATATAGAATGTTCACAGAAATCGAAATCTAGAGAGAAATTAGAAAAGCCTTATACCATACCATTACCATGCAATATTCAAAGGCCCTTCTCTCCAATATGTCTAAGCCTTTGATGCCATAACATGGTCTTTTCTCCAGATACTGCTAGGTTTTACACTCCACTTTCAAGAACCACGGAATTGTTGCACCCATAAATAACAGTGCTACCCAGAAGCTTGTGCATAGTTCCAATCCGAACTCCCCACATTAATACCCGTGCTCCCCAAAACATCTTGCAAGTATATTTCTCAAACATTGTTTTTACACCTGCATCATCTATCTTGCTAACAAAAATCAGATTTCTGGCTAATGCAGAAATATGCAGAACACCAAGAAGTGTTCTAATCCTTCTACCTTGCAGCTTCCACTTGAATTTTCCACGTCTAACGATTATGGCCTTCCTATCATCCCCTAAGAATACATTACCACCATCATACTTCTCATACTTGCAGAACCACTCCCTATGGGGAGTGAAGTGAAAGGATGCACCTGAGTCAATCAAACATGCCTCATGATCTACATGTGTATTTGAAGAAGAATCCAAATACACATCCCCACCTTCATCTGAGTTGGTTTTTTCCTCTGCAGAAGGAGCATCATTATATCCCTTTCCTTTCTCAATAGCTTTAGATCTGCAGTCCTTTTTGAAGTGTTATTCCTTTCCACATTTCTAGTACACCTTTACAGGCTTTCCTGGATATTTATATATCTCTCTATATTTAGATCACCCACTCGCAAATTTATTTATTTTTATGTTTTGGAACCTTCCTCATACAGATAAGGCATCTCCATTCTGACCCTTCATATTTCTTCGTCTCATTTCCTCCGACAACAAGGCTCAGACATTTTCATCAAAATTCAAGGTAGTTGTATTGCTACATATTCTAATAACCATATGGTCCCATGAATCTAGTAGAGAACAAAACAAACTGATGCACTTATCTTCATCTAAAATTTTAATATGAACAGATGACAACTGACTTACCACAGTATTGAAGGCATTTAGATGCTCTGTCACCGAGTCTCCATCCTTCATCCTCGGGTTATACAACTTTTTTTGCAGGAAAAATTTATTCACCGGAGACTTAGATTGGTACAAAGTCCCTAACTTGACCCACAATGTCTTCATCGTAGCTTCCCCATATACATTCAATAATATCAAATCTGAGATACAAAACCGTATTGTGCTCTTTGCGTTTAGATCCAACTTCGCCTAGTCTTCATCTAACATTGCCATTGGTTTAGTACTCGGATCTAACGTGATCCATTGATCTTTATCCACCAGTAGATCCTCCATATTTAGCTTCCACAACTCAAAACTATGACCATTAAATTTCTCTATCTCTATATTTCCACTACTCACCATCTTATTTCACTGCAAGAATAGATCCCGTAGATCTCCCACTGAACAGGGTCTACCACATGCCCGAGCAAAAAACCCCTCAGTAACAAATGCATCCCCTTGAAGCCAAAACAACTATGATGCCAAATGTAGGTTTTAACCCTCTACAGAAATTATCTACAAATAAATTTTTAAAACAGAAAATAAATATTAACGAGAGCATAAAACATAAAAAAGATATACACAGATATTTTTCCCCTGGATACCAAATCGAGACTACTATCTTTATTTTTCATTATATTCCTGTTAGTGTTACAACACATATATATACATGTCGAAGAATTCATAAAACACAATCCATTAACCCTGGATTAGAACATAACAGTATTTCCCTTGACTGGATCTACAAAATACCAGGAGCCGAAAACCATCATGCCCCAAAAACATGTGCAAACTCATGCACAAAACCATAGGCGGGTCCACCCACCTAAAATAGGTTCCAAAAAAATTATCCTCGGGCACTGCCCCAAACCCCGCACAAGGGGCTACCCCACCAATATGGACCCATGGACAAGGGGGGTTGTCGCCCCCCTTGTGAAGTCCCCCCTTGCTATGGTCGGCGCAATGAACAGGGTTGGCTTTCGCCCCCCCCTGTGACCCCTCCGTGCATGCAACTATTCGTGGAAATAATATAGCTCATACCCAACATTATGCAAGAGGTTACAGAGTTCGACACTTCTCCATTTCAAGTTATTAGTGAATTAATTCCTTCATGGGTCTATTCTTTTCCTGTAGTTTCTTACTTCTTCTTATTTATTTACAAGGTGGGACTCTAATATTTCAATCTTCTGTGTTGCAGGGTTCATGATGGTCATTCTTCCTTTACTACAGGTGAGGTTAATTGAATGAGTACCAAATTGGCAGTAAGAATGATGGTAACATTCTCCCTTGGTGTTGTGATTCATGTTTAATTTGTTTTTATGCATAGGATGGATGACACAACTAACGACTCTCTCCCTTTGACTTATTTACTTCCTTCCATTTCATAGCTTTGACTCAATGACTCAGTTTCTCACTAACCCTTCCCTACTATTCTATAGGTAAGTTGTTGTTTTATCCACAGAGGGTTAGTGTTTTACAGTTTGAGTTCATTGCATTTTTTCTAATCGAATTCAGACCTCTTATTGGTGTTTGCAAGCCTGAATGCGAGCATAGCTCCTGGTTGTCCTTTCGGCAACATTCCACTGCTACACCGATAGGTTACATGCAGTTCTCTTCTCAATAGCACCATAGTTAGATTTTTTCTATCTAGGGTTAGTAGGAACTAATTCCATGTGAGCCTGGGGTTTGAATGTAACTGTTAAGGATTATTCCCATTCTAAAAACATTGATGGTCAAGAATTTTGTCGCCATATCCAATGTAAATATGAGTTTTACTAGTTAAATTGCTATGTAATTTCATTGGAAATGGTTATGGAATAGAACCTTCCTCCACATTCACACGCACAAAGGCCTTACTTCAGACCTATGATTGGTGTTTGTAGGCCTGAATGCGAGCATAGCTCCTGGTTGTCCCTTCGGCAAGGTTCCACTACTAAACTGACATGTTACATACATTTCTCTTCTTAATAGCACCGTAGTTATATTGTTTCTATCCAGGGTTAGTAGGAACTAATTCTGTGTGAGCCTGGGGTTCGAATGTAACTATTAAGAAATTTTCTCGTTTTAAAAACATTGATGGTTGAGCCTTTTGTCACAATATCGTATGTAAATTGAGTTTTCCTGGTTAAATTGTTATGTAATTTCATTGGAAATGGTTATGGAACAGAACCTTCCTTCACCTTAACACACAAAAATGCCTCACTTCAAGTGTTGAAGGCTCTGTTATTTTCCTATCATTCCTTTTCCCTTGACTGTGCTCGGTGAACCGCATTTAGAACTCTGCAAAATGTTACATGGTTCAACGCTTCTCCAGCAAGTTCCCAGTGATAAGTAATTCCTTCCTCGGTCTATTATTTTTTTTGTAGTTTCTTACTTCTTTTTATTTATTTACAAGGTGGCACTCTAGTACTGAAATCTTCTATTTTACGGGGTTCACGATGGTTATTCTTCCTTTATTGCTAGTGAGGTTAATTGAATGAGTACCGGATTTGCAAAAAGACTGAGGGTAGCATTCTCCCTTGGTGTTGTGATTCATGTTTAATTTTTTTTATGCATAGGATGGATGAGTCAACTATTAGCTTTGTCCCTTGGACTTCTTTACTTCCTTCCATTTCACGGCTCCGACTCAGTCACTCAGTTTCTCACCAACCCTTCTCTACAGTTTTATAGGTAAAAAATCATTTTATCCACAGAGGGTTAGTGTTTTACAGATTGAGTTCATTGCAATTTTTGTAATCAAATTTCATCTTCTAATTGGTGTTTGTGGGCTTGGATGCGAGCGTAGCTCCCATTTGGCCCTTTGGCAAGGTTCCATTTCTACACTGACAAGTTACATGCAGTTCTCTTCTCAGTAGCACTATAGTTAGCTTGTTTATGTCCAGGGTTATAGTAACTAATTCTGTGTCAGACTAATTCTGTGTCAGCCTGGGGTTCGAATGTAACTATTAATGACCGAGAGCTCAAAATTATGTTCAAAATAAAAGTTCTCAAAATTACACGAAAATTGAATGACTGCATATTGTTCGTCGTTCTGAATCTGGCGCAACTCATTTTGTGCGAAATGGGCTCCGTATGGCTTCAGAAACGAGTTCTGTTTGTTTTCGTAAACATGAAAATTTGACAAAAACAATGTATAACATGGAGCCTAGTCAGCATTTCGTACTGTTGACTTGGTATGCTAACTGGGCAAGTCAACTTTTGGTCAACCATTTCCTCCAACGAATGAAAGGCTGCCAAGTGGTAGAATCAGGTCGGCATATTTTTTGTAAGTGTTGGAATTTTCTTATTGGTTATGTTTTGGGCTAATGAGGAGGAGGCATGTGGCTTAGCCTAGGAGCTCCACGTGTCCTCCTCACAGCATTATAAAATTTTTTTTATGGACTGGAAGGAATGAGCGGGGGTCGAACATGAGGCCTTCACCCAAATAACGAAACCCTCCACCACTCTGTGTACATCGACTTCCTTACCCCATACATTCTCCACGCATATTTAAATTTTCATAATATTTCTGATAGGGGGGAGAGGGAGCCAACCCTCAAGCCATGTAACCGCGTGCCAAGTCAACCGGAAAAGCAGGAGGAGTGCTAACCCTTAAGCATAGTTTGATTAACGTTAATCCACATTTTATCTACCTTAATATGGTTTTATTAACGGAAGTGTCGGTTTAGCATTAAGCCTATTTAATTAACGGTAATGCATATTAATTAAACTAATCTAGAGTTAATTGGCGAATCCAAAAAATCTGATGGGTTTGCCAAAATTAGGGCCAGTTAGCAAAATTTGGGGATAAAATTGTGGAGCGGACTTCGAGAAGTCATAACTCAACCAATTTTTGACGAAATTAGGAGCATAATGAGGCCAAGGTACCATTTTTTAGTGTTATGAACTCATTGGTACAAGTTTCAGTAGAAAAAAAGCATTGTAAACACATCATCTTTCAAATTTGAGCATCATATAGAGGCCCAAGCCATGGAAGCTGGACCAAGGAGATGTAGTCCAAGAGGGGTGAACTCCTTCATCAAATCCCTGTGTTGATGTCTTGTATGGTGATGTAATGTAATTTTATTTGTTGTTGTTCAACCTTTCTTTTATGTTAAATTGTTCATAAAAATCACTCACGAGACTCAGTAACTTGCAAGAGAAATTGAACCCTTAAGCACATGTAAGACATTGGTTTCAAAATCTGAAAGAGGAATTAGCACAAAATTACTAAAATACCTTAATCATATCATTTTTGGTATCAAATATTTAGGTTTTTTGTGAAAGAAGGGATCCAATTGTTTACAATTTTGTATCATGCTTACAAGGTTAAAACTCAAAAGAGGAGAATGGAAGCTAGTTGAAATCCCTGTAGTTGGGTCAAGAGGAAGAAGGGCAAGGTTTCCAAAGTATTCAACACTAACACATCCTCAAATTGAAGTTGAGTCTTAAGTGAGAATGTATCATGAAATATAAAATACCATAAGAGAATAGGAGAGAGCATTCAAAAAGGAATTTTTTGATATGACTGAGATGGTAAAGGTCCTCTATGAGGAGATGAATTTAAGGATGCAAGGAGAAATTTCTAGGCCTCCTAGAGGAGAGGGTTATCCAGGAGGAGGATGCCATGGATATGGTAATAAAACACCATCCACTCCACTATCATCCTCACCACAATCTACACCTTCATCTTCATCATCTTCCACTACCACGACCCTTCCACCTGTTTATACACATACTTCAAAAGGAGCTGGTAAATCAACCTTACTTAAACTTGATGTTAAATTTGAGCTAATTATATCTAATGGTTATTTAAATGCAAAGAAGATGGATAATTGGATTTTTCAGTTGGAGGTTTATTTCAGAATTCAAAACCTTCAAGAGGATGACATAAATATTCAATTAGCTTCCTTGAGAATGGAAGGTGCAGCAATTGTATGGTGGGAAGCAAGGAGACAAGATGAGATTAAAAAACATGGTAAGATCTCAATTTCTTGGTCTAATTTCATTGTTTACATTAAAAAGAAATTCTACCCTCTATCTTACATGAAAAAATCCATTATAGACTCGTAGAATTTTAGACAACTAAAGGGAAAAAGTGTTCAAAATTATACACAAGAGTTTAGGAGAAGAGCAGTAGTTTTGGGTGTCAATTTATCTTCTCAAGAAACTTTGTTAAAGTATATTGGGGGTTTGAACAACTATATTAGATATACTATTCTCATGTGCAATCCCAAAAACTTAGATGAGGTTTGTGTTCAAGCCACACATCTAGAAGCAAGAGGGAAACATAGTGCATATGAGAAAAGTGATAGTTTCCTTGATTGTGAAGGTAAAGGAAAGGGTAAGTTTAATGGAAAAGGAAAGAAAAATTTTTCTATTAAAATGGAGAAAGAGAAACTCACATGTAAACGTTGTTCCAAAATGGCCATGATGAAGACCATTGTTCGCAACTCGATTCCGAGTTGAAGCCAAACAAACTAAAAACCAAAGAGAAGGATAAAAAAATTGTAATCATTGAACATGAGTTAGGTTCAGATTCAGGAGATTAAACCAAGATTACAGCAATGGGTTTGAAAGGTAAGAACATAGAAAGCACTAGTTCTTCAATCTGTTCTAATGTAACTCAACATGATTATACAAGAATTGAACTGTTTCATATTAGAGTTGTTTCAAAACATACCAAAATAGAAATACTATTTTATAGTGGTTCTCAAGCCAATTTGATTTCTGAAGGCTTAGATAAGAGGTTAAAACTAGAAACTGTTACACATCCAAGACCTTATCCTTTAGGATGGATATGCAAGAATGCAAACTTGCAGGTAACAAGGAAGTGCATCCTAAGGTTGTCAATCAATGCAAACTTTCTTAACGAAGTTGAGCTTGTTGTAGTTCTGCTTGAGATTTCAGGTAGTTTTTTTGGTGTTCCTTATCTTTATGATAGGAGGGACGTATTTCATTTCCATGAGAATAAGTACCACTTGTTCAATAATAAATGAAGGATAAATGAAGAGAATAGTGAATGCAAGTAAAAATTTGACTTTGCTAATTTTCAAGCATAGTGATGCTTTGAATGAGACCTTTCAAGAAGATGCATCAAATGAACAAGATGATTTCATTGAAGTTTCTAAATTTTGTAATAAGATGTTTCAGGTCTCTAACATGTTGCCTTTGAAAAGAGGTAAACAATATGTGAAATATTTGCAGTAGTCAACATCAGTGTTGAATAGTGATGGAAACAAGATGCCAGTGTTGAATAGTGCAAAAATCAAAGAACAAGCACCAAATAAAGATGGAAAAGAAGGAATAGGTTCCACAAGTACTAATTTTTGGTTTCAAAATGGTGCATGGCAATGGCGAAAACACTTGGTCAAAATTCAACGCAAAAACAAGGCAAGACAAGCTACAAATCTCCATGTCGACAATGTTCGAGGTGAGATATTTTTTAAGTTATTCAAGTTTCCTTTAATTGACGACCGAGGTGGGAACAAGTTTGTTTCTTCAAGGAGAACTTGTTGTTCTATAAATTCTGGGAAATTTCAGCATGATGGTGACTACAAGAGAAAAACAGGGTAGGCTTCAGAATCAAGGAAAAAGATTAGTTTTTATGAAAATCTCAAATGTCGAATTTAGGGAAATTCCAGTGGATTCAGACTGAAAGGGTGAGGGAACTATACCCTCATACATATATTTAGTAATGAAATATATTTTTGGTTCCAAAAGCTTCCAGTGTGGAGGAATGATCAGGTGCTCATAATTATGCTCAAAAATCAAAGTTCTCATAATGAAACGAAACCTGAATGACCATGTAGTGTCCCTCGTTCTGAATCTAGCGCAACTCATTTCCATTGGATTCAGACTGAAAGGGTGAGGGAACTGTACCCTCATACACATGTTCAGTAATGAAAGATATTTTGGGTTCCAAAAGCTTCTAGTGTGGAGGAATGATCAGGTGCTTAGAATTATGCTCAAAAATCAAAGTTCTCAGAATGAAACAAAACCTGAATGACCATGTAGTGTCTGTCGTTCTAAATCTGGTGCAACTCATTTCACGCGAAATGGACTATGTATGGCTGTAGAAACGATATCTATCTATTTTACTAAACAAGCAAATTTGGCAAAAAAATTGTATAACAGTGATCCTAGTCAGTAGTTCATATTGCTGACGTGGCATGCTAACTGGGCATGTCAACTTTTGGTCAACCATTTCCTCCAACAAATGAAAGGCTGCCAAGTGGCAGAATCTTGTTGGCACATTTTTAGTAAGTGTTGGAATTTTCTTATTGACTTTTTTTTGGGCCAATGAGGAGGAGGCATGTGGCTCAGCCTGCGGCCGCCATGTGTCCTCCTCACGACATTATAAAAGTTTGGTTATGGACTGAAAGGACTAGGATATTTTCCAACATGAGACCTCTGCCCAGCTAACAAGTCATGCCACCACTCCTACTACACCGAGTTCCTTACCCCATACATTCTCCACGCATATTTAAATTTTCATAAGATTTTCAATGGGGGGAGAGGGGGCCAGCCCCCAAGCCATGTAACTGTGGCCCAAGACCACCAATGGAGCGATAATAGCACTAACCCTTAAGTACATTTTAATTAATTTTAATCCGCATTTAATTAACCTTAACCTAGTTTTATTAATGGAAGTGTCGGTTTGGCTTTAAGCCGGTTTAGTTAATGGTAATTTGGATTAATTAAAATAATCCAGAGTTAATTGGCGGATCTGAAAAAATAGGTGGGTTTGCCAATACTAGTGCCAGTTAGCCTAATTTGGGTCCAGTTAGCAAAATTTGGGGAGGAAATTGTGGAACAGACTTGGATAATTCATAGCTCAACCAATTTTCGACCAAATCAGGAGAAAAAAAAGGCTAAGGTATAATTTTTGAGTGTTATGAACTCATTGGTGCAGGTTTCAAGAGTAGGACAGCATTGTAAAAACATTATTTTGAAAATTTGAGCATAATATAGATGCCCAAGCAATGGAAAATGGACTAAGGAGATGTAGCCCAGTAGGGATGAACTCCTTCATCAAATCCCTGTGTTGATGTGTTTTATGGTGATGTACTGTACTTTTATTTTTTGATGTTCAAGCATTTATAAACCCCAATCCATTAACCTTGTATTAGAACATAATATTAGTTCCCTTGACCGGATTTACAAAATACCAGGTGTCTAAAACCATCATGCCCCAAAACCATGTGCAAACCCATGCACAAAAACATAGGCAGGTCCACTCACCTAAAATAGGGTCCAAAACAAATTTCTTGGGATGCTGCCCCAGACCCCGCTCAGGAGGCTATCTTCCCCCCTGTGAACCCCCCCACCCCGGAACGAACAATGCGAGCTATCCCTCCCCCTCCTCCCCCCCCCCCCCTCCCCCTACGCGTTTGACTATTCATGGAAAGAATATAACACATACCCAAAATTCTCCCACTTCTTGTTTTCTTTCTGCAGGGGACCACGAGAGAGCTTAGTCATTAGTCTAGCCCTACAACACCCATTGTTTCTCTACACCAAAAGAAATTTTGAGTGCTCATAGACTTCGTCAATGCATCTACAAAATTCTTCAATGTGTCCACCTTTACCAACAACAACTTTTTATCCTCAACCATATACATCAGAAATTGATATTGAACATCAATGTGCTTTGTCTTTGAATGATAATAAGCCTTCTTAGCCAATAAAATTACAATTTGGATATCATAGTCTATCCTTATATCTCGCTGCACCAACCCCATACTTGAACACAATATTTGCAACCAAACTGCTTCCTTGCTTGCATGAGTGGCTAGAATGTATTCTACCTTTGTAGTTGAAAGAGCCACTACAGACTGTCTTTTACTCATCCAATTGACTACACCTCCAAATAGGATAAACACATACCCACTTGTAGATCTTCTTTGGCCCATATCCCAGCCTAATCTGCATCAAAAAAACCTCAGATGTCCAAAACTCTGTCCAATCCTAGTCTTCCCTGGTAGCAAAAACCATAATCACTAGTGCCACGCAAATATCTGAAAACTTGCTTCACTGTTGCCCAATCCTTCTTCCCTAGATTTGACATAAACCTGCTCAATACTCCCACTGCATGTGAAATGGCTAGTCTAGTATAGACCATTGCATACATCAAGATACCCACTACACTTGCATATGGAACACGGGACATATCCTCCTCTTCTTCTTTTGTCTTGGGACACTGTTCAGTAGATATATTTACACCTATAGGAATAGGAACCTTCACCAGTTTACTATCCTGCATATTGAACCTTTGCAATATTATCTTGAGATACTTCCTCTAGTTTAACTAGAGCTTCATCTTTTCTCGATCTCTCGTAATTTCCATGACAAAAATATAGTTTCCCGCACCAAGATCCTTCATGTCGAGTTTGGAGAAAAATTCGGTCTTCAAATCTTGGACAATTTCTTTGTCATTTCCAACCAGCAACATATCATCCACATACAAAACAAAATAAATAACTCGGTCACCAATTAATTTAAAATACACATAGTGATCCTCTTTGCTTCTGGTGAAGCCAAGTCCCCATCTATAGGCATAGAATTTCTAATGCCACATCCTTCGTGACTGTTTTAACCCATACATAGACTTTTTTAACCTGCATAGTAGTTATTTCTTACCATTCATCACAAAGCCTTTAGGTTTCTTCATGTACATCTCCTCTTCCAGATCCTTGTGAAGAAATGTTGTCTTCACATCCATCTATTCTACCTCAAAATCAAATGCAGCAACAACAGATAAAATTAATCTAATAGAAGTAACCTTGGAAACAGGAGAAAAAATATCACCAAAATCAATTCTCGACACCCGGGAATAACCTTTTGCTACAAATAGATATTTTTATTTATCCACCTGGCCTTCTACATTCATATTCTTCTTAAACACCCATTTTCTCCCATTCGGCTTCCTTCCAGTTGGCAAATCCACTAGATCCCATGCCTCATTTTTGTGTAAGGATTCCATTTCATCAACCATGACGTCCTTCCTTAGTTTTCCATCCTCTGAATCCACTACCTCCCTAATAGTTCTGGGATAATCACCAGTGGTAGTTAAAGCAAAATTTGAACAGAAATAAAATGGACTATACCTTTCTCACTGCCTTCTTTCCTGAACTGGTCTTCTCACAGCTGGAGTTTGTTGCTCTTCCTCTTCTCAATATTGTTCTATTGTAGAGTCTGATTCATCCTCCTTTAGCTCAAACTCTATATTCTCAGGTTGGTTCAATTTGTAGGGCTTCATGTTTAATAACATCTTTCACCTCTCTAAACACCACATCTCGGCTATACACAACCTTCCTTGTTTCTAGGTTCCAAAGCTTGTAACCTTTTAAACCATCCTTATACCCAATAAATATGCACCTTTTAGGTTATTATCCAACTTGGTCCTTTTCTCCTTTGGAACGTGTACATATGCATCACATCCAAATACCCTCAGATGTGAAAGAGAGGGTTTCTTACCAGTCCATACCTCATGTGGAGTCTTATCCTCCAACATTGATGAAGGTGATCTCTTGACTAGGTAACATGTAGTCTCTTGATGTCCTAACCTAGTACCATTGAGCATGCTTCTTTCCTTTTCCATAAACGTTTTGTTCATTCTTTCTCCAACTCCCTTTGCTAAGGTGTCTATAGAGTTCTATTTTGTCATGCTATACCACATTTCTTACATAACCCTTCAAATTCCTTCTTGCAGAATTCTCCACCATTATCTGTCCTCAACACCTTTATCTTCTTCTCTATTTAGTTTTCCACTAGAGCCTTAAATTCTTTAAATATATCAAAGACTTCAGATTTATTCCTCAAGAAATATATCCATGTATTCCTTGAGAAGTTATCTATGAATGAAACATAGTACACAATAATTTCCTAGTGATGGGACCGACACAGGTCCAAACACATCACTCTGCACAAGCTCTAATATCTTGTTCACCCTCTTAACACCAGAAGGAAAACTCACCCGATTATGATTCCCATATACAAAATGTTCATAGAAATTGAAATCCAAAGAGAAATTAGACAAAACTGATACCATACCATTACCATGCAATATTCAAAGGCCCTTCTCTCCAATATGTCTAAGCCTTTGATGCCATAGCATGGTATTTTCTCCAGAGATCACTAGGTTTTCCGCTCCACTTTCAAGAACCACATAATTTTTGCACCCATCAATAACAGTGCTACCCTAAAGCTTATACAAAGTTCCAATCCAAACTCCTCGCATTAATACCAGTGCTCCCCAAAACATCTTGCAGGTATCTTTCTCATAATTTTTTTTTACACTTGCATCATCCATCTTGCTTACAAAAATCATAACAATGCAGGAATATGTAGAACACCAGGAAGTGTTCTAATCCTTCCACCTTGTAGCTTCAGCTTGAATTTTCCACGTCTAATGATTATGGCCCTCCTATCACCCCCTAAGAATACATCATCACCATCATACTTCTCATACTTGCAGAACCACTCCTTATGGGGAGTGAAGTGAAAGGATGCACCTAAGTCAATCAACCATGCCTCATGATCTACATATGTATTTGAAGAAGAAGCCAAATACACATCCCCACCTTCATCTAAGTTGGTTTTTTCCTTTACAGAAGGAGCATCATCAGATCCATTTCCTTTCTCAAGAGATTTAGATCTGCAGTTCTTTTTGAAGTGCCCTTCCTTTCTGCATTTCCAGCACACCTTTATAGGCTTTCCTGGAGATTTAGATCTCTCTCTAGATTTAGATCTCCCACTCGAAAATTTATTTTTGTTTCTGTTCTGGGAACTTCCTCATACATATAAGGCACCTCCATTCTGGCCCTCCATATTTCTCCATCTCATTTCCTCCTACAGCAAGGCTCAAACAATTTCATCAAAATTCAAGGTATTTGTACTGCTACCTATTTTAATAACCATACGGTCCCATGAATCTGGTAGAGAACACAACAAATTGATGCATTTATCTTCATCTGAGATTTTAACATGAACATATGACAACTGATTTACCACAGTATTGAAGGTGTTCAAATGCTCTATCACCGAGTCTCCATAATTCATCCTCAGGTTATATTTCTTTTTCCACAAGAACAATTTATTCACCAGATACTTATATTGGTACAAAGTCCCTAACTTGACCCAAAAATTCTTCGCTGTAGCTTCCCCAAATACATTCAACAATATCAAATCTGAGATACACAACCGTATTGTGCTCTTTGCCTTCCGATCCAACTTCGTCTAGTCTTCATCTGACATTGCCATTGGTTTACTCAGATCTACCATGAGCCACTAATCTTTATCCACGAGCAGATCCTCCATCTTGAGCTTCCACAACTCAAAACTCCGACCATTAAATTTCTTGATCTCTATCTTTCCACTGCTTGCCATCTTCTTTCACTGCAAGAATCAATCACGTAGATCTCCCACTAAATAGGGTCTACCACATGCCTGAGAAAAAAACCCCTCAGCAGCAAAGGCGTCCCCTTGAAGCTAAAAAAACTCTGATACCAAATGTAGGTTTTAACCATGTACAGAAATTATCTGCAAATGAAATCATAAAACAGAAAATAAACAATAACGAGAGCATAAAATATAAAAAATATATACACGGATATTTTTCCCCTAGATCCAAAATCGGGACTACGAGATTGATTTTTCATTATATTCCTTTTAGTATTACAACACATATATATACATTCGAAGAATTCATAAACCCCAATCCATTAACCCTGAATTAGAACATAACATTAGTTCCCTTTACTGGATCTACAAAACAACAGGGGCCAAAAACCATCATGCCCCAAAACTATGCGCAAACTCATGCACAAAACCATAGGCAGGTCTACCCACTTAAAATACGGTCCAAAAATTTTTTCCTCTGCCCCAAACCCCACATAGGGAGATACCCCCCAACTATGAACCACTAAACAAGGGGGGCTACCACCCCCCATGTGACCCCCCCGCCCCCCCCTCGCTGTGCCTGGCACAATGAACAGGGTTAGCCTTCACCCCCCCTGTGACCCTGTTGTGCGTGTGACTACTTGTTGAAAGAATATAACACATACCCTGTTATCACTCTGTAATTTCTCAAGGCTAAAGAAAGAAATCACCGAAGTAACCACAAACCTACTTTGGAGTTTAGGATCTAGCCCTCCTAAACTCAGAGAGGGCTCTCTCTATATGATTTAGCTTTATTTGAAATAGTTATTAGGCTAGTTAAGAAGTATAGAGTTGGTTTTTGAATTGGTTTGGTTGGAAAGGAAAAGGAATTCCATTGGGAAATGGAGCCAAAGAGGCTTGGGTGATCAATTTGTAGAAGTATCAAGCTTAAGTGGAACAGGGAAAGATAGACATTTATATTGGATCCTTTATATTTGGATGGTCAAAATGGTTTCAATCGAGATGAGAGAGAAATTAAGGATTCTCAGATCCAGATATCAAAATGAGAGAAAAGAATCGAGAAAAGAGGCCAATGAAGGATCCTCTAAACTGGATAATGAAAGAGGTCAATCGAAATCAGGGAGCAATGAAGAATTCCCTAATCTAGATATCAGAAGAAAACATGTAGATTACTAACAATTAAAGTCAGAGTGTATGATCTCAACACATTCTACAGTAACACTCCTGTTAGACAATTCATAATTAAGAAAACAATAAGATGGAAACAAAGGAAAGCACATATACAATAAGGAAAACTTCACCAGAAGATATGGCACATGAATCGTGAAACAACTGCTCTTTTATTAATGCAAATAGTCACTTGAACTTAGTGGACTGCATCACTATCATGTTTTATTTTTATCTCTTTTTTGTTGGGGTTCATATTTTATTTTCCTTTTTATCCTTTTTCTTTCAGTCCTTGGATTTTTGTTTTAGGACTTTTACCCTCTTTTCATTTTTTTATTTTTAATATGGGAAAATAATTTTGCAGAAAGCAAAGTTTGTACATATTACAAGACTAATCAAATTCAATTCAAAATTATGAATCCTATTGTTATAGGACACTAACAGTGGCTCAAAATGGGGATGGCATCTCCTTGTGAAATACATCATCAACTAGCAACCTGATCCATTGTCCCAATCCCAAGACTGCGCGTGATTTTTTTATATAATCTATGTGATTGAAAATTTTGAACTGAAATCAAAGCTTTTCTGCAAACTAAAATATGGTACCTACTATCTTAAGCTAAAACTAGAAGGAATGATTTAAAAAATGCTCAAAACATTGAGCTTTATTTGCACACTACTATCTACTCTATACTACTGAAACTTATACTGGATCAAGTAATACAAAAATGCCAATGAAGCCAATCAAGTAGTTGTAGAAACAAATGCGCAACTTGACTACTTTGTAGCAAAATCAAAAATACAACTTGATCATTTGTTCACATAATCCAAGTTGTGATGTGTAATGGAAACTGTTGATGTTTTTGACCTTTATAAAGAGTATATATTTGAAAATTTGAGCCAAAAATAATATCCATTTAATATGCTATAGGATCAAGAAAAGCATGATGTATGATATCTTCTTCTAGGCTTTCAATGTCTAGTTGCTCAATTGTATTCTCAATATCAAACCCTGCATCTACATTTTTATTCTTGTACTCGAAAACATGATCATCATCAATCAGCAAATCAACAGGTAGTACAATTTCCTCTTGCTTTGGAGAAGGAAGATTTTCCAAGAACTCTTTAGGATCTTGGAAATTATATGACTGAATTTGAGAATCCAAAAGTTCAATACCATTCTCAAACTTTTCAACAACTAACTCAAGAAAGAAAGCTTTAGCTTCAGAAGGAATTTTCTTGTATTTGAAAATACGAAACACAACTGTTAGAAAACTTTCATCAAACTAAAACTCTGCTAACCGATTCCTAAATCCATTTAAAACTTCATAAGATAAAAGGTTTGCCACAAACCCTATCATCTTTTTCGGCAATAAATCTGGTCAACATGTAGTGGAGTCACCATGAATGCTCTAAAATTTAGGTTCTTTAAATCATGGAGTCACCAGGTGAATAATTACAACCTTCTTGTGTCTGGTCACTATCCACCATCAGTAATCAGATTTGAACTTTTATGTACTATCTGAGGAAGATAAATTTTGTTCCCCAGTATGGTTGCCACTATATTATCACTCCGTAATTTCTCAAGGCTAAAGAAATAAATCACCGAGGTAACCACAAACCTACTTTGGAGTTTAGGATCTAGCCCTCCTAAACTCAGAGAGGGCTCTCTCTGTATAATCTAGCTTTAGTTGAAATAGATATTAGGCTAGTTAATAAGTACAGAGTTGGTTTTTGAATTGGTTTGGTTGGAAATGCAGAGGAAGGCCATTGGGAAATGGATTCAAAGAGGCTTGGGCGATCAATTTGCAGAAGTATCAAGCTTAAGTGGAACAGGGAAAGATAGAAATTTATACTAGATCCTTTAGATTTGGATGGTGAAAATGGTTTCAATCAGGATGAGAGAGAAATTAAGGGTTCTCAAATCTAGATATCAAAATGAGAGAAAAGAATTGGGAAAAGAGGGCAATGAAGGATCCTCTAAACCAGATAATGAAAGAGGTCAATCGAAATGAGGGACCAATGAAGAATTACCTAATCTGGATATCAGAAGAAAACATGTAGATTACCAATAGTTAAAGGCAGAGTGTATGATCCCAACACATTCTACAGTAATACTCTTGTTAGACCATTCATAATTAAGAAAACAATAAGATGGAAACAAAGGAAAGCACATATACAATAAGGAAAACTTCACCAGAAGATATGGCACATGAATCCTGAAACAACTACTCTTTTATTAATGCAAATAGTCACTTGAACTTAGTGGACTACATCACTTTCATGTTTTATTTTTATCTCTCTTTTTGTTGGGGTTCATATTTTATTTTCTTTTTATCCTTTTTCTTTCATTCCTTGGATTTTTGTTTTAGGACTTTTACCCTCTTTACATTTTTTTTATTTTTAATATGGGAAAACAATTTTGCAGAAAGAAAATTTTGTATATATTACAATACTAAACAAAGTCAATTCAAAATTATGAATCCTATTGTTATAGGACCTTAACAGTGGCTCAACATGGGGATGGCATGTCCTTGTGAGATGTTAAGAACATTGTGGACTAGTAACCTGATCCATTGTGCCAATCCCAAGACTGCTCATGATTTTTTAATATGATCTATGTGATTGAAAATTTTGAACTGAAATCAAAGCTTTTCTGCAAACTAAAATCTGGTACCTACTATCTTAAGCTAAAACTAGAAGGAATGCTTGAAAAAATTATCCAAACATTGAGCTTTATTTTCACACTACTATCTACTCTATACTACTGAAACTTATACTAGATAAAGTAATACAAAAATTCCAATGAAGCCAGTCAAGTAGTTGTCGAAACAAATGAACAACTTGACTACTTTGTAGCAAAATCAGAAATGCAACTTGATTATTTGTTCACATAATCCTGGTTTTGATGTGTAATGGCAACTGTTGATGTTTTTGACCTTTATAAAGAGTATATATTTAAAAACTTGAGCCAAAAATAACCTCCATGTAATATTCTATAGGATCAATAAAAGCATGATGTTTGATATCTGCTTCTAGGCCTTCAATGACTAGTTGTTTAGTTGTATTTTGAATATTAAAACCTGCATATACATTTTTAGTCTTGTACTCGAAAACATAATCATCATCAATCTGCAAATCAAAAGGTAGTACAATTTCCTCTTGCTTTGGAGAAGAAATGTTTTCCAAGAACTCTTTAGGATCTTGGAAATTATATGACTGAATTTTAGAATCCAAAAGTTCAATACCATTCTCAAAATTTTCAACAACTAACTCAAGAAAGCAAGCTTTAGCTTCAGAAGGAATTTTCTTTGATTTGAAAATACAAAACACAGCTGTTAGAAAACTTTCATCAAACTGAAACTCTGCTAACTGATTCCTGAATCCATTTAAAACTTCATAAGATAAAAGGTTTGCCACAAACCCTATCATCTTGTTCAACAATAAATCTTGTCAACATGTAGTGGAGTCACCATGAATGCTCTAAAAGTTAGGTTCTTTAAATCATGGAGTCGCCAGGTGAATAATTACAGCCTTCTTATGTCTGGTCACTGTCCACCATCAGTAATCAGATCTTAAATTTGATGTACTATCCGAGGAAGATCAATTTTGTTCCCCAGTATGGTCACCACTATGTTATCACTCCGTAATTTCTCAAGGCTAAAGAAAGAAATCATCGAGGTAACCACAAACCTACTTTGGAGTTCAGGATCTAGCCCTCCTAAACTCAAGGAGGGCTCGCTCTGTATGATTTAGCTTTATTTTAAATAGATATCAGGCTAGTTAATATGTACAGAGTTGGTTTTTGAATTGGTTTGGTTGGAAATGCAGAGGAAGGCCATTGGGAAATGGAGTCAAAGAGGCTTGGGTGATCAATTTGAATAAGTATCAAGCTTAAGTGGAACAGGGAAAGATAGACATTTAAATTGGATCCTTTATATTTTTATGGTGAAAATGGTTTCAATTAGGATGAGAGCGCAATTAAGGGTTCTCAGATCTGGATATCAAAATGAGAGAAAAGAATCGGCAAAAGAGGGCAATGAAGGATCCTCTAAACCAGATAATGAAAGAGGTCAATCAAAATGAAGGAGCAATGAAGAATTCCCTAATCTGGATATCAGAATAAAACATGTAGATTACTAACACTTAAAGGCAGAGTGTATGATTTGAACACATTATACAGTAATACTCATGTTAGACAATTCAGAATTAGGAAAACAATAATATGGAAACAAAGGAAAGCACATATACAATAAGGAAAACTTCACCAGAAGATATGGCACATGAATCCTAAAACAACTTCTCTTTTATTAATGAAATAGTCACTTGAACTTAGTAGACTGCATCACCATGCATGGTGAGGTTCCTGGTTACAAAATCCAACCTTTATTACCTCAAATGATGAATTATTTATACAAATTCTAAACTGAAATATCTTGAAAAAATATCAAGATTTCTTACAAATATCTCCAACTGTATTACATAAATAGAACTCAAACATAGGACATTAAAAACTAATGAATATACTTGGCACTATCCTTGTGGATTTTTGCTGACAAAGAAGAGCAATTCGAATTTGATAGCAACTCTTATTTAATGAGGTGGCATCCTAGTCACTATCTGTCTTTGAGCTTTTTCCTCCCGAATTTCTGAAAACTAGGGTCTAGAAATCCATTTATATATCTCAATCCGAGATAGATATGTAAAAATTGAGAGAGTTTATTGTAGATAAATATTTTTTTGAGATAAATCTCTCTCCGTTTCCTAAAATCTCGCTCCAGTTTTTCACAATAAGCTCTGCAAAAAGATGTGTAAAACAAAACTTGCAGAGTCTGAAAAATAGGATGTGTAGATGTGCATATATCTCTCATTCTATAATACTTGTGAATAAAGTGAGATAGGTTTTTGTAGGTTGGCATCTTAGGAACATAAAAAACCTCCATTTTTGCAAGATTCATTTCTGATTCGCTACAATCTTCTCTGCAAAATGATGAATAAACAGGAATTTATGTAAAAATTGCTTTCAAATATTGTTTAAAATTTCCAAAACCATAATGGTTGTAAGAAACGTGAGAGAGGTTTTGGTATATGAGGATGTTAGAAACAAAAACCTCTTTCATATTTTGAAAATTATTTCTCATCTGTTTGTTTCTTCCATTTGTCTTCTTTCACCTGTATGTAACCTTCCGCTGAGTAAAAGCGTTACCTCTCTGTTAGAACATTATTGTCTCTATGTAAATGATTTATTTTTGCTCTATCTCTAATTTGATTTAATTTTATCTTGGTACACAAATTTCTTTTGAATGAAATCTTTTGAATTCAGATGTTGAGAGTCCGGAGTAAACAGGTTTGGTGACTAGTATCCAAACTGTTTGTCCAGGTCTTATATAATCACCTACAAAAATAAATCAATAGTTAATGAAACTAGTTTTGTCGAGAAGGGATCATGGCTTCTGGGCATGGGGGAAGACTGCGAAACAAGTCTGAACTGAAATGGATTTTCAATTCGGTGTTGGCAATGATATTCTTGTTTATGTAATTTAAACAGAGGTAAGGGAATGGCAGAATCTCATATTGTGGAAACTCTATGATTCTTATACTGTAGAGAGGTAGTTTTCGAACAATGATGGCTTTGTCACACAGTAGGGTGCATATGTTAATCACAACAAAGGAGCAGACAGGTTTATCGCATG
The DNA here is from genome assembly GCA_034641835.2 of Pinus albicaulis. Lineage (NCBI taxonomy): Eukaryota > Viridiplantae > Streptophyta > Pinopsida > Pinales > Pinaceae > Pinus > Pinus albicaulis. Next base: position 78,395 of record JAXQQM020068288.1, read on the forward strand.
GTTGTAGACATTAATCACAATAGTTTATCACATGGTTCAAAAGGAGGTTTATCGCAATGGGCAGGAGAAACAACTAGGTGGTTTTCGCATGAGTGAAAGGTGGTAAGCAGTACGGCTTGGATCGATGTGATTGAATACGAGAATGACGCGTTGCAAGGGGAGGAGGAACAAAACAATCTATTTTGCAAGGTCTTGTGGTATTAACGGTCGTGATATTGCTGATGTGATAATGAATATTAGCCACTGGATTAGCTGGTGTTGATCGGACGGTTGCTGGGGTTGAAAGCTATCAACAATGGTGGGGCCGGGAATTGCTATGCAGAGGGGATATATATATGTGTGGGGTTACTATAAAAATATGAATCTGGATTTTAATATAGTGGGGGGATTTAGTAAATATATGAAGTGAGAATGTTAATTTAATGTAATGGAGGTAAAGGCTTATTTAAATGAAATACGTATAATGGGAGTTAATTTAAACGATAGAGAAAATAATAAAAGGGGTATGGAGAAATATATGTAGAATAGAATATGGGGGATATTGGAAATGTATGTATATAAAATAAACTATAGGTGGGAATTAGGAATGTTTTAGGGATGGATTAAATCAATATCGTGGGGAATCCAATATAATATGCTAATAAGTGAAAATTGATAGCGGGATATGTTTTAATGGAGTGAGCCCGACATATTTTAACCATTAAAACTATGCAAAAAGTGTGTTTTAAGCTAAGGAAAAGGGGTTTTAGGGAAGGGGAAATGGTTAAAATGGGGGGAAATGGATATTTGTAAAAGGAAAAGGGTTAAAATGGGGGAAAGGGATATTTTACAACGGGGTAAATGTATTTAGAAAGGAATTTAGTAAGTGAAATGACCAATTTTCTGCCATGCATGTCTTGTGAAAAATTCTTTTACCTACCCATCATCTATCCTAACACTTTTCCTTCATTTACATGGGTGCATTTTTTCTTGCAAACCCTTATTCATTTTTCTTTTAACATCAAACTAACTAATTCTATCCTTATTTCTTCCAAGGGCTCAGATTAAGTTGTTGAGCTCCTTATTATTCTCTATCTAACTACTGATCTTTCAAGTTTAAACTATTTAGCTAGATATTTATTCTCTATCTAATAGCATGAAATTTAAAGCATGAGAGGTTAATATTAAGCTGTTTAACCTTCATGGATTGTGGCATTGTAAGAAGCTGCACACAATATTTATTTTTGCAAAAAAAATAAATAGTAGTGGCCTTTGGATTTGCATCACTTTCATGTTTTATTTTTATCTCTTTTTCGTTGGGTTTCATATTTTATTTTATTTTTGGTCCTTTTTCTTTCAGTCCTTGGATTTTTGTTTTAGGACTTTTACCCTCTTTACATTTTTTTTTTTAAATATGGGAAAACAATTTTGCAGAAAGAAAAGTTTTTACATATTACAAGACTAATCAAAGTTAATTCAAAATTATGAATCCTATTATTATAGGACCCTAACAGTGGCTCCACATGGGGATGGTATATCCTTGTGCTATGTCAAGAACACTGTCGACTAGTAGCCTGATCCATTGCACCAATCCCAAGACTGCTCATGATTTTGTTATATAATCTCTGTGATTGAAAATTTTGAACTAAAATCAAAGCTTTTATGCAAACTAATATCTAGTACCTGCTATCTTAAGTTGAAACTAGAATGAATGTTTGAAAATATGCTCAAAACATTGAGCTTTATTTGCACACTTCTATCTACTCTATACTACTGGAACTTATACTGGATCAAGTAATACAAAAATGCAAATGAAGCCAGTCAAGTAGTTGTAGCAACAAATCTACAACTTGACTACGTTATAGAAAAATTAGAAATACAACTTGATTATTTGTTCACATAATCCAAGTTGTGATGTGTAATGGAAACTGCTGATGTTTTTGACATTTATAAAGAGTATATATTTGAAAAATTGAGCCAAAAAGAACCTCCATGTAATATGCTATAGGATAAATAAAACCATGATGTATGATATCTGCTTCTAGGCCTTCAATGACTAGTTTCTCAGTTGTATTCTGAATATTAAACCCTGCATCTACATTTTCAGTCTTGTACTCGAAAACATAATCATCATCAATCTGTAAATAAATAGGTAGTACAATTTCTTCTTGCTTTGGATAAGGAAGATTTTCAAAGAACTCTTTAGGATCTTGGAAATTATATGACTGAATTTGAGAATCCAAAATTTCAATACCATTCTCAAACTTTTCAACAACTAACTCAAGAAAGAATTCTTTAGCTTCAGAAGGAATTTTCTTTGATTTGAAAATATGAAACACAGTTGTTAGAAAACTTTCATCAAACTAAAACTTTGCTAACTGATTCCTGAATCCATTTAAAACTTCATAAGATAAAAGGTTTTCCACAAACCCTATCATCTAGTTCAACAATAAATCTGGTCAACATGTAGTGAAGTCACCATGGATGCTCTAAAAGTTGGGTTCTTTAAATCATGGAGTCGCCAGGTGAATAATTACAGCCTTCTTGTGTCTATTCACTGTCCACCATCAGTAATCAGATCTGAAATTTGATGTACTATCGGAGGAAGATAAATTTTGTTCCCCAGTATGGTCGCCACTATGTTATCACTCTGTAATTTCTCAAGGCTAAAGAAAGAAATCACCGAGGTAACCACAAACCTACTTTGGAGTTTAGGATCTAGCCCTCCTAAACTCAGAGAGGGCTCTCTCTGTATTATTTAGCTTTATTTGAAATAGATATTAGGCTATTTAATAAGTACAGAGTTGGTTTCTGAATTGGTTTGGTTGGAAATGCAGAGGAAGGCCATTGGGAAATGGTGTCAAAGAGGCTTGGGTGATCAATTTGCAGAAGTATCAAGCTTAAGTGGAATAGGGAAAGATAGACATTTATTTTGGATCCTTTACATTTGGATGGTGAAAATGGTTTCAATTATGATGAGAGAGAAATTAAGGGTTCTCAGATCCAGATATCAAAATGAGATAAAAGAATCGGGAAAAGAGGGCAATGAAGTATCTTCTAAACCGGATAATGAAAGAGGTCAATCGAAGTCAGGGAGCAATGAAGAATTCCCTAATCTGGATATCAGAAGACAACATGTAGATTACTAAAAAATAAAGTCAGAGTGTATGATCTCAACACATTCTATAGTAATACTCCTGTTAGACAATTCAAAATTAAGAAAACAATAATATGGAAACAAAGGAAAGCACATATACAATAAGGAAAACTTCACCAGAAGATATGGCACATGAATCTTGAAACACCTGCTCTTTTATTAATGCAAATAGTCACTTGAACATAGTGGACTGCATCACCCTAGATGGTGAGGTTCGTGGTTACAAAATCCAACCTCTATTACTTCAAATGATGAAGTATTTATACAAATTATAAACTTAAATATATTGAAAAATTATCAAGTTTTCTTACAAATATCTCCAATTGTATTACATAAATAGAACTCAAACATAGGACATTAAAAACTAATGAATCTACTTGGCACTATCCTTGTGGATTTTTTCTAACAAACAAGAGCAATTTGAATTTGATAGCAACTCTTATATGATGAGGGGGAATCCTAGTCACTAATTGTCTTTGAGCTTTTTCCTCCCGAATTTCTAAAAACTATGGTCTAGAAATCCCATTCTATATCTCAATTCAAGATAGATATGTAAAAATTGAAAGAGTGTATTGTAGATAAATATGTTTTTGAGATAGACCTCTATCTGTTTCTTAAAATTCTACTCCAGTTGCTTACAATAAGCTCTGCAAAAATATGTGTAAAAGAAAACTTTGCACAATCCAAAAAATAAGCTGTGAAGATGTGCATGTATCTCTCATTCTGTAATACCTGTGGATAAAGTAAGATAGGTTTTTGTAGGTTGGAATTTGAGGAACATAAAACTCCTCCAGGTTTGCAAGATTCATTTCTTATTGGCCATAATATTCTCTGCAAAATGATGACTAAGAAGGAATTTTCTTTAAAAATTGCTTTCAAATATTGTTTAAAATATCCAAAACCATAATGGTTGTTAGAAACATGAGAGAGGTTTTTGGATATGAGGATGTTAGAAACAAAAACCTCGTTTAGATTTTGAAAATTCTTTCTCATCTATTTGTTTATTTCATTTTTATTCTTTCACCTGTATGTAACCTTCCGCTAAGTAAAAGCCTTTCCTCTCTGTTAGAACATTACTATCTCTGTGTAAATGATTTATTTCTACTCTGTCTCTGATTTGATTTAATTTTCTCTTAGTACACAAATTTATTTTGAATGAAATCTTTTGAATTCAGATGTTGAGAGTCTGGGGTAAACAAGTTTGGTGACTAGTATCCAAACTGTTTGTCTAGGTCTTGTATAATCACCTACAAAAATAAATCAATAATTAATGAAACATAGTTTTTTCGAGAAGGTATCATGGCTTCTGGGCATGTGGGAAGACTGTGAAATGAGACTAAACTGAAATGGATTTTCAATTTGGTGTTGGCAATGATATTCTTGTTTATGTAATTTAAACAGAGGTAAGGGAATGGCGGAATCTCATATTGTGGAAACTCTGTGATTCTTATATTGTACAGAGGTAGTTTTCGAACAATGATGGCTTTGTCACACAATAGGGTGCATATGTTAATCGCAACAGAGGAGTAGACAGGTTTATCGTTGGGTGCAGACATTAATCAAAATAGTCTATTGCATGGTTCAAAAGGTGGTTTATCGCAACGGGTAGGAGAAACCACTAGGTGGTTTTCGAATGAGCGAAATGTGGTAAGTAGTAAGGCTTGGATCGATGTGATTGAATACGGGAATGACGGGTGGCAAGGGGAGGAGGAACAAAACAACCTATTTCGCAAGGTCTCTTGGTGTTAACGGTCGGGCTATTGGGGATGTGCTAATGAATACTAGCCATTGGATTAGCTGGTGTTGATCGGACGGCTGTCGGGGTTGAAAGATGTCAGCGATGGTGGGGTCGGGAATTGGTATGCGGAGGGGATATATATGTGCAGGGTTATAATAAAAATAGGAATCGGGATTTTAATATAGTGGGGGGATTTAGTAAGTATATGAAGTGAGAATGTTAATTTAATGTAACAGAGGGAAAGGCTTATTTAAATGAAATGGGTTAAATATATATATAATGGGAGTTAATTTAAACTATAGGGAAAATTTATAAAAGGGGTGTGGAGAAATATATGTAGAATAGAATATGGGGGATATTAGAAATGTATGTATATAAAATAAACTATAGGTGGTAATTATGAATGTTTTAGGGATTGATTAAAATAATATCGAGGGGAATCCAATATAATATGCTAATAAGTGAAAATTGATAGCGAGATAGGTTTTAATGGAGTGAGCCTGACATATTTTAACCATTAAATCTATGCAAAAAGTGAGTTTTAAGATAAGGAAAAGGGGTTTTAGGGATGGGGAAATGGTTAAAATGGGGGGAAAGGGATATTTGTAAAAGGAAAAGGGTTAAAATGGGGGAAAGGGATATTTTACAAGGGGGAAAATGTATTTAGAAAGGAAGTTAGTAAATGAAATGACCAATTTTCTACCATGCATGCCTTGTGAAAATTTCTTTTACCTACCCATCATCTATCCTAACATTTTTCCTTCATTTACATGGGTGCATTTGAGCTTGCAAACCCTTATTCATTTTTCTTTTAACAGCAAGCTAACTAATTCTATCCTTATTTCTTCGAAGGGCTCGGATTAAGCTGTTGAGCTCCTTATTATTCTCTACCTAACTATTGACCTGTCAAGTTTAAACTGTTTGGCTAGATCTTTATTCTTTATCTAATAGAGTGAAATTTAAATCATGAGAGGTTAAGATTAAGCTCTTTAACCTTCATGGATTGTGGCATTGTAACAAGCTGCCACAATCTTTGTTTTTGCAGAAAAAGTAAATAGTAGTGGCATTTGGATTTTCATCACTTTCATGTTTTATTTTTATCTCTTTTTTGTTGGGGTTCATATTTTATTTTCTTTTTGATCCTTTTTCTTTCAGTCCTTGGATTTTTGTTTTAGGAATTTTACCCTCTTTACATTTTTTTTTATTTTTAATATGGGAAAACAATTTTGCAGAAAGAAAAATTCTTACATATTACAAGACTAATCAAAGTCAATTCAGAATTATGAATCCTATTATTATAGGACCATAACATACCCAACATTATGCAAAAGGTTACAGGATTCGACGCTTCTCCAGTTCAAGTTCTTAGTGAAGTAATTCCTTCATGGGTCTATTCTTTTCTTGTAGTTTCTTACTTCTTCTTATTTATTTACAAGGTGGGACTATAATACTGCAATCTTCTATGTTGTAGGGTTCACGATGGTCATTCTTCCTTTACTACAGGTGAGATTAATTGAATGAGTACAGGATTGGCAATAATACTGATGGTATCGTTCTCCCTTGGTGTTGTGATTCATGTTTAATTTGTTTTGATGCATAGGATGGATGAGACAACTATCAGCTCGGTCCCTTCCACTTATTTACTTCCTTCCATTTCATAGCTTCGACTCAATGACTCAGTTTCTCACTAACCCTTCCCTACAAGTCTATAGTAAGTGTTTTTTAAATCCCCAGAGGGTTAGTGTTTTAAAGTTTGAGTTCATTGCATTTTTTCTAATCGAATTCAGGCCTCTGATTGGTGTTTGCAGGCCTGAATGTGAGTGTAACTCCTAGTTGTCCTTTCGGAAAGGTTCCACTGCTACAATGATAGGTTACATGCAGTTATCTTCTCATTAGCACCATAATTATATTGTTTCTATCCAAGGTTAGTAGGAACTAATTTCGTGTGAGCCTACAGTTCAAATGTAATTGTTAAGGATTTTTCTCATTCGAAAAACATTGATGGTTGAGCCTTTTGTCGCCATATCCAATGTAAATATGAGTTTTACTAGTTAAATTTTTATGTAATTTCATTGGCAATGGGTATGGAACAGAACCTTCCTTCACCTTCATGCGCACAAATGCCTTACTTCAAACCTATGATTGGTGTTTACAGGCCTTAATGTGAGCATAGCTCCTGGTTGTCCCTTCGGTAGGGTTCCATTGCTACACCGACAGGCTACATGCAGTTCTCTTCTCAATAGCACCGTAGTTATATTGTTTTATCCAAGGTTAGTAGGAACTAATTCTGTGTGAGCCTGGGGTTCGAATGTAACTGTTAAATATTTTTCTCATTATAAAAGCATTGATGGTTGAGCCTTTTGTCACCATATCCTATGTAAATATGAGTTTTCCTGGTTAAATTTTTATTTAATTTCATTGGAAATGGTTATGGAACAAAACCTTCCTTCACCTTCATGCGCACAAAGGCCTCACTTCAAGTGTTGAATGCTCAGTTATTTTCCTATCATTCCTTTTCCTTTAACTATGCTCGACGAACCGCATCTGGAAGTCTGCAAGATGTTACATGGTTCAATGCTTCTCTAGTTCAAGTTCCTAGTGATAAGTAATTCCTTCCTCGGTCTAATATTTTTCTCTAGTTTCTTACTTCTTGTTATTTATTTACAAGGTGAGAATCTAATACTGAAATATTTTGTGTTGTGGGGTTCATGATAGTTATTCTTCCTTTACTGCAAGTGAGGTTAATTGAATGAGTTCCAGTTTTGCAAGTGGACTGATGGTAAAATTCTCCCTTGGTGTTGTGATTCATGTTTAATTTTTTTTTTATGCATAGGATGGATGACTCAACTATCAGCTCTGTCCCTTGGACTTCTTTACTTCCTTCCATTTCACGGCTCTGACTCAATCACTCAGTTTCTCACCAACCCTTCTCTACAGTTCTATAGGTAACCCATAATTTTATCCACAGAGGGTTAGTGTTTTACAGATTGAGTTCTTTGCAATTTTTCTAATCAAATTCTGTCCTCTCATTGGTGTTTGCAAGATTGAATGCAAGTGCAGCTCCCGCTTGGCCCTTCGCCAAGGTTCCACTGCTAGACTGAAAAGTTACATGTAGTTCTCTTCTCAGTAGCAATATAGTTAGCTTTTTCATGTCCAGGGTTAGTAGGAACTAATTTTGTGTCAGCCTGGGGTTCGAATGTAACTGTTAATGACAAGGCGCTTAGAATTATGCTAAAAAATAAAAGTTCTCAAAATGACACGAAACCTGAATGACTGTGTATTTTTTTTCATTATGAATCTGGAGCAACTCATTTCGCGCAAAATGGACTCCGTATGGCTTCAGAAACAAGTTCTGTTTGTTTCCCTAAACAGGCAAATTTGGCAAAAGCATTGTAGAACAGGGAGCCCAGTCAGCATTTCGTATTGATGACTTGGTATGCTAACTAGGTAGGTAAAATTTTGGTTAACCATTTCCTCCAACGAATAAAAGGCTGCCAAGTGGCAGAATCTTGTAGGAAAATTTTGGTAAGTGTTGGCATTTTCTTATTGGCTTTGTTTTGAGCTAATGAGGAGGAGGCACGTGGCTTAGCCTGGGAGTGCCACGTGTCCTCCTCACAACATTATAAAAGTTTTTTCATGGACTGGAAGGACCGAACGAGAGTGGAACATAAGACCTTCGCCCAACTAACGAGCCCCTCCACCACGCTGCCTACACAGACTTCCTTACCCCATACAGTCTCCACGCATATTTAAATTTTCATAAGATTTCCGAGAGGGGAGAGGGGGAGCCAGCCCTCAAGCCATGTAACTGCAGCCCAAGTCCACCGGCGGAGCAAGAGGAGCGCTAACCCTTAAGCATAATTTAATTAACTTTAATCCATATTTAATTAACCTTAATCTGGTTTTATTAACGGAATCATTCGTTTAGCATTAAGACAATTTAATTAACGGTAATGCAGATTAATTAAACTAATCCAGATTTAGTAGGCGGATCCAAAAAATTTGGCGAGTTTGCCAAAATTAGCTCCAATTAGCCCAATTAGGGGCCAGTTAGCTAAATTTGGGGACGAAATTGAGGAGCGAATTTGGAGAAGTCATAACTCAGCCAATTTGCAACAAAATCAGGAGCATAAAGAGGCCAAGGTGCCATTTTGTAGTGTTCTGAACTCATTGTTGCAGGTTTCAAGAGAAAAAAGCCAATTTAAACACGTCCTTTTCAAATTTGAGCATAATATAGAGGCCCAAGCCATGGATGCTGGACCAACGACATGTAGCCTAGCAGGGGTGAACTCCTTCATCAAATACCTGTGTTGATGTGTTGATTGGTGATGTAATATAATTTTATTTTTTGTTGTTTAGTATTTATTTTATGTTAAATTGTTCATAAAAATAACATAAAAACACTCATTAGACTCTGTAACTTGCAAGAGAACTTGAACCCTTAAGAACATGCAAAACATTTGCTTCAAAATTTGAAAGAGAAATTAGCACAAAATTACTAACATACCTTAATCATATCATTTTTGGTATCAAAGATTTAGGTTTGTTGTGCAAGAAGGGATCTAATTGTTTTCAATTTTGTGTCATGCTTACAAGGTTAAAAATCAAACGAGGAGAAGGGAAGCTGGTTGAAATCCCTGTAGTTGGATCAAGAGGAAGAAGGGAAAGGTTTCCAAAGTATTCAACACCAACACATCCTCAAATTGAAGTTGAGTCTTCAATGAGCATGTCTCATGAAATAGAACCTACCATGACATAAGAGGAGAGAACATTCAAAAAGAAATTTTTTGTGGAGATTCAAGAAGAAGATTCAGCACCCACACTAGTGCATTAAGCACCTAGTTTCATTAAGCACCTACACTAGGGTGGGGCCCACAGGGATATTTTTGGGTGCATGTCTATTTTTCTGATCTTTTAATTTAGATGGACATTAAACTATAATCTATTCTCAATGTGGACCTGAAATAGTTAACTGAAGTGGAAAATTTAGTTAGCTAGTGAATTGCGAGTTAGAGGTTGGTTGGTGGGACATGTAGAGTAATTCTAGTTGTAACAGAGTTTGAAGTGCAGTTGTGCATGATTTTGTGCAAGTTGTAAATAGCTTAACTTAGTTAAGTGAGTTAAACTCAATTGTATTAGTTGTAACCGAAGATACACTAGAGAGAGATCAAGTGAATTAAATATTAATCAATTCACATGCAGTGATCTCAAATGCAATTGGAGATTTACTATTATTAATTGCATGCATGTCAGATCTAGTGGAGACCTAGTTGAGTTCTCGGTGAAAGGGAAGTTGAATATCAGTTGTGACATTATCCGCTAGCACACATGAAAGTAAACACACATTGTATGTGCCCATGTTACTTGCGTAGTCAAGGAAGGCATGATTGCATTAATTCATGGATTGCATTCAAAAGGGATTGTGCAAGCAAGGTAAGCTATCTGGAGACAACAAATTGGCTAAGGGATTTGCCAATTTTTGTATGACACTGTGAGACAATTAGCTGATGTAATGAGGGCTCTTGTGAGAAGATTTTTGTATTTAATTGTTTTATGTTCCATGATATAATATACAATAGAATATAGTGGGATTTTTAGCTGTAATCTTTCCCCAGGAAATTATCTATGTTGTGTGTGATTGATCTTTCTTCATGTTCATGTGATTAATGATAGTGTTTTTTAATTCTGCAATTATTAGCACATTCAGTATTTAAATTTAGCACATTGTTAGATTAGGTGAATCCAAGATACACATGCTTGTTGTATAATTTCTACATTCTATCAGAGCACAGGAAATTGCAGAAGTGAAGCAGGGGCTGATTTTATGACTCGATAGAATTCGAATTTGCAGAAATAATTTCTTGGTGCTATAACTGATTCAAGATCGAAATAGATTTCAATGGCTTGTGGTTAGAGTGTGCACTCGAGGGCAGCTCGAACTACATTTATTGGAAGGACGTGATGGAGGTAGTACTCAGAGACAATGGTTTGAAGGAATTCATTGAAAAAGATGTTCCTAAGCCAGATGTTGCAAGTGCTGCCAATCTTGATGCATGGAAAAAGAAAGTGGCAAAGGCAAGGAGGATCCTTTTGGAGGGAGTACGAGACCACATTGTCTCAAGCCTCCATGGGAAATCCACACCATATGCTATGTGGAAGGCTTTGATGGATCTATTCCGAAGTAGCAACGACCATAGGAAATTGGCTCTCAAAGATCAACTTGGGAATATCAAGATGGAAAAGGGCGACACCATTCCAATATATCTCATGAAGTTTACCCAATGTCGGGATGAACTGGTGAGTGTGAGTATAACAGTTGTTGATGATGATTTGGTGACTTTGGCTCTCCTAGGGCTTCCTAATATTTGGCACAGTTATGAAGACTCTATCAACAGACAAGAAAAATTGTGAGATTGGGAATGACTGTGGTCGGATTTGGTGCAGGAGGAATTCTGACAGAACACCAGAGATGGCTCTACATCAAAGCATGATGATGAAGAGGATTTTTCTTTGGCTGCCAAGGTGAAGAAGGGGAAGGGAAAGAAATTATATTCTAAATCCTAGTATAAAGGCAAGAAGCAGGACATGTCCAAGGTGAAGTGTTTTCACTGTCACGAACGTGGGCATTTTTCTAATAACTATCCATAAAAGAAGAAGAACAAGAAGGATGTTGGATCTGCAGCTGGTGAGGCCCTTACCTCGCAATTTGAGCTTGATTTATCCTTGATTTCATGCATGGCTTCAGGTGCATTGAGATAGGTGTGGTATTTAGATAGTGGCGCTTCCTTTCACATGACGGGAGATAAGGAACTTTTCAGTGACTTGGAGGAGAAATATCTCCAGATTCATATTGATGGGTGATGATAGATGGTACAGTGCTACCGGGATTGGTACCATTACCTTTTAGAGGGAGCTAGGTAAACCATTTCAATTAAAATATGTAATGCATGTACCAGGTCTGAAGAAAAATTTGTTCTTAGTCGCAATGTTGAAGGAAAGAGGGTATGACGTTGTTTTTAGTGATGGAAAATCTTTCCTGCGACATAAAACAATGGGTCAAGCCAAGAGGATAGGGATTCAAGTTAAGAATCTCTACAATCTGGAGGTATATGGCTACACTTCCATGATGGGAAAGGCAAAAAAAGTGATGAGCCGAGATGAGGGCGAATTATGGCATAGGCGATTGGGCCATCTTCATCATGGAGCCTTGAAAGTCATGCAGTAAATTTATACTAGACTTCCAATGGGAACACTTGCTTAGTTATATCAGTGCAAAGGTTGCACCATGGGGAAGTATGTAAAGTCCACCTTTCTTGTAAGGGAGTTCAAAATGAAGGATATGGGCTTCCTTCATTATTTCCTTGGATTGGAAATATGGCAGAGAGATGGTGAACTTTTTGTGTCTCAAGGAAAGTATGCTAAGGACAGACTGGGTAAGTTTAACATGGAGAGCTGCAAACCCATGGATACTCCTCTTGAAGGAAACTGGAGGAAATAGGATGCTACTTCTGGAGATGTAGTGGATTCTATTTTCTATCGGCAGTTAGTGGGTTCGCTAATGTATCTAGTGAACATGAGACCAAACATTTTCTATGCGGTTAACCAGCTGAGTCAAGCTATGGTTAAGCCTACCAAGCTCTTTTGGAAGGCAAGGAAGCATGTCCTAAGATACTTGAGAGGCACATCAGAGTATGGTCTATGGTACAGACAAAAGGATGGAGTGAAGTTGCATGGCTTCACAGATGCAGATTGGGTTGGAAGTCTATCAGATAGAAAGAGCAGATCAGGGGGGGTCTTTAACATTGGATCTACAACTATTTCTTGGTACAACGGGAAGTAGAGATATGTGGCACTCAGTTCAGCAGAAGTGGCATACATGGCAGCAAGTCAAACTGCATGTGAGGCTATCTGGATGAGAAAGATCTTGGTTGGTTTGTTTGGTTCTTAGATGGATTCGACAATGATTCATTATGATAATCTTTGTATTAAACTCCCGATTAATCATGTGTTTCATGATAGTTCCAAGCATATAGATATCTGGTATGATCATCTCAGAGATTGTGTGCAGAGGAGGATCATGTTGCTTCAGTACATTCCCACAGAAGATCAAGATGCAGATATTTTGACGAAGGCGCTCACCAGGAGCAAATTCAAATACCATAGAGACAGTATCGGGGTGAAGGATAATCCCTTTCTTGTTGAGAGGGAGTGCTGAGATTCAACAAGAAGATTCATCACCCACACTAGCGCATTAAGCACCTGGTTTCATTAAGCACCTACACTAGGGTGGGGCCCACAGGGCTATTTTTGGGTGCATATCTATTTTCATTATCCCTTAATTAAGATGGAAATTAAACTATAATATATTCTCAATGTGTACTTGAAATAGTTAACAGAAGTGGCAAATTCAGTTAGCTAGTGAATTTCGAGTTAGAGGTTGGTTGGTGGGACATGCAGAGTAATTCTAGTTGTAGCAGAGTTCAAATTGTAGTGATGCATGAGTTTGTGCAAGTTGTAAATAGTTTAATTCAGATAAGTGAGTTAAAATCAGTTGTGCTTGTTGTAACTGAAGATACACTAGTCAGAGTTCAAGTGAATTAAATATTAATTAATTCACATGCAGTGATCTCACATGCAATTGAATATTTACTATTATTAATTGCATGCATGTCAGATCCAGTGGAGACCCAGTTGAGTTCTAGGTGAAAGGGAAGTCCACTATCAGTTGTGACATTATCCTCTTGCACACATGCAAGTAAACACACATTGTATGTGTCCATGATACTTTTGCAGTCAAGGAAGGTAGGATTGCATCAATTCAGGGATTGCATTCAACGGGGATTGTGCAAGGTAGGTAGGCTATCTTGAGACTGTAAATTGGCTAAGGGATTTGCCAATTTTTGTATGACAGTGTGAGACAATTCTCTAATGTACTGAGGGCTCTTGTGAGAATATTTTTGTATGTAATTGTTTCATGATCCATGATATAATATACAATAGAAGATAGTGGGGTTTTTAGCTGTAATATTTTCCCGGGAAATTATTTGTGTTGTGTGTGATTAGTCTTTCTTCATCTTCATGTGATTAGCGATTGTGTTTTTTAATTCTGCAAAGTTTTGTATAAGCGATTCAGTATTTAACTTTAGCACATTGTTAGATCTGGTGAATCCAAGATATACATTCTTGTTGTATAATTCATACATTTTTTGATATGACTAATATGGTAAAGGTCCTCTATGAGGAGAGGAATTTAAGGATGCAAGGGGAAAGTTCTAGGCCTCCTAGAGGAGAGGGTTCTCTAGGAGGATGAGGTCATGGAGATGGTAATAAAACAACATCCACTCCACCATCATCCTCACCACCATCTACACCTTCATCTTCATCATCTTCCACTACCAAAACCCTTCCACCTATTCATACACATACTTCAAAAGGAACTGGTAAATCACCCTAACTTAAACTTTATGTTTAATTTGAGCTACCGATATCTAATGGTGAATTAAATGCAGATAAGGTGGATAATTGGATTCATCAGTTGGAGATTCATTACAGAATTGAGAACCCTTAAGAGGATGACATAAATATTCAATTGGCTTCCTTGAGAATGGAGGGTGCAACACTTGTATGGTGGGAAGCAAGGACACAAGATGAGATTAAAAAACACGGTAAGATCTCAATTTATTGGTCTGATTTCATTGTTTCCATTAAAAGGAAATTTTACCCCCTACCTTACATGCAAAAATCCATTATGGAATCGCATAATTTTAGACAACTAAAGGGAAAAAGTTTTCAAAACTATACACAAGAGTTCAGGAGAAGAGCACCAGTTTTGGGTGTTAATTCAACTTCTCAAGAAAAATTTTTAAATTATATTGGGGGTTTGCACAACTATATTAGAAATACTATTCTCATGTTCAATCCCACAAACTTATATGAGGTTTTTGTTCAAGCCACACATCTAGAAGTAAGAGGGAAACATAGTGCATATGAGAAAAGTGATAGTTTCATTGAGTATGAAGGTAAAGGAAAGGGTAAGTTTAATGGAAAAGGGAAGAAAAAAGGTTTTATTAAAATAGATAAAGAGAAACTCACATGTAAACATTGTTCAAAAATGGCCATGATGAATACCATTGTTGGCAACTCGATCCATAGTTGAAGCCAAACAAACTTAAAACCAAAGAGAAGGAGAAAACAATTATCATCATTAAACATGAGTTAGGTTCAGATTCAGGAGATGAAACCAAGATTACAACAATGGGTTTCAAAGGTAATCACATAGCAAGCACTAGTTCTTCAAGTTGTTCTAATGTAACTCAACATGATGATACAAGAATTGAACTCTTTCATATTAGAGTTGTTTCAAAACATACCAAAATAGACACACTATTTGATAGTGGTTCTCAAGCCAATTTGATTTCTGAAGACTTAGATAAGAGGTTAAAACTAGAAACTGTTACACATCTAAGACCTTATCCTTTAGGCTGGATATGCAAGAATGCAAACTTGCAGGTAACAATTAAGTGCATCCTAAGGTTTGCAATCAATTCAAAATTTCTTGACGAAGTTTAACTTAATGTAGTTCCACTTGAGATTTCAGGTATTTTTTTGGGAAGTCCTTATCTTTATGATAGGAGGGTTGTATTTCATCGCCATGAGAATAAGTGCCACTTTTTCAAGAATGGAATTGAGTACATAGTTAGAGCGCCGTTGAACCCTAGAAAATCTCTGCTTCAAACATCGGGGAAAACCACCCGGTCAGGACCTTAAGACAGCTCCTTTTCCGTTTGGAATGGTGGCTCCGACTAGATTTAAAGGACCAGTTTCCTTGTAACTAAATGGATTGGATTGGATGGGTGGAAATGGGACTAAACTAACTGAAATAAAACTATCTTATTTAAGCTAAATACTGATAAAGAAATTCTAATACTAACCCGGGTAATTATATGTGAATACAACTTAAGATTGTTCCAATTCAACAATAACCATGAAAATGTATTATTAATTAAATCGAAATGTGCAGAAACAAATAAAGATAACTCTGTTTAAGAAATTAAACAGAGTTATATTAGCATATTGCATTCATCATTGTATACCATCTACATGTAATTATGAAAAATAACATTTCAATTATACTCAGAAATGATATATAAAAGGAAGCGTTGTGAAAACAAATATACATATAAATGATAGCAATTTTAAAACGAATATCATAAGACAAAAGAAATCAACAGTAAACAGATAGAAATACCTTGTTCATCTTGATGAATTTCAGATGCAATCTGATACTCTATCCAGTAACTATGATGCAAAATCAAATTCCAAAGGTACATAAATGCAACACTTCAAAGATAATTTTGCATGAAAATCACCAGATGTGATCCTTTTTCAAAAAATATATAAGACAATGGAGTACAGAAATGCAATCTCCAAGTCTAAAAATATTAAGATCCAGGACCCCTCTCTAAATGCATGAGAGGGGTTTAAATACTACTTAACTAACTCTAAAAATAGTTTATTACAAAAATTAAGGATTTGGTTCAATGACCGTCCTTTTCCTAGCCTAAAATATAGTGAAATTAAAACTAAATCTATCTATCTATGAACTTGATCTTTGATCTTGCAGGCATCTAGCATGGTTTTGAGAAGATGCGGTTGACCGACTTCAGAATTCAACTGTCCTGAGAAGACAGAGTCGGCAAGCGTAGGAGCAATCTTCTCTGTAGCATTGATGATACAATTGAGTGCACTGTGCTGACTGTAAGGCTTCACCAAATACATCCATTATGAGTCCCAATTCAATCCTGTGAGCCCTTGGATGGATTTCGCTCTTTCTTCTGCCTTTTGCCTCCATTCTGTTTGCAATTGATTTTCCTGTGGGAGATATCCTGGAATAGTTTCTGGGATTAAATTAGCTTTGTGTAAATTATCATTTACACAATCAGTGAGAGTATTTGCCGCTGTAGCCGCCTCCTCTACTGTCTTTTCTGCCCTTCTGATTTGTGCATCCCAGTTATTGAACAATATTTCTTTATGGTTTTCATTAATGATGGGTGCACCAGCTTTTCTGCCTTCTTCTGTCTTTTGCCATGCTAGATAATCATTGATATTTTCATTAATCAAATCATAATCATTTCGTAAATCTACGACATGATTTGTGATTTTATCGCTCTCTTGGCACAAAGAATTCCATTGCAAGATCTTTTGGCAGAAAACTTCTTCTTGTTGCAGTAGTTGATTGTTCAGAGAGATGGTTTCTGAAATGAATTCTGGAAGCTTAGGATCATCTTTATGCTGATCTTGGATAATTTGTATTTGTTTGTCTTTATCAGCCAGGCTTTTTTGATGCCCTATTTGCATTTCTTGAAGTTGTTGTTGTAACTCTTCAAGTTTTAATTGTGCTTACTTGTTGGCCTGTACCTGTTGCAATCGCTGTTGCAGAGCTTTTACCTGTTCTTCTTTTTCATCCAACAAAAGTTGTATCTTAATTGCTTTATCAATTTTTGCAGAAGCATAAGCTCCTGTTATTTGAGATAACTTAGTGAGATTATGAGTAGGCTCTGTGGCAGGATCTTTCCACAAAACATCTACTTGTTTTGGCTCAGTAGCAATTGCACTTTCTATTTTTCTCCTTTTTCTCTATCTCTTCACTACTGATTTGTATTTTGAGCTGTAAAATACATCCAGAGGAGGAATTTCCTCTACATTAAGTACAATTTCAGAGGAGGGTGTGATTGGTATTTGTTCTTTCACTGTGGCTGCGCTGCTTGTTCCTGTGCTCAAAACTTTGGTTGTCTGGACAGGGGTCTGTACATTCTGTCCTTCTATATTAATCAATTGATTAAAGGTTTCCCATTCTTTGTCTAACTCAATGGTGACTGGTTGTTGCTGTACATTGGTTGGAGGAGGATTTGTCTGTTGAGGAGTCAAAATTTGCTGCTGAGCAAGTTCTTTTGATTGTGCAGAATCCTTAATAGATTCTTCCATTTTATCTTCCTTTTCTTTAGACTTGTTGGAGTGTTCAGAATCTCTATCAGATTTTGATTTAGATTTACCTGTACTTGAACTGCCGTTAAGACTAACACTAGGAGTTTGCTCCCTTGCGGGCTCTAAGCGTAGATTATCCAAAGGAATAGGAATTAGTCTCCTTTCTCTGTACAGCTTGAATTCCTGAAAATCCTCTGGAGATAGCTGCGCTTTAGCTGAATTCAAAACCTCTTTGAATGAATTTCTTGCTTGGAACATATCATCAAAAATATCCTGTTCCCCGGAAAATTCCCTTACTTTGATTGCATTGGTAAAATTCTTAACAATATCATTTGGGTCGAATAACCTTCTCGAAAATTTTAACAGCTGTAGGCATGTAATGTTGTCTATCTCTTGAAATGCATGACCAATATCAAACAGTGAAAATGTTCCACATTTTACGGGAAATTGTGGCCAAATTCCCTTTTTCTTCTCTTTTAAATCTTTTGTTATACCTCCCTGGCCACAGGTCTGATAAGCAATTTCCCGGGCTACAAGTCTATCTGGAGCATATAGGGGTAACACATGGGGAGAAACATAACTTCCAAAAACCCTAATATAAGTGAACAATTCTTCTCCAAACCATCTCGCGATGGGGAGAATATCAACCTCTGTTTCTGAGGATAACCTTGGGGCATCCTTATTATACAATGTTCTGTACAATGGCAGCATTATTCCATGACAAATTTGGTAAAAATGGGGGACAAAATTAGACTCCCACAGTTCTTTATGGTACACATGAATGGGCAAAGGATCGTGGATAGTCCATTTCCAGCCCATTACAGGGAATTTAGACACATAGCAGATGGCGTCCATGACATAAGCAAACAAATAAAAAGGCCGATAAACCCGCTGAGAAATATTTCGTTTAGATCGGTATTGAAAAATAGCAGTGGTGAGATTATCAGATAGGATTTTGGCCTAGTCTACAATTGTAGAATTAATAGCCGCATTCAACAAGGGAAGCCATTCGGGTAAAATCATATTTATGTCAGGCTTTCCAAAAAGCCTGCATAACATGGCAGCAGTAAAACAATAAGGAGAGGTAAGTGAACCCGTGTTGTACATACCTTGTTTGTTTTTCTTCAATGGTTCACTTCTTTTGGTCCACTCCTTTGTGAATTCTGCCAGATTTGCATTTTCTTTGGCAAATTCTTCCATAAATTGTTTGTTGTAAGTCGCCTGAGGTTCTGGCAACTTATACATTAATCTCACATCTTCTATGGTGAATGACCCAATTAGCTCTTCAGATGGAGTCTTGAATTGCCTGTCTGAAATATCAGCGTCGTCCAGCACCCATCTCACCATGTCTGTGTATGGGAGAATCCTTGGCCTTGCTGCTATTCTATGCAGAAATGAGCAAGCCAAGTCTCTAAGGGTTGCTTCAGACGAATCCTTGGAACCTACTGTAGCTACAAGTTTTATCAGCACGGGGTTTTCATCTTCTAACAGATTGTACATTCCTTCCCAAGTGGATATGCCGGCATCCTTGTTACAGGCGGTGTCTGCGTATAGCGAAGCCATTTCTTTGTTTTCAGAATTTGAGCTCTTCTCCTTCTTACCCATAGTGTTTAGCGGAAGCTTTGTATAGTCGTTCGCTCCTTCGTGCCTGCGTTTTACGAATAAATGAGAGTAATGATATAAGAAAGGTGATGAGACTGTTTTGAATGTGAACGCGGATGAAATATAATATTTTAATTGTGAAACGACTTTCAATCTAAACACAATCTCATTTCACATTAATAATCAATCCAATCATTTAATATAATCATTAAAGCGCATAACGGATTTGACATATGGGAAGATTGCCTTGGGATAGTGCGCCTACATGAATCTGCGACATTGCGATCTGCGATTTGCTGCGCAATATCGCAATATCGCAATGTCGCAATATCGCAAAATGAAATCATCGCAGTCATAAAAATAGCGCAAAAGCGGAAATTACGCAAATAGCGCAAAAGCGCATATCGCGGAATCACATGATCGCAAAATCGCATGATCGCAGAATTGAAAAGAGCACATTAACGTAAAGTCGCAAAAGCGCATATTTGAAAAGAGCGCAAAAGATATTCATTAATCATTTCTGTTTTATGCGCTATGCGATCTGCGACCAATGCGTTTTATAAAGGATATATACCATTTTTGTTATAGATGCGCTATCTTGTTTAAAGAGTAATTTATTATGATCTATCACAAACTTAAGTGTTTATTAATGTTCTTTCAAAGGGATTTCTATAGGTTTATGATAGAAAGTTTTCAAATCCTAATTGAATTTTTTTTTGGATTTTTAACTAAGGGTCCTCATTTATTTATTATTATTGCTAATATTAAATAAAAAGGGGGGTTGTTGCTGGTCACAACAATTGGCGATTCACTGAAAGAAACAGTTATCTCTGAAAAAATAAAATGAACATTCTATCTTTAGTAAGTAAAGGTTTTTAAAGATAATGAAAACTATCTTAGGATAATTCAAATAAAATGTAACTATGAAAAAGAAAATAAAAATCATTTCATAATTTCTTTCTAATTCCTTAAGAAATAAAAACATTTTGGGTTATCTCAAGCTTTGATTGGTGTTAATAATGAAGTAAGTGGATCTCTCGAAGTTTTGGTTTTGTAATATACTCTATTGCCATAGGTATTGCCTCTGCTACCAGCAAACGTTTATAGTCTCGACAGGGTTACCTTTAAACCATTAACCATTCATTGTCCCATCCATCTAAAATTATGATTTTTTAAAAGATAAATTCATAAGACCTATTATCTCATGTTTTTGTCTTTTATTTATTTATTTTTATTTTATTTTAAGAGCCATTGTCCTGGTTTGGCAGCCAGTTAATAACAATGCCATTCACTAGTTATAATTAAACCGAACAAGCTGGCTCGTGATGAGACCCCTTGTCTTATATTTATAAGCCATTACCCTATTTTGATATGCAATATTGGTAATGTCAGTTTTTATTACTCCTTATGAACATGGTAAGTCGGCTCGTAATGAGACCTCTTATCTCTTAAAATTTTCATATAATTTCTTAGAATTACATTCTAAAAAATCACAACTTAAATGGATGGGGTGAAATAGTTTTATCCTTAAGAATCAATGGATGACAATTTTCAGAGTTTTTTGAGTTCCAAAACTTTTGAAAAATCTTTACTTTTACGGATAACCTTTCTCTGCTTGATAAACTTATGATGATTTACATTTTCCTCAAGTTTTCAAAAGATCATGTAAATGATTGAAATAATCTTTTCAAAGTTTAACATCTTATTTAAAACTATTCAAAAACTGTGATCATTACTTTAAAAATTCTTATTTACACAAAATAAATATCTATAATATTTTTCCGAAGAAATTTTCTTAAATAGTAAACAGTCAATCAAAGACTCATAAACAACCTTTATTTGTGAAAACAAAAACAATCAAAACTTTTGCAGAAAGAAATATGTACAGAGTAAGAAGGATTTACCTCCTTATGAAAAGAATTTCTTCAAGATAAGCCCATTTACAGGAAGAGATTCTCTCTTACCTGTTAGATCTTGGAGTATGAATGTATTTGAGCTTATCTTCTCCACGATCTGAAATGGTCCAAGCCACATTTTTTGAAATTTGGTATGTTTACCTTTTTCTTCGTGTGCTTTATCTCATTTCAAAACGAGATCACCAATTGACAAAAATTTTGAGTCGGTAGAACTTGCATCAAAAGAAGATTTTACAAGCTGTTGATGTTTTTCATGAGTAATTTTTGCTTTATGCCTATCTTCTTCTAGTTTAAGGATTTGATCATACCACAATTGAATGGATGATGAAGGATTTTCTTCAATAAACAGCACTAGGGCTAATGATGGAAGAGTTAAATTTGATGGTATCATAGCTTCTTTTCCATAAACCAGATTGAAAGGTGAAGTTCCTATTGAAGCTTTTTCAGTGATACGATCAGCCCATAATGCAAAGATTAAAGATTTGTGCCAATTCTTTTGATTTTGATCAACGGTCCTTTTAATGATTTTGATAAGGTTTTTATTAGTGGATTCAGCCAAACCATTACCTTGTGGATAATAATTTGCTGAATATTTTAATTTAAAACCTCTTTTGACCGCAAATTCAATTAAACTATTTCCAGAGAAGTAAGATGCATTATCAAAAACAAGAGCTTGAGGTACACCAAACCTGGTTATGATGAATTGATCTATGAAATCAATAATTGCATTAGAATTGGCTACCTTCAACGGAATTGCCTCTACCCATTTTGTGAAGTAATCAGTTGCAGTAAGTGTACTTGTGCTGTTTGGAAGAATGAGGTACTATCTCACCAATAATGTCAAGCCCCCATTGTTCGAATGGTTGCTCAATAGTTACTGGTTGCAAAGGAAAAGCTAGTTTCCTTTGTCTTCCACTTGCAGTTTGACAAATTTGGCACTTCCTTACATAATCATGTGTATCTTTAAAAAGGGTAGGCCAGTAATAACCAGCACGAATTATTTTGTGAGTTGTGGTATCACCTCCAAAATGACCTCCTGCTGGTCCATCATGTAGTTCCTGCAAAACCTTTTCAACTTCAGTCTTTTCAAGACATCTTAATAAAATTGAATCATAATTTTTTCTAAATAACACATTATTAATAATCTCATATTTAATAGCCTTTAACCTTAAAGCACGTTTACTCTTATAGCTGAGATTAGAAGGAGCATACACATTTTTCAAGTAATAGATAAGATCAGCATACTGAGATCCGGAATTTGTAACATTTATCTGACCTACTTGAATATCTTGATTTGAATCTTGATTTTCTGGTATATTATGAGCTCCTGCCAATAATCTGCAAAAACCTTGTCCTCTAACAATCTTAGCTGGTTTAATATCAATATCATATTCTTGCAAGGTTGTTACCCAGTTAGCTCTCTTTTCTCCTACTTCTTTTTGAATTAATATTTGCCTCACTGCAGAGAATGGGACAATGATTTTTGTATGTGTTTTCAAAAGAAAAGGTCTGAAATGTTTGATTGATTTAAACATAGCAAAGGCTTTTTTTTCAACATCGGAATAATTAAGCTCAGCTCCTTGCAGATTTGAGCTAAAGAAATAAATTGGTGCTTCGATTTCTTGATCATTGAGTTGTGTTAAAACGGCTGCATAGGATGTTTCAGTGGCCAGAGTATACAAAGTAAAATCTTTAGAAAAATCTGGGGTATTCAATGCTGGTGCATTAATGATCACTTGTTTGATTGAATCAAAAGCTTCTTTTTCTTTATGCGCCCATTTGAATATTGAATTCTTCTTGATCATATTTTGCATAGATAAAACAATTAAAGAAAAATAGGGAATAAATCTTTTAACAAAATTGATCTGTCCAAGAAATGATTGCATGGATTTTTTGTTATGTGGTAAAGAAATATCAGAAATTTCTTTCACTCTATCTGGATCAATATATATACCATCTTTTGACACAACAAATCCTAAGAGTTTTCCTTCATCTAAAGCAAAGAAAGACTTCTTCGGATTTAAAGAAATACCAAACCTTCTACATCTTTCAAATATTTGTTTTAAGTCATGTAGATGATTGGCTCTCTTTTTTGAAAATACTGTTATGTCATCAAGATAAACAACAACTGATTTATTGATCAAACCTTTGAATGCTATGTCCATGGCTCTTTGAAAAGTTGCTCCTGCATTTAGACCAAAAGGCATTTTCTGATAAGCGTAAGTTCCCCATTTTGTTCTAAAAGTTGTTTTCAATCTGTCATCTGGGTGAACTAAAACTTGATTATAGCCCGAAAATCCATCGAGAAAAGACATAAGTTCAGAACCAGCTACCTTTTGAAGTATCTGTTCCATGGTTGGCAATGGGAAATTGTCTTTTAAACATGCCTTTTTTAGATTTCTGAAATCAATACAGATTCTTATATCACCATTCTTTTTCCTTACAGGTACCATATTGGAAACCCAATTAGAATGCCTGACTGGAAAAATAATTTTGGCTTTCAAAAGTTTATTAAGTTCTGATTTGATTTGACTTTCGAGATTTGGATGGATCTTTCTCAACTTCTGTTGAACAGGTTTAATATCAGGAAGCATTGAAATCGTGTGTTGAATAACTGAAGTATTATACGTTTTTAGATCATCATAATTCCAAGCAAACACGTTTTTATACTTGTTCAGCAGTTTAATGAATGCATTCCTTTCCTCTGGTGTTAAATTGAGTCCTAAGTTAACGTTTTGAGGTTTAGAATCAGAACCAAGATTTACTAATTCAAACTTCAAAGTCGAACTTTGAAGTTTTGTATTAACAACTTTCTTGAATCTGTCTCTAATGTCATATAAATATTCTAATTTAACAACAGATTTTGGAATGGGATTTTCATTACCTTTTGAAGCAATTTGTAAATCATGATCATCTTCGTCAATAATTTGCTCGTCATATGATTTCTCTGAAGTCATGAAATTTATAATATCTTGATCATGATAGAAAACTCTCCATTTTGAAACATTATCTGGGACAGATGGACGAAAAATCAATTCTACAGAAAACCTATCAGGACTGCAATCTTCAGTAGGTAGGAGTTTAGATGCAACATTAGCTAACAAGTCAGCTGATGTATTCTGATTCCTAGGAATAGGAGAAATATTGAATGCTAAAAAATGAGTGGTGAGATCTTGCACTAGGGTTTGATAGTGTTTAAGATGTCCTGAAAGGCAATGAATAGTATTCCTAACTTGTTTAATGACAATTTCGGAATCACCAAATACTTTCAAGTATTTAACATCTAACCCTGTAGCTTTATAAAGTCCTTGAACCAAGGCTTCATATTCTGCGGTATTGTTAGTACACTCAAATTCTAACCTGCATTACAGCATGGTTTTCTCCCCATTTGGATCAATTAAGATGCATCCAGCTCCAGCTCCATCACTAGACTTTGATCCATCAAAATATAACAACCAAAATAAAGATTTGTCTATTGGCTTATCTACAATTACATCAGAAATATTTACAATTCTGGAAGAATCAGATTGTGAAAAATTTTCTATCTGAGAAACAAAAGTATTTACAGAAAAAGGTGATTGAGGAGCTTTGAAATTTCCAAGAAATGATTCAGCAGAATAACCTCCAAGAATATTGTTGTTGAATGCCACAGGTTCATTAGGTTGTTCAAATTCAGTGACAGTGTGCGTCATATGTTTTTCTCGTTCAATCTTGATTTGATTTGGTTTCTCTTTGTAGGGAAGCCACATGTGTGAATAATCAGTTGAGATGTAACCGTTAAGTTTCGCAGACCAATCCCTGCTCAAGATTAATCCATAGAATTCCGGAATATCAGCAATCAAAATATCAATTCTTTGGACAATCCTAGGATCGGAAGCTAATCTGATTGTGACTGAATTGATTTCTCCTACAACTTGAACTTTAGAGCGATCCAACTGAACGATATGAACTGCTGATTTCTGTGGTTCAATATTCAATTTAGCACAGACAGAAGTAGGCATTATATTGGAGGAAGCTCCAGAATCAATCAAACAATTGTGCAGATTTTTATTGTACATCTCATAAGTCAAAAGAAAAGGAGGAGTTTGAGAATTCGACTTTTCCCCAATGAGCACAGTATCAGTAGCATCTACCTTATCTGGTGGCTTACCAGTTCCTCTTGCTGCTTTTGCAACTACACCGCTTGGTACAGGAGCAATTGGTGTAGCGTTAAGTTCTTTTAATAACAACTTTTGCTGGTGTTTTACTTTGCTGAGTTCATGTAAGGAAATGTTGGCTTTGATCTTTTTCATGTCTTCGACAATGTTGTATTCCATGGGACTCGACACTACTAGAGTTTTCGCTGTTGATGTGAGAGGATTAGAAGAAGATGGCTGATTTTGAGTAGGTGATGGAGAAGTTTTCTTCACAGTGGGTTTGTCTTTGGTACTTGGAGTCGTAATTTTCTTTTTTGGAACTGTTTGCACTGGTTCTGCTGTAGATTTACTCCTAGTACTTACAGGCATAGCTTCTTCACTATCAGAATTAGGGAGAATGAAATCCCACATTCCATTTAATTCAGCTATTTCTTCATTTTCGTCTTCTTGATCTGATACTATAGATGTATCTTCATCTTCTTCCTCTTCTTTTGATTCTGCATTAGAGATTGCATTAGGAGGCTTAGATTCAACTTGGTTTCTTCTGAAATTTCGGAATGGTTTCTTGGTAGAAGTTTCAACCACTTGTTTTTTAATTTCAACCATTTCATTTGACATGGTTTTAAGAACTTTCTGTAAACCTTCCATGTCATATGGATCTTTGGCCTTTTTCTTTGAATCATCTCTAAAGCTAACTTTCTTTGATTTCCTTTCTTCAATAGCATTTTTTCTTTTCCAGAGAAGTAATACGTTTTTCCACTGCAATAGCTTCTTTCATATTCTCAGCTAATGTAGGCTTTGCAGCTCTGTCTACGAAAATTGCTATGTTTGAGGGTAAGGCAGTTATATACCATTCGATTCTGACTTGCTCACTAGGTTGTGAATCTGTATGAATTTTGTTCAAGAGTTTGTTGAATCTAGCATTGAATTCTTTTATAGGTTCCTTGGGTTCTATCTTCAAATTTGAAAGATCATTGAGTAAAGTTGCAATTGATCGGTCATCTCCAAATTTGGTCAGAAAATGATCTGCAAAAATGTCCCAACTCGTTATGGATCCTGATGGTAATGAAAAGTACCATGATCCTGCTACTCCCTGAAGAGTATATGGGAATAATCTTACTACAACATCTTCGTGTATGACTCCATTCAAATTAATAGCCAGCATAAAGTTATTGATATGTTCTTCAGCTTGAATATTAAGATCTGGGCTAAACTTTGGAAGCCATTTTCCAGGATTGTCTGGTAAATCATGTAAAGGTGCAGCCATGTTGACTGCTCCTGGAGTAGACCATGGTCTCTGTGCCATTATTGGAACGATTACTGAAGGAATAGTAGAAACTGGTGGTATTTGAATAGAAGTGGTTGGAATAGATGATGTTAAGATTGATGAGGATTGAGGAGAAGATGTTTGTGGAGATGATATGGAAACAACTGTACTTTGTTGAGAAGGGATTTCGGAAACAGGTATTTGAATATTAGATGTTGAACTTACTGATTCCGATTGATTTTTTCTTGTCTTAACTCTACTAGGTAAAGGGAATTCTTTCGGAGAAATACCAAGTTTTTCACTTTGAAGCCTAGTAAGAGGTTTGGAAGAAACAAACTTTGAAGTTACACTACCTTTAGATATTTCAGATTCTTCAAGAGATAATGAGAATCCTTTCAATTTATGAATTAAATCTTGAACTTCAGGAGACTCAGGATGTTGATTGTCTGAATGTTTTGAGATTTTGGTAGTGGGTGTCTAAATATTTTCTGCAATTTCTTCTCTAGGATTTTGAATTTCAGAAGAAATTGAAGAAGTTAATGAGGGTGTTTTGCTCTCGGAATGGCTTGTGGATAAAGATTTACTTGCCATTCATAGCTCAGGCCCTCCTTCTAGCGCCAAAAATGTTGAAGCCTCGAAAATCGCTGCTTCAAACATCGGGGAAAACCACCCAGTCGGGACCTTAAGACAGCTCCTTTTCCGTTTGGAATGGTGGCTCCGACTGGATTTAAAGGACCAGTTTCCTTGTAACTAAGTGGATTGGATGGGTGGAAATGGGACTAAATTAACTGAAATAAAACTATCTAATCTAAGCTAAATACTGATAAAGAAATTCTAATACTAACCCGGGTAATAATATGTGAATACAACTTAAGATTGTTT
Organism: Pinus albicaulis; assembly: GCA_034641835.2. Taxonomy (NCBI): domain Eukaryota; kingdom Viridiplantae; phylum Streptophyta; class Pinopsida; order Pinales; family Pinaceae; genus Pinus; species Pinus albicaulis. The sequence goes on from JAXQQM020068288.1 coordinate 106,056, forward strand.
CAATTCAATAATAACCATGAAAATGTATTATTAATCAAATTGAAATGTGCAGAAACAAATAAAGATAACTCTGTTTAAGAAATTAAACAGAGTTATATTAGCATATTGCATTCATCATTGTATACCATCTACATGTAATTATGAAAAATAACGTTTCAATTATACTCGGAAATGATATATAAAAGGAAGCGTTATGAAAACAAATAGATATAAATGATAGCAACCTCAAAATGAATATCACAAGACAAAATAAATCAACAGTAAACAGATAGAAATACCTTGTTCATCTTGATGACTTCAAATGCAATCTGATACTCTATCCAGTAACTATAATGCAAAACCAAATTCCAAGGTACAGAAATGCAACACTTCAAAGATAATTTCGCATGAAAATCACCAGATGTGATCCTTTTTCAAAAAATATATAAGACAATGGAGTACAGAAATGCAATCTCCAAGTCTAAAAATATTAAGATCCAGGACCCCTCTCTAAATGCATGAGAGGGGTTTAAATACTACTTAACTAACTCTAAAAATAGTTTATTACAAAAATTAAGGATTCGGTTCAATGACCGTCCTTTTCCTAGCCTAAAATATAGTGAAACTAAAACTAAATCTATCTATCTATGAACTTGATCTTTGATCTTGCAGGCATCTAGCAAGGTTTTGAGAAGATGCGGTTGACCGACTTCAGAATTCAACTGTCCTGAGAAGACAGAGTCGGCAAGCGTAGGAGCAATCTTCTCTGTAGCATTGATGATACAATTGAGCGCACTGTGCTGACTGTAAGGCTTCACCAAATACATCCAGTATGAGTCCCAATTCAATCCTGTGAGCCCTTGGATGGATTTCTCTCTTTCTTCTGCCTTTTGCCTCCATTCTGTTTGCAATTGATTTGCCTGTGGGAGATATCCTGGAATAGTTTCTGGGATTAAATTAGCTTTGTGTAAATTATCATTTACACAATCAGTGAGAGTATTTGCCACTGTAGCCGCCTCCTCTGCTGTCTTTTCTGCCCTTCTGATTTGTGCATCCCAGTTATTGAACAATATTTCTTTATGGTTTTCATTAATGATGGGTGCACCAGCTTTTCTGCCTTCTTCTGTCTTTTGCCATGCTAGATAATCATTGATATTTTCATTAATCAAATCATAATCATTTCGTAAATCTACGACATGATTTGTGATTTTATCACTCTCTTGGCACAAAGAATTCCATTGCAAGATCTTTTGGCAGAAAACTTCCTCTTGTTGCAGTAGTTGATTGTTCAGAGAGATGGTTTCTGAAATGAATTCTGGAAGCTTAGGATCATCTTTATGATGATCTTGGATAATCTGTATTTGTTTGTCTTTATCAGCCAGGCTTTTTTGATGCCCTATTTGCATTTCTTGAAGTTGTTGTTGTAACTCTTCAAGTTTCAATTGTGCTTCCTTGTTGGCGTGTACCTATTGCAATTGCTGTTGCAGAGCTTTTACCTGTTCTTCTTTTTCATCCAACAAAAGTTGTATCTCAACTGCTTTATCAATTGTTGCAGAAGCATAAGCTCCTATTATTTGAGATAACTTAGTGAGATTATGAGTAGGCTCTGTGGCAGGATCTTTCCACAAAACATCTACTTGTTCTGCTTCAGTAGCAATTGCACTTTCTATTTTTCTCTTTTTCCTTTGTCTCTTTACTACTTCTTTGTATTTTGGGCTATAAAATACATCCAGAGGAGGAATGTCCTCTACATTAAGTACAATTTCAGAGGAGGGTGTGATTGGTATGTGCTCTGTTACTGCGGCTGTGTTGCTTGTTCCTGTGCTCAAAACTTTGGTTGTCTGGTCAGGGGTCTGTACATTCTGTCCTTCTATATTAATCAATTGATTAAAGGTTTCCCATTCTTTATCTAACTCAATGGTGACTGGCTGTTGCTGTACATTGGGTGGAGGAGGATTTGTTTGTTGAGAAGTCAAAATTTGCTATTGAGTAAGCTCTTTAGATTGTGCAGAATCTTTAATGGATTCTTCCATTTTATCTTCCTTTTCTTTAGACTTATTGGAGTGTTCAGAATCTCTGTCAGATTTTGATTTGGATTTACCTGTACTTGAACTACCGTTAAGACTAACACTAGGAGTTTGCTCCCTTGCGGGCTCTAAGCATAGATTATCCAAAGGAATAGGAATTAGTCTCCTTTCTCTTTAGAGCTTGAATTCCTAAAAATCCTCTGGAGATAGCTGCACTTTAGCTGAATTCAAAACCTCTTTGAATGAATTTCTTGCTTGGAACATATCATCAAAAAGATCCTGTTCCCCATAAAATTCCCTTACTTTGATTGCATTGGTAAAATTCTTAACAATATCATTTGGGTCGAATAACCTTCTCGAAAATTTGAACAGCTGTAGGCATGTAATGTTGCCTATCTCCTGAAATGCATGACCAATATCAAACAGTGAAAATGTTCCACATTTTATGGGAAATTGTGGCCAAATGCCCTTTTTCTTCTCTTTTAAATCTTTTGTTATACCTCCCTGGCCACAGGTCTGATAAGCAATTTCCCGGGCTACAAGTCTATCAGGAACATATAGGGGTAACACATGTGGAGAAGCATAACTTCCAAAAACCCTAATATAGGTGAACAATTCTTCTCCAAACCATCTTGCGACGGGGAGAATATCAACCTCTGTTTCTGAGGATAACCTTGGGGCATCCTTATTATACAATGTTCTGTACAATGGCAGCATTATTCCATGACAAATTTGATAAAAATGGGGGATAAACTCAGACTCCCATAGTTCTTTATGGTACACATGAATGGGCAAAGGGTCGTGGATAGTCCATTTCCATCCCATTACAGGGAATTTAGAGACATAGCAGATGGCGTCCATGACATAAGCAGACAAATAAAAAGGCGGATAAACCCGCTGAGAAATATTTCGTTTAGACCGGTATTGAAAAATAGCAGTGGTGAGATTATCAGATAGGATTTTGGCCCAGTCTACAATTGTAGAATTAACAGCCGCATTCAACAAGGGAAGCCATTCGGGTAAAATCATATTTATGTCAGGCTTTCCAAAAAGCCTGCATAACATGGCAGCAGTAAAACAATAAGGAGACGTAAGTGAACCCGTGCTGTACATACCTTGTTTGTTTTTCTTCAATGGTTCACTTCTTTTGGTCCACTCCTTTGTGCATTCTACCAGATTCGCATGTTCATTGGAAAATTCTTCCATAAATTGTTTGTTGTAAGTCGCCTGAGGTTCTGGAAACTTATACATTAATCTCACATCTTCTATGGTGAATGACCCAATTAGCTCTTCAGATGGAGTCTTGAATTGCCTGTCTGAAATATCAGCGCTGTCCAGCACCCATCTCACCATGTCTGTGTATGGGAGAATCCTTGGCCTTGCTGCTATTCTATGCAGAAATGAGCAAGCCAAGTCTCTAAGGGTTGCTTCAGACGAATCCTTGGAACCTGCTGTAGCTACAACTTTTATCACCACAGGGTTTTCATCTTCTAACAGATTGTACATTCCTTCCCAAGTGGATATGCCGGCATCCTTGTTACAGGCAATGTCTGCGTATAGCGAAGCCATTTCTTTGTTTTCAGAATTTGAGCTCTTCTCCTTCTTACCCACAGTGTTTAGCGAAAGCTTTGTATAGTCGTTCGCTCCTTCGTGCCTACGTTTTAGAATAAATGAGAGTAATGATATAAGAAAGGTGATGAGACTGTTTTGAATGTGAACGCGGATGAAATATAATATTTTAATTTTGAAACGACTTTCAATCTAAACACAATCTCATTTCACATTAATAATCAATCCAATCATTTAATATAATCATTAAAGCGCATAACGGATTTGACATATGGGAAGATTGCCTTGGGATAGTGCGCCTACATGAATCTGCGACATTGCGATCTGCGATTTGCTGCGCAATATTGCAATATCGCAATGTCGCAATATCGCAAAATGAAATCATCGCAGTCATAAAAATAGCGCAAAAGCGGAAATTGCGCAAATAGCGCAAAAGCGCATATCGCAGAATCGCATGATCGCAAAATCGCAAAATCGCATGATCGCAGAATTGAAAAGAGCACATTAACGCAAAGTCGCAAAAGCGCATATTTGAAAAGAGCGCAAAAGATATTCATTAATCATTTCTATTTTATACGCTATGCGATCTGCGACCAATGCGTTTTATAAAGGATATATACCATTTTTGTTATAGATGTGCTATCTTGTTTAAAGAGTAATTTATTATGATCTATCACAAACTTAAGTGTTTATTAATGTTCTTTCAAAGGGATTTCTACAGGTTTATGATAGAAAGTTTTATTTTAAAAGGCAAACAAATCCTAATTGATTTTTTTTTGGGATTTTTAACTAAGGGTCCTCATTTATTTATTATTATTGCTAATATTAAATAAAAAGGGGGGTTGTTGCTGGTCACAACAAGCGCATAAGAAGAAGAGGAGTTTGTCTCTTATACATGTAGGAGAAATGAAGAGAATAGTGAATGCAAGTAAAAATTTGGCTTTGCTAATGTTCAAGCACAATGATGTTTTGAATGAGACCTTTCAAGAAGATGCATCAAATGAACAAGATGATTTCATTGAAGTTTCTAAAGTTTGCAATAAGATCTTCCAGGGCTCTAACAAGTTGCCTTTGAAAAGAGGTAAACAAGATGTGAAAGATCTGCAGTAGTCAACATGAGTGTTGAACAGTGATGGAAACAAGATGTCAGTGTTGAATGTTGCAAAAATCAAAGAACAAGCGCCAAAGAAAGATGAAAAAGAAGGCATAGGTTCCAAAAATACTTGTTTTTGGTTTCAAAATGGTGCATGGCAATGGTGAAAACACTTGGTCAAAATTCAACTCAAGTACAAGGCAAGACAAGCTAAAAATCGCCATGTCAACAGTGTTTGAGGTGAGAAATTTTTAAAGTTATTCAAGTTTCCTTTAATTGATGACCGAGGTGGTAACAAGTTTTTTTCGTCAAGGACAACTTGCGGTTCTGTAAATTCTGGGAAATTTCAACATGATGGTGTCTACAATAGTAAGGCAGGGTCTTCAGAATCAAGGAAAAAGATTAGTTTTTATGAAAATCTAAAATTGTCGAATTTAGGGAAATTCCAGTGGATTCAGAATGGAACGGTGAGGGAACTGTGCCATAATCCACATGTTCAGTAATGAAAGATATTTTTTGTTCCAAAAGCTTCCAGTGGGGAGGAATGATCAGATGCTCAAAAATCAAATCTCTCAGAATTACACGAAACCTGAACGACCGCGTAGTGTTTGTCATTCTAAATCTGACGCAACTCGTTTCATGCAAAAAGAACTATGTATGGCTTTAGAAACAAGTTCTGTATGTTTTCCTAAACACACAAATTTGGCAAAAAATTTGCAGAACAGGGATCCCTGTCAGCAGTCTATACTGCTGACGTGGCACGCTAACTGGGCATGTTAACTTTTCATCAACCATTTCCTCCAGCGAATGAAAGGATTTCGACATTGAAGAGACCATAAACATTTCAGGAATCCTAGTTTTAAGTATAGCACAGTCACAAAGTTATTAAGTAGTAACATTGGAAAAATATTATTACATAATTATGAACATGTGATTACTTCGTAGACTATATCTGCTAGGCATTCATGCAATCTTGATCCATAGATATGATAGTTGATTAAGGGTGCACCCAGGCATGACTTAGTATTATGCTACCTTTTGGATTCATAGAATGATAAAGATATCATGTGTCTTCTGGACAATAACATTTGAAGGATAAAAATATTTAAACCTTGTCATTTTTTAATCGTTTCTTTGTTATTTTTACTAAAACATCCCTAATTCCTTTAATACTAAATATACTATGATTGCAACTAAACCCATGTAATATCATCTTGCAAAGTATATAACGATTATTTTTTAAAATAAAATGATCATATACCTTAGACGGTGTCTATTGCATGCTATAAAAAAGGAAAAAATAACATTCACAATGCTTCACACAACATGGTACAAATAAAACTCTTGTAATAAGGTTCATTGATTTGTATCTCTAAATCTAGAAGAGTAACAAACCACTAAGGAGTAAAAAAGAGATTGAACTTGAGAGAAAAATATCATTCCAAAGTGCACGCCATATTGGAACTATATTTATAATTGTTGTGGTCCAAGTAAGAGATATCAATTGGAAAGTTCCACTCACATAATGGTATGTCCTTTTTCCAAAATCAAAATTCTCAGATGAGATCAAAGCTATAGAATTCAACAACTTCAAGACTAATCGTGTGGGAGTGATAAATAGCTCCCAAAATGTAGAACCTATAGGTTACACAATAATTGTTACTGCAAAACAATCCATACAAAAATTCATCAATAATTAATCCAAAATTTGTTCCTAAAATGTAAAGGACAAAAATATCAATGAAAATTTATAGATGTAGATATTACGAATATTCACTTATAGAAAATTAAAAATAAAAATGAAACTAAAATAAACTCTAATATCCAGTTCCAGAGAGTAGAAAGATACCCAGACTCAATAAAAGGGATAATAGAATCAAGAATGGCCACATTAGTATCTGAAGTAAATATACCACAAAACAAAATGTTGAATACATGACAATCCAAATCATATTCACACAATCCTAATCTTTGTACATGTATATAAGAATACTTTTTAGCGTTCACTTGTTTATAAGTTGACGTAATAAATATGGCGATGCTTCACTATTTTTCGATGCAACTATGCTTTAAGTCACATCTATCATTTCCATATCTTATCTCGCCTTGCGGAATTTCATTTGCAACATTTGGTGCAATTGTTAGTTATAAAATTATTAATTGTGAAAATGATAAAGTCGTTAGTTCTACGTCACATCCCCTCTCCACTTAGGAAGTGTTGTAAACCATTTAATACTTTCCAATAAAGATAAATGATCATATTTGGAATAACCTTATATAAAGAGATCTCATAAGGATCCATAGTTATATAAATTATTCACTTTTCTTTATCTTCAAAACCAAATTAAGGATATAATTATTTGATATTAGTAAATATTCGTAATAATGTTATAATTATTAGAATAGATTCATCTTAATTTAGTATCTATCAAGAACCAAGAGAAATCAAATCTTTAAAAATAAAGCTTTGCATATTGAGAGATTTGACCCCTCTCAACACTTGATAACAATAAAAGCTTGCAAAAATTTTGATACGTTTTCCACTAAAAAATAGTATTGTCTTGAGATATTTTATCCTTGTTGGTGCTTCACTAATTTTCGATGCAACTATTCTTTAAATCACATCTATCATTTCCATCATCTTATATCGCCTTGCAACATTTCCATTGCAACATTTGGTGCAATTTCTAGTTATTAAAATTATTAATTGTGAAAACTCTAAAGTCCAGTTCTACGTTACATCCCCTCTCCACTTACGAATTGTTGCAAATCATTTAATACCTTCCAATAAAGATAAATGATCATCATATTTGGAATAACCTTATATAAAGAGATCTCATAAGGATCCATAGTTATATGAAGTATTCACTTTCCTTCATCTTCAAAACCAAATTAACGATATAATTATTTGATATTAGTAAATATTCGTAATAATGTTATAATTACTAGAATAGATTCAACTTAATTTAGTATCTATCAAGAACCAAGAGAAATCAAATCTTCAAAAATAAAACTTCTTTTAAGTGCACAATTCAGGGAATGGTTTACATATTGAGAGATTTGACCCCTCTCAACACTTGATAACAATAAAAGCTTGCAAAACTTTTGATAAGTTTTCCACTAAAAAAGGGTATTGTCTTGAGATATTTGATCCTTGTTGGTGCTTGGTAAATTTGAAGTTAAGATAGAATTTCTTTATGATTATTTCTTTCTCTCCTTATATATATATATATATATATATATATATATATATATATATATAAGGAGAGAAAGAATTTAGGTTGTTAGGAATTGCAATGAGCTAAAATTTGGGCGATATAGCACATAATAAGAGTGACAAATAATAGACTAACATGTTGGGAGTTCTAGAAGTTGAGATGGATGGGATAAATTTCTAAATAGTCATATATTATGTTAAGGAATATTATACCAATAAAAAATTATATGTATATATATAATTTTTTCAACATTCCAATACTTCCAATATTAAAATTTTTGAAAAAAAAAAATCAATCGGAAAAAAATAACTCTCTAAACAAATTTGTGAACTTAGTAGACGAGGCCGATAGAATTCTCTAAATTAGAGAAACAATCGATAGAATTCTCTAAGTTAGAGAAATAACTCTCTAAGAAAATATGTGAACTTAGTAGACAACACCGATAGAATTCTCTAAATTAGAGAAACAACCAATATAATTCTCTAAGTTAGAGAAACCATGATCAAAAGGTTGATTCCAAATGATATCATTGTTGGTGACGATACTGAAGTAAAAGAATAAAGTTACTTGTTGATTTATTGATTACCTTTGTAATTATTGATTATCTTTCTAATTAGCTTATATCATACTTTACAACTTCTCTATCAATTGTCTTCTCTATTAATTATTAAAATGATTAATTATGAAAAATCTAAAGTCCTTAGTTCTATGTCACATCCCCTCTCCACTTAGGAAGTGTTGTAAATCATTTTTAGAAAGAATTTATGTTGTTAGGAATGGTGATGAGCTAAAATTTTGGCCATATAGCATACAATAAGAGTGACAAACAATATACTAAGGTGTTGGGAGTTCTAGAAGTTGAGATACATGGGATAAATGTTTAAGTAGTCATATATTATGTTAAGAAATATTATATCAATAAAAAATTTCCACATTCCAATATTTCCGATATTAAAATTTTTGAAAAAACAAATCAACCCACAAAAATAACTCTCTAAACAAATTTGTGAACTTAGTAGACAAGGCCGATAAAATTCTCTAAATTAGAGAAACAACCAATATAATTCTCTAAGTTACAGAACCCATGATCAAAAGGCTGATTCCAAATGATATCATTGTTTGTGACTAAAAGATTAAAGTCTCTTGTTGATTTATTGGTTATCTTTGTAATTATTGATTATCTTTCTGCTTAGCTTATGTCATACTTTACAACTTTTCTATTAATTAGTAAAATTATTAATTGTGAAAAATCTAAAGTCCTTAGTTCTATGTGACATCCCCTCTCCACTTAGGAAGTGTTGTAAATCATTTTTAGAAAGAGTTTAGGTTGTTAGGAATGTTGATGAGCTAAAATTTTGGCCATATAGCACATAATAAGAGTGACAAATAATAGACTAAAGTGTTGGGAGTTCTAGAAGTTGAGACACATGGGATAAATGTCTAAGTAGTCATATATTATGTTAAGAAATATTATATCAATTAAAAAAATTGTATATGTATATATATTTTTTTCAACATTCCAATATTTCCAATATTAAAATTTTTGAAAAAAAAATTAACCCGCAAAAAATAACTCTCTAAACAAATTTGTGAACTTAGTAGACAAGACCGATAGAATTCTCTAAATTAGAGAAACAACCAATATAATTCTCTAAGTTACAGAAACTATGATCAAAAGGCTCATTCAAAATGGTTGATTCCAAATGATATCATTGTTTGTGACTAAAAGATTAAAGTCTCTTGTTGATTTATTGATTATCTTTCTAATTAGCTTATATCATACTTTACAACTTTTCTATTAATGATTAAAATTATTAATTGTGAAAAATATAAAGTCCTTAGTTCTATGTTACATCCCCTCTCCACTTAGGAAGTGTTGTAAATCATTTTTAGAAAGAATTTAGGTTGTTAGGAATGGTGATGAGCTAAAATTTTGGCCATATAGCACACAATAAGAGTGACAAATAATAGACTAAGGTGTTGGGAGTTCTAGAAGTTGAGATACAAGGGATAAATGTCTAAGTAGTCATATATTATGCTAAGAAATACTATATCAATACAAAATTATATATGTATGTATAATTTTTTCAACATTCCAATATTAAAACTTTTGAAAAAAAAAATCAACCCCCAAAAAATAACTCTCTAAACAAATTTTTGAACTTAGTTGACAAGGCCTATAGAATTCTCTAAATTAGAGAAACAACCAATATAATTCTCTAAGTTACAGAAACCATGATCAAAAGGCTGATTCCAAATGGTTGTTTGTGAGTAAAAGATTAAAGTCTCTTGATGATTTATTGATTATCTTTCTAATTAGCTTATATCATACTTTACAACTTTTCTATTAGTTATTAAAATTGTGAAAAATCTAAAGTCCTTAATTCTACATTCAGAAGTGTTATACATCATTTAATACATTCCAATAAAGATAAATGATCATCATATTTGGAATAACTTTTTATAAAACGATCTCATAAGGATCCATAGTTATATAAATTATTCACTTAAATCAAATTAATGATATAATTATTTGATATTAGTAAATATTCGTAATAATGTTCTAATTACTAGAATATATTCATCTTAATTTAGTATCTATCAAGAACAAAGAGAAATCAAATCTTTAAAAAGAAAGTTTCTTTTAATTCCAAATTTCTCTTCATAATTTTTTTAATTAATTTGAATATATATATATATGTTTTGAATATTTAAATAACATTGAGTCAATTCATATATATATATATATATATGAAATGAGTCAATGCTATTTAAATATTTTCATTTAGTGTTTCACTACATATATGTAAGAACAACAATTTCATGTTAGTCAATTTTTCCCAGGCTTAAAAGCTCTATGAAAAATATTTCTAAAGAGAATGGACTTCCTCCATTTTGATTTTGTATAAATTAGAAATAGTGAAGGTCTCATATAGATACATGTGTTTCAGTTTTAGAAAGAATTTATGTTGTTAGGAATGGTGCCGAGCTAAAATTTTGGCTATATAACACATAACACATAATAAGAGTGGCCATATAACACATAATAAGAGTGACAAATAATAGACTAAAGTGTTACAGAGTTTTAGAAATTGGGACAGATGTCCAATTAATCATTTTTTATGTTAAGAAATATTATATCAATAAAAATTATATATGTATATATATGTATTTGTCCAGAAAAGAAAGGTGATATGAAAGAAAAAGAGAGAATGCTCAGATTACAAAAATCAAGGAAATCAAAGTGTGTTAGAATTTGATTAATTAAAGCACCATTTATATATGAATATCTTTGTATATGAATTTACAATGAAGATGATCTCTATTTGTATGTTAGAATATGTATGTTATCGTTATTGAGGAGAAAATTTTCCACTGTATGCCGAAAGAAAGACTATATGACTAGTTTAATTTTATTATCTCTTTTCTATTTTATATATATTCTATGTGGCTATTTGTTACTGTTATTTTATTTCTTTAGCGTATGAACATTTCATAAATCTGGATAAGCGCTTGACTTTCCTAATTTTGCTCTCAGTTGAATAATATTTGGATTTGACCAATCAAGATTATATTTTGAAAGGTGAAAATTTGCTACAGGTATTCCATCAGATCGATTTTATCTTTAAATAGCAGATTCCTTTGCATAGAAGGCTTCTATCCATTAACAACATAGTATAAAATCTGTCGAATTCATAGAATCCAAAACATAAAAAAATCTGGTGATTTTAATATTTTGTAAATTATTGTAAGTGAACCCAACCCCTAATCTCATATTATTGGTTATCCAATACTAATTTATCAACCATAACCTTGATCACATCCAGATCTGGCTATATCTGGGCCTCAAAATAAAATTTGAACAGATGGAAATATATCCGAATGCGAGGATATATCCAAGCCTAAAAGAAAATTTAGATTTTAAACGAATTTGAGGATATTCTTAAATGAATTTGAGCTTTAACATATTTAACATTTTTATGAGTTGACACGTCTATAGTTTTATGAGTTAGTGAAGAGGTTAGTGATATTTATAAATTTTTAGATTTGTAACTGGATTTTCAGAGTAGGAATATAACATCACCAAAGTAGCTCAGGGAATGGAATTTGGGTCCAGGCTCTAATATCATGAAAAGATTTGCCAAAATTCAAAACCCCAAAATATTACTAGACTTCCAAACCAATAACTAAAATGCTTAGTAGGAATTACAGATTCCATAGAAATAGATTCCATAGAGATAGAGACGGAGTAAGATGATCCGTGAGAATGAGTGCACCCATCATACGGGGTTTTGATTTTGGTGTGCAATTATGTGACACGAGTCTTGAATATCGACTCCTATGGGTTAGGTTGCACAAACAAGGCTGGGTGTAGCCAAATGGTATCAGAGATCATCAAGGTACCAGTGCTCCATTAGAAGCCGCTACATTCCTATCTGTCCAATTCATATTTCTATCTGTCCATGCAATAACAGTCCGTGTTGCAAAGGCATGGTGAAGAGAATTGGATTCTTTGAGAATCGAGATCCATTTTTCTCAAATGTGACGCAAATAGCTTTTTACCACACACGGTATTTTCCTTTATGAATTTACATGAACCAATGCTTTCTCGAATATAAGCCGTATCGCCTTGAAATTAAGAAGCCCGGGGATGTTAGCAGTTCAAAAAGGGCAGTTCAAAGCATCTAGCATTTATCTTGGGCAGTTCAAAGCATCTAGCTAATGAAAGCTAATTGTTCAGAATTTAATGAAAATTTCGATGTATGAAAAATAACCAGAAATTTACATGTCACGTCAGGGGCTATCTACAATTTTACATACACATAATCGGGAAACATTATCTTAGTGGCACCACCAGAGATATGTTTTCAACCGATCGGAAGAATCGGCAAACTTCAACGAGGGTTCCTGAAGTAAATCTGGTGTGCACATTTATCAATTGCTGGAGCTGCAACTGTTCCCGCAGGTATGTTGGCAGGCCTTACAGAAGCAACAGAGCCAAAATCTGGATATGAATACTTCTGGCAAACAGCTTTGAGTTTACTTCTTTCTGCCTTCCGGTGGAAATCAACCATTAAGTGTGCGCATTCCCTGGAAGAAGTCAAATTAATGTTGTTATCTCATTACATTGTCTAGAATTAGATACAATTCGCACAGGACATGAGTAGATTAATGCGAAAACATAGCTGATCAATGCGCCATGTTTTCAACATTTTGCTGCAGCTGATCAATGTTTTAGATATTATAATCTATAGTTTGCCTGCCTGTAACTGATGAGGAAACCTAAGATGTCTAGGAGTAGGCAACTTTAGAACAATAAACTCATTAGAAGCATGACGCTTTAAAAACTAGAAGACTTACCTGAGGTCTGCTTCCAAGTAGCCAGTGTGAAGGGTAAGTGTTTTATTCCAACATGGATGCTTCTTCAAAGTGAATTGAGCAGTGTAGACAGCTGCAGCAGCAAGCATTGATGGACTGTATTTGATCATTTTGTAATGAAGCAAACACAGGTCAACCAAGAAGAATGCCAGATTTTTCATCTGAAGCATCGATAAATGATTTTAAGACTTATCAGCACAGCCCAGTATTAGCAGGAATACAAAGAAGAAAGGACATCTAAACCAAGAATAATGCTGGATATCTGGAGGAAATTTGAACGAAGATTTGATCAGAAAATCAGGGAATTATTCTGCCAATATTAAAAAAGTGGCAGGGTTCAGATCTTTACCACATTGTCTGGACCAGCTGCCTTAAGAAACCTGAGAAGGAATACATATGGAGTGGGAACTGTAAGCTTATATTTCAGTCGATTTAATATTGTATGCTCCTGCCAGGTAGTATTATCAATTTATCAGTCAAACTGCATCTTTGGAGACTATGTCGTAATCCAATGAAAGAAACAAATATCAGTTCTAGCTAATTACCATATTCACTATCTGTTTTGATGTATATGCATCTTCCATGATGAAGACTAAATCCTTGATCTGTAGCCAAGAATGAACCAGTTGTTCTTATGTCAATAATCTGTAAGCCATCATGAGATATTCTTTGTGCTGGTGTCAGGACTAAGGGTAATCTTCTCTGGGACAGAGATTGTTGTTCACCCTATTAACTGAGAGTATGTTGAAATGTGCATATAATTTTCAAGAGCCAATCATGGCTTGTATAAACTAGCAATATAAACTAAAGATTTCCTTTTACCCATTCTCATAGATGAGAGAAAGTCATCGTACCTCTGGAGGAAAGATTTCTTCATATTTGGAAGCAATAAATATTGCAGTGGCACACACTAATTGTAATTCTTTCTTTGTAACACTCTGAATAGAGAGGTATCTATCGAAGATGTTTACAATGAGATACAATGTTTCTGGCATTAGATGAAATTTTCGATGCACCTGTAAAATTTGGAAGTGAACTCTAAGAAATAGCCCATATAACCCTCTTCTAGATCTAAGCATGCCAGCAAATAGAATCAGCAAATGAACAAATATGTACCTCTATTACCCAATCAACCATAACTCCCCTCATGCTGTCATTGATTTCAGGCTGCCTTGTCATATAATCTGGAGGTACACAGCTCATGACCTGGACATACAGGTCCCCAAATTTTTTGTAAGAGAATAAATTTTACCTTCACATTCATAAAAAAATGCAATGATTGACATTGAGACATACCTCGGTCTTCCGGTAGAAGTGGTATATATGTTCAACATATTCAACAACTGCCAGTGGGTTGTCTTGGTCTCCATCATCAATGCTACGAGGAACCTCAAGGACGTCCCTAAATGAATTCTGAAATGCCCTTACCAAATTTATTAATCAAACTCATCCCACTTACATAATAAATAAACACAGCCATCTGAAGTCTATAAAACCCGCTAGTAATTGGGAGTGGATGTGGGTACCGTATTTGGATACGAACCAGTGCTAACCAAAAAAAAAGTATCAGTGAATTAATAGAACTTAAAGCAATAAGACAGACCTCGCTTCGACCTAATAGTGTTGCAGTCACTGTTAGTACTTTTTGTCTCCTTGCTTTCAGCTGACTAGGTGCTTTTACTCCCCCATCTTGTACACTTGAATCTATGCTATTACTGATTGAAATGGCAGTACCGCTCTGAGTAGCAGTGGCGTATTGAGCATTCATTTTAATAGCATAGTTCTGTTTGTTTCCCCAGACTACCCCGCCCCCTGCTTTTTGTTCTTCCCTGACAACAATACCCTGTCCCTGGAATTGCTGGAATCAAAACGAAAAGATTAAAAGAGAGAAATTCCCTGCTTGGGCTCACAGAAAATAAATAATTGAATGAGATCCCTGGAATAGAAAGAAAAGCGACAAACTAGACATCCAGAAAACATAATACTAGGCAAGAAGATCAAGAAAACAATGTCGATCACCACAGAGGTTGCTATTTCAATTCCCCTGAATTTTGTCATTTAGAAAAACCCTGGGATCTGTTTGACATTTCCACTAGAAAACAATCTTTCAGGTTGCTTAAATGTCCCTTATTAAACTTACGTGAGTGCTAGAACTGGCTCCCTACACCCAATTTTGTTCTTGGCCTCCTGAAACAGTAGGCAGTCCACAAGTTTAAGATAGGATATTTATGGTAGAGACCACCAAATAGAACAGAATCCCCAAAACAAGAACCCAACAGAAGAGAGGCAGGATTAGACTTTAGTGAAAAGGGATTGTTTACTATACCATGACCTAAGAAATAAGTTAATAACATCAAACAACATACTTTCTAACCCAATCTTTGCTGATAGTGCATTTAGCGTTCAGATCTTCCGCAAGATTGCCAATGTCTCCGAAGGCCCTCCTATTGTTACAAGGGAATGATTTATTATACATGACCTCATCAGTAATAAATGAGTTGATAACATCAAAAAAACATACTTCCTGACACCATTGTTGCTGATATTGCATTGCGCGTTCAGAGCTCCCACTAGATTGCTAATGTCTCCTAAGGCCCTCCTATTGTTGTTGTTGGTTAGTAGTGTATTCTGGTTGGGTGCTGCCATTGCAGGACATGATATTTTGCATGAATACTTCTCAGCCAGCATGCCCCACAAAATCTAGTCTAATCTAATCTTCCTCTTAAAATATTGTAAGTTTCAAGGTATCCATTTACCCTTTGCTGCTGCAGGTGGCTTTGAAACAATCCGTCTGTTCCTGTTCAGGCGGGGTTGTTCCTGCACTCATAACAACTCAAAATAAATTCATGAAGATATTAATGTATATGTTTCATATATGACAGGGAACAGAGCAGATCCATATAAAATTCAAAAGCAAATTACCCTCACCTTGGCAGACATGTTGGCTTTAAAGGTGCTGGAATTTGCCTGTCTAGAATTCAGCTGTTTGAGGCTTCAGCAGATATGAAATCAGATTTAAAATAGCGTAAGAGCACCCTTATAGTCTTATAGTGAGCTTACTGATGCCAGAATTTTCCTCAAAACTTTTCTGGCATCAAACTGATTACACTATACGTTACAGAATGAAAATCAGATGTCGGTTTAATGAGCCCACTTTTTTTAATTACACAAATAATGCCAAAGAGATATACTAGGCCTAGCTGTCTAACAGTTCAAAGGCTGTTCAGCGATGATTCAGCTAAGCTTCTAATTACATCACCTTCGAATCATAGCCATTCAAGCCCAGAATTCCAAATTCAGCCACAGAGTACAAACCTATGCCTTCTCTTTCTCTATTCTTTGCTCGAATAGAGGAGCGAAAGAAAACTTATTTTGGTCGGAATCTCAACAAAAGGAGTTGGTATAAATGAAACATCACTTCTGCTCTGCCCCAGTGCTCACATTACCAAACTTGCAACAACCATTTGAGATCGAGACAAATGCCTCTGACTATGCTATTGGGGAAGTTCTTAATCAATAGGGGCATCCAGTGGAATATCACAGTGAGACACTATCCGACACAGTCCACAAGTATCCAACTTATTAAAAAGAAATGTATTCCATTGTGCAGGCTTGCCGACAATGGAAGCATTACATTTTGGGGAAGGAAACGATCATCCACATATACTACTGACCCCTGCAGTTCATACCTACACAAGGGAAGTTGCAAAATGATCACCATCAGAAGTGGTCCACATATCTGTAACAATTTTATTTTAACATCAAGTACAAGAAGGGAAGCACCAATAATGTTGTAGGCTGCCTCAAGTGACCACCGGTCGTGGCGCTAATCACCATTCTCAATTCTTATGGGCACGAGACTTCGAATTGGTCGCTTCTCTACAAGAGTGATCCAGAATTCGACCACACATACAAGACACTCTTGGAGGGTACGCAAGTACCAAAATTTCACCTCCAGGATGCATCTCTATGTCACCTACAACACCTTTGTCTTCCTTCAAGCGAGCGTGTCAAGATTATTTGCGAAGCACACTACAGTTGAGTCGCTGGGCGTTTCGGGGTCGAGAAAATAGTGGAAGTACTGCAAAAGTATTTCTATTGGTTGAACCTTTGACATGATGTTGGGAAGTACATCAGATCTTGCACTGCTTGCGCCATTGCCAAACTGACCATCAAGAATCAAGGCATCTATACTCTGCTACCTAGACCTAGTCGACCTTGGGAATCCATCTCCATGGATTACAAGTCGAGCCTTCCTTATACTAAGCATGGAAATGACTGTGTTTTCGTGGTCTTCGACAAATTCTCGAAGATGGCCATTATGTTAGCTTGCAAGAAGAATATCACTGCAGAAGTCACTGCTAAATTCTTCTTTGAACGAGTGTGGGTGCACTTTGGGATCCCACAGTCTATCATCTCAGATTGGGACAACAGGTTCCTCATCACTTTTTGGTCTAGCCACTGGTCAATGCTGGACAACAAGCTCACCAAGTCCAAATCTTTCCATCACCAAACTAATGGCCGAATGAGGTCTCAGCAAGTTGATTGTACACAGAAGGCTAACAACAACACACAGTTAAACGTCACACCGCATGGGATGAGATCTTCCTTTGTACAACACTCCGTTCTTCGGTCTCTCCATGGCTCAATCCTTCTTCCTTTGAATTGGCTGAAATATTCAGCTACTATGTCAACAGTGCTATGCCATTTCATTTCTGTACCCAGGTCAATTCAGCTCATCTCTAGTTTGAAGCTAAAAAAGAAAAAAACTTCATTGAGCACATTGAGCACATCCTCCAACAAATTCATGACATATTGGACAGAGCCAATGATAAGTACACACAACAACATGATCAACATTGGGTGCCACACAACTTCCAGGTGGGTGAAAAAGTGTGGCCACATTTGCAGAAGGAGCACCTCACTGGACCCAACCGCAAGCTTCGCCCACTCTGATATGGGTCATACACCATTACCAAGGTTGTACGAAACAATGCCTTTGAGCTCAGTATTCCACTATTCCTTGGTCTACACCCAATATTCAATGTGGACCGCCTGTGGCCCTACTTATCACCTCTACTAGACACCTCCGACATTGCAGAACAACTCATACCAATAGAGCTAAGCCTAGAATGCATGGAACATGACACCATATATTGTATCATGGACATGAAAATCAATAACACCCGCCATCAGAAGATCCAACTATATCAGGTTATCAAAGCTGGCCAATTCCTGCACCAAGGTGAGTGGTTCACCAGGGACCAAGTTCAACAGAAGTTTCTACATCCCATGGAGGAACTCAACACAATGGGGACCATTTCTTCCTAAGGGGGTAGGAATGATCCAGGTGCATATTAGTGGTCACCCTCCTATTCTACTTGGGGCCCCACAATTTTTTCTTTCAGTTTTTTAGTTTCCTTAATTATAGCACAATTTACTATTTTTAGCATTTTTTTGGGTCCTGAAATTTCGGAGCCATTTTGAGGCCCTAAACGACGTTTTTTTGGGAAAACTGGGAGAAACTTTGATATTAATGTAATGAAGTTTTATTTTCGCTGCATTTTTGTGTTTATGGTTATATGTGTATTATGTTGTGTTCCTGCATAAATCTGGATCATTTGGTCTGCTCACTTCTATGACTGGGCTCGCCATGTCTACCAGGGAATGGTGACACAGCTGGGTAAGGCCCAGAGGGGGTCTTCCAAGATATTCACCTATGCGAGCATCCTATGTAGTATCATGTATGAGAGGGTGGTGATGCTCATACCTTTTGTGGCAGTGCCCCTAGGTCCTCCTAGGGATCCTCGGATGCGGCGGTGGGCACCTGTGATGCCCCGTGGTCGAGGCGGGGAGGCTGGTCGCTATTGGGATGCAACCGTTGAGGCGTGGTTCGAGTGTAACCCGCAGATGTTTCTGGACTACCCATACTCAGGATGGACTTTCGAGGGGACCCAAATATTGGTCTTCCTCCTAGTTACGCATGGGGCCCAACAGGTATGACCTTTGATGTTTTTCTGCATTTTTTTGGATTTTTTCATGTATATATTTATATGTCTTTTATGGTGAGATTGATACTATTTTTTGTTTCTCTTGCAGATGTGGGTTCGGTGGGGCATCCTGCTACATGCTTGGTGGGACATCAACCTTTGAGGAGGGTTCCAGGTGGGCCCGGCCATGCCCGGATTGGGGGGCAGGGAGGTGTTGGAGGTCCTTCAAGGGAGGGTAGAAGTGTTGCAGCTGTTATAGGGGATGTTTCCCTCCTTTCCCGTGCTGAGGTGGCTGAGGCACAGGTTGCAACAGTCGAGGCTTATGTTGCAGTGGTTGAGGAGCAGTTGGCTGCTGCTGACCATAGGGTGCTCACGGTAGAGGCTCGAGCCGAGGCTGCGGACGCTCACGCAGCTGGTCTAGCTGAATCATGGAGTTAGTTAGAGAGATTGACCGGGGTATGCCGACTCGAGGATTTTTTGATGATCTGGGTGATGTATGGCTTGAGACCGTGATGGCTCGAGAGAGGGTGCATTGCCCAACTTTGTGTCGTGCAACACTTGCATTTTTGGTTGCTGCACCTGTACTAGCACCAGGTGCAGCCATGGGTCCCGAGGACCCACCAGGCGGGGCTCATCTCTAGGGATATTTGTATGCTCAGGGAAAGCACCCATTATAAGGATGCTTCCATATTTTGATGACATGTAGATATATTTTTTGACTGACATTATGGTTAGGACATGAGTTGTATACTGGGACTCATATATTTTTTGATGTATATATGCAAGATGTATATTTTTTTGTGTCTCTTATGATGTGTCTATTGGGCTAGAATTAAGATATTTTTTCACCCTATAATTACTTTGAATTATGGCACAATCTTAGGAATTCTTCCTCATTTTGACAATAAAGAAAGAAAATATTTATGAAAATCAGAGCAATTGAGCTAACGACAAAAAGGAACGTTTCTATAACAGAAATTTGACTTATTGTAACTCCATATGCAGGAAGGTAGAGCAGCTGAACCAACGGCAAACGGAAGACACCCGACAGACACGAATTTATGAGCCGGCAAAAGGCAAAGAGACGGATTCGAGCTCGAAGACTCAAACGAAAGCCACGCGCAACGACTGTCGTTTGGGGAACACTATCTCATTACATGGAAATGCCTTTAAAAGGGCCACAGACGAACTAGATAGGGAGTCGAATAGGAATTTTCCCTTTGTAATCAGCGCATGAAGACAGAGCTGTCATATTGTATACCTATATTATCTTTTGAGTTTTGATGTTTTGAACAATTACCTTTTGAGGTTTTCATCGTGTTAAAACTTCTAGTGGTCTGGGCCCAACCCCTGGGAGTTTCCTTGCCAATTCTATGCTGTGCATTAGTTAAAAATCCATGTTCAGTTATTCGATGCGGTTGTAAAATACTTTTCTACTCAATAAAGTTACAGTTTTTCTTCCTTCAGAATAGTTTAGCATTTCTATTTCTTGATTTAGAATAATCGCATTTCATATCTTCTCGTTTGTATAATAATTCTTCATAGCTATTAGAAATTTCCATCTTCTTCCAACACCTTTGCAATTGATTTACAAATCGTAGGATAATTACCGATCAATGATTACTTGTCTTTATGGATTAAATCATCCTTTCAACATAGTGAGGCGTCCAATTGTTGATTAATCCTAGTTAGTCAATTTACAAAGAGAATTCCATTTCAAAATTATATAAGTAATTTCTATTGCTTTCATTTAGATTCCTTTCATTAAGATTTCTTTCAATTAGATTGCTTTCATTTCGAATGCTATTCAATACATTAAGAATTTTGTTCAATTCATTGTTGTTCAGTTCCTCAAGATTTCTATTCAAACCATAGTTATGCTGCTCAACCATAGGTTTCTCTCTTCTAAGCTAGACAGAGTAATTAGTCATAATCTATCAAACCATTCCCCTTTAAGTTGATTTAGTTCAGAAGATTAGATAACCCTTTCTCATAAACATCATAGAGTAACTATCAGTTGATCTCACTTGCATATATTGTTCTATCACTCTCGAAATAAGAAGACTTACCTTGGGTTGAAAATTAAATAAGAAGCACTAAGGTTTCCTATAATAAGCCACCTCTGTGAAACCAACATTTTTGGCGCTGTTTCCGGGGAGAGTGTTAAGAGTGATCTCCTTTATTCACCTTTCTCCATTGGTGTGAAGAATTGGGTATTAAAAACGAGAGGCAAGAACCTACGTGTCGGCAAGAAAAATGCTTACTCTTTAGCCTGCTTCTCAGAAAAATTGTTCAAAGACCAGTGGAATAGGTGCTCTTGTTTTATGACTAGGAAGAAAAACATAAAAAAAATTTGAAATAACTCTAAAAAATCCTCACATTCCCAAGGACCGGTGATCCTTGGAAGGAAAACACATATAGACGAAATCATTAAGAAAGCTGAATCTCAAGCATCCATAGGACCTAGAACTATTTCCATTCAAAGCCCTATCATGCTCCCTCAAGCCGCAGCCTCACCATCTGTAGCCCATGCCGAGATTCATGGTGAAACAGAAGGAGTTGAGCGAAGACTTCAAAATTCCAATCATATAGGCATTGACCCTTCGAGAGAGGGAGGTTCTTGCAATTTACAAGAAGGGGAAGGAGAAAATAGCAGCATAATTCAAATAGAAGCTCCAGAACCTGAATTTCCTAAAAGAGTGGGCGAGACAGAGGTACTTAGGATCCCATATCAGGGAAGCTCTATAAAGCCTCCACCGCATTCGCCTCCTAAAACCCCCTGGATCACTCTTCCAGAACAAGAAATCCTTGAATATTTGTGGCACCTCTTCGATCCTTAGGAAAATAATCAAAATCAGAATCAGAGGCAGACACCAACATTGGAATACCCCATTGTTGATCATGCTGCAAACGCCCCTATGAAATCCATTCCCTTGTACAACATTCCCACCTTCCATGGTTTGACTATGGAAGATCCTGATGCATTCATATTTTAATTTGATGTCATATGTAGGGGTTATGACTACACCACTGATCCTCAGAAGCTGAAACTATATCCCTCTACCTTAAAAGGAACAACACTACGCTAGTTCATGGGACTAGGTGGGTGAACCATCAATAATTGGGACAAAATGAAGAACATTTTCCTTAACAAATATCAAGACTATTGCCGAACCCGAGACCTAAAATATGAAATCTTTAATATGTCTGCAAAAGACAATGAATCATTAGAAGAGTACGTAGAAATATTTCAATACAATACCATGCTATCGAAGGACGTTTTAAAAGCCACAATGATTAAAGGAATGAAGGAAGAATGGGTTGAAATTCTTAACATAATGGGGAAAGGAGATATTTACTAGGAAGAATATGACGAGATTATTTCCCTATGTATTAGATGCTCTCGAGGTAGTGCACACAATAGGCCAATTGGGCGTGATTCTACGAAACAAGATCTTAAGCAGTCCAATGGCAACGTAACCAGAGAAGAATTTGGAAACCTGTTAGAAATTCTCAAAACTAACATCTTGGGTACCTTGACAACACAGCTTGACGTTTTACAAGCCAAGTAGAAACAAGCTATAGCAGAACAAAACTTGGCCACTTTTGCCCACGATGTCGTAAGAAGCACAGCCAAAGGGAATTCCCTTTAGACATGGTTCAGACTTGTGCCATCTGCACTAAGGATCATACCACGAACCAATGTCCTTCACTTCCTGGGCTGAAAGCAGTTTACAGGGAAGCAGAGGAAGAATTAAAACCAGTCTACCTAACGAATAAGGTCGAAAATTGTAGGCACGACCAAGTATGCCACAAGACCTGCCTTAGTTCTTCTCATCTCCGCATTTTAACCAGAAAAACCCTGCAACATCTTGGCAGAATCAAAACCATTTTTCTACTTGGCCAAACTAGTCATTTCCTATACCACCCTGGCCTGCACAACCAACATCAGGGAACAATTGACCAAGATTTCCTTGTTCTCCCCCTTATTGGAAAAATGTTCCATATCAAGCCCAGTGGCCAAACCCTCCTCCTCAAAACACTAATTGGAATTGGCAGCGACCCCTGGGAGTGACCAACGTACCAATGGGGGCAGGAACTCAAAATCAACCTATGCTGCCAGCTCCATACCCAGTTCAGCATAACCCGCAACCTGTCATACGCCCCCAATTAGCAACCCAACCCAATCCTAATCCCAACAACAGACTGGTTCAATTAATCCAGATCATAGAAAATCCAAATTACAACATTGAGCAGAAACAGTGCAATGAACTAAGACTGAGATCAGGACGTATTATCTTACCTATAGAAGCCACAACTCCACCTCAGTCTCGAATTGAGACTTCAACTGAACCTAGCCAAGAAAATATAACAGAGAAAGAGGTAGGCAAAGATAAAGAAACAATTGACCAGCAGGGACCTGAAGAACTTAGGATGTCTCCGCCCCCATTCCCTGAAAGGCTAACTCTGACCAAACCGATAATCTCTCTAGACTTTGACATCTTGGGGGAATTGAGAAACCTCTGTATCAAAATTCCTCTCCTCCAGGCCATCTAAGACATTCCCATCTATGCAAAGACAATTAAAGAACTATGTGTAAAAAATAAAGTAAACAAAACAAAGGTTGCACCCACCGTTCATGTGGTGGGGGCGCTATCTGATTTGTTACTGGGTAAGGAACCATCCGTGAAAAATGAAGACCTAGGAAATCCCATTGTGACTGTGTAAATCTCAGGTCACTCATTTCCAAACACATTGGTCGATTTAGGGGCAGCCATTAACATCCTAACTATGGGGACCTGCGAAAGACTGGGCATATTAGCTTTAGAACCTACAGCTACACTGCTAGAACTAGCTGACAGGTCTGTTATTAGACCAGAAGGAATAGTGCAGGACATCCTGGTCTCTGTGGACTCATGGAAATATCCAGCTGATTTTTTAGTTATTAATCCAAAGAACAGGATGGACGGGCATCCATTGATTCTTGGGCGACCTTGGTTGGCCATAGCCGATGCTTACATAAGCTATCGAATGGGCAACATGAATATCACTAGAGGGGATTCTATAAAAAATATCATCATTTATCCACCTAAATACATTACATCCAAGATTACATTACATGAATGAAAAAATCTTGGATGATTCAAATTACAAAACCTCGTTTTTATATATAGGAGTCCATGGGGCCATAATGTAATCCTAGCTGACCTAACAATAATAATGTAAGGGCACAATAATAACAATATGGGGGTTACAAGGGCACAACAAAAACAATAAGGGGGTTACACTAACAAAAATAAGGGACTATACTAGCAATATAAGGACCTAATATGCTCCTCTCCTTCAAAAAAGTGTTGTCCTCAATGCTTGAGTAGCTACGGGTGCTTCTGTATAAAATTCTCATCCTCCCATGCAGAATATTCAGTGGGTAAGTTCTTCCATTTGATGAGATACTTTGAAATTGATCTATTTTGTAGCTGTCGAGTTCTTGTTTCTGTGACTGCTTCAGGTTCCAATATGGTTTTTCCTTCCTCATCAAGTTCTAGCAATATTATTTAAACTGGAAGTTTGTCCCCTATAACCTTTTTTAAGCATGAAACATGGAAAACTGGATGCACTTTCGAAGAAGTAGGAAGCTCCAATTTGTATGCCATAGTACCAATATTTTGCAACACCTTGTAAGGACCATAGTACTTTGGCGATAATTTATTATCCTTCTTAGCTTGCTTGAGGGGCATTTGTTTGTATGGTTGTAGCCGTAAAAATACCCAGTCTCCTACATCAAAACTTCTCTCGCTGTGATGTTGATCTGTCTGTTGTTTCATTCGATTTTGTGCCAAATTTAGGTTATCCTTTAAGAGTTGGAGAAATTCTTGTTGATGCTCGATGTGATCTTCCACTGCTTGAACCCTAGAATTTTCCCTTAAAGAAGATGTGATGGACGATGGATGATATCCATAAAGTGCCATAAATGGGGTCATTTTTGCTGCAGTATGGAAGGAAGTGTTATACCACCATTCAGCGAGAGGTAACCACTTGACCCATTTTTCTTGCTTATCAGATACAAAACAACGAAGATATCCTTCCAAACATTTATTCACTATCTCTGTTTGACCATCGGATTGAGGATGATAAGATGAGCTATGAGCTAGTTGAGTACCCAAACAAGAAAATAATTCCGTCCAAAAATTTCCTGTAAAAATGGGATCTCTATCACTTACAATAATATTCGGGTTTCCATGTAGCTTTTGAATTATTTCCATAAATGCAGTAGCAACTGTACTTGCTTTAAATGGATGAGATAATGCACAAAAGTGTGCATAATTGGTAAGTCTATCAACTACCACCATGATGACACTCCTTCCTTTGGACTTAGGTAAACCTGTGATAAAATCCATTGAAATCTCCTCCCAACGTTGACTTGGAATGGATAAAGGTTGTAGAAGACCCGGGGTCTTAATTGTCTCAACTTTATTTTTCTAGAAAACCAAAGATTCCGCTACAAAATTTTGAATATCATATTTAAGGCCATCCCAAAAAAATTATTTCTTCACCCTGTGGTAAGTTTTTAAAAATCCCGAGTGTCCTCCTAAAGGAGAAGTGTGAAATTCCAAAAGAATATTTTTTTTTAGTTGGGAATTCTTGAAAATATATAAGCGATATTTGTACCATAAGAAATCATTTTTCCAACTAAATGTATCATATGTACTAGGATCTTGCTGCAAATTTTGAATGAGTGTCCAAACTTCTTTGTCCTTCTTCCATTCATCCATTTCTTCGATTATCCAATCTGGTTTGATAATAGAAATGGCACAAAGAAATGCTTCCACCTCTTCATCCTTTCTTGAGAGTACATTTGCAACAACATTTAGATTACCTTTTTTGTAGATGATTTCAAAGTCATAACCCACCATCTTTGTGACCCACTTTTGCTTCTTTTCCGAAGATAGTCTTTGTTTCAAAAAGTGCTTAAGACTATCATGATCAGTTTTTAACTTGAAGTGTCTTCCCATTAGGTAAGGTCTCCATTTATTTAGTGCATTAGTATTGCCAACATTTCATTCTCATAAATAGCATTTTGTAAATACTTTCCTTTGATTGAACGAATTTCAAAAGCAATGGGTCTTCCTTCTTGCATTAAAACAGCACCAATTCCATTTCCTAAGGCATCACATTCCACAATAAAGGTTTTTGTGAAGTCTGGCGTAGCTAAGACTGGTGCTAGGCACATTGCCTCTTTAAGATGTTCAAACACCTTAGTTGCTTCAGGAGTCCATGAAAATGCATCTTTCTTCAATAATATTGTTAGAGGTGCTGCTATTCTCCCATAATTCTTAACAAACTTATGATAATACCTTGTTAATCCAAGAAATCCGCACAACTGCTTTATGGTTGTGGGGACTTTCCATTCCTTAATGGCTTTAATTTTTTTAGGGTCTACCTTAACACCCTCGTGAGATACAATATGACCCAGATATTCCACCTCTTGTACTCCAAAGAAACATTTGGATGTTTTTTCATATAATCGTTTCTCTTCCAATAGTTTGAGCACCCTATCAACATGTTGAACATGATCCTTCCAAGACCTGCTATAGATTAGTATATCATCAAAAAATACTAGCACAAATTTTCTAAGGAAGGGTTTGAAAATGGAATTCATCAACCCTTGAAATGTAGAAGGTGCATTGGTAAGGCCAAAAGGCATGACCAAAAATTCATAATGACCCTTATGAGTTCGAAATGCTGTTTTCAGAATACTTCAGTCTTCATTCTAATTTGATGATATCCTGAACGAAGATCCAACTTGGTAAAATAAATTGCTCCATGTAATTCATCCAATAATTCATCAATCACAGGAATGGGATATTTATATTTAATAGTGAGCGTATTGAGCTCCCTATAATCAGGACACATGTGCCATGATCCATCCTTCTTGTCCACCAATACTACTGGAGTAGAGAAAGGACTTTGACTAGGTTGAATTATACCAACCTCTAACATTTCTGTAATCATACGTTCAATTTCACTCTTTTGGACATAAGGATGTATGTAAGGCCGGATGTTTGGAGGAACACTTCCTAGAATCAAATGAATAGCATGATCATGATCATGAATAGGTGGGAGTCCTTTGGGAGTATCAAACACCTTGGAATGATTGTCCAAGACTCTTTGGAGATCTGGAGAAATAGATTATTTTGATGTTGGAACTTCTAGTGAGCATAATTGTGCAATTACGCCCCATTGTTCTTTCTTCAGAAGCTTTGTCATGAAATTAGAGATTATTATCTTTCCTGGCTTCCCTGTGATACCCCGTAATTCAATTTCCTTTCCTTACGAAAAAAAATTTCAAGAAAAGTTCTTGAAAATTAAAAGCTACCGTCCCCAAAGATTTTAACCATTGTACTCCTAGTACGACATCAACACCTCCCATTGGGATGGAAAGCATTGGAATATTCAATACATATTCCCCCATGGATAGCTTGATATTATGGAATTTTCTAGAGCAATTTATAGTTCCTCCATTTGCAACCATCACTTGACATTATGGCGCTGGGTATAGGAAAAAATTCAATTCCTTGGCTACCTTACAAGGAATAAAATTATGGGTACTACCCGACTCAATCAACACTATTAGCTTTTTCTTCTTGATATGTCCTTCTATCTTGAGAGTTTGAGGAGTGATAATTCGTGCTAATGCATTACATGATATGGTCGGACTCACTTCTTATTCTTCTAGGGTTGCTTCCTGGTGTATATCCTCTTCTTTTGAAGTTTCTTGTTCATTTTCTTCCTCCTCTTCACAGTCTATGTAAAATAATTTCTTCTCGGCACACTTATGACCTTTAGTGTATTTGCTATCACAACTGTAGCAAAGCCCTTTTGCTCTTTTTTCTTCCAATTGTTGTGGTGTAAACCTTGTAGGTTTTGGAAGTCTAGGAGTAGCAACATTTCCATCATTATAGATGTGAGTGGTAGGCTTCCTTGTCGCCATAATTTTACATTCAATTTTTCTTGCCAACCTGAATGCCTTCTCTAATGAATTCGGTTCCCAAATGTGAACTTCATGTTGGATGTTATCCTTTAAAGTCCCTATGAAGACATCAATCATGTGTTCCTCTGGAATATCAGTTACCTTTATATTCAATTTTTGGAAGTCCTCAATGTGCTCCACCACTAAAACCTTTTGTTTGAGATTGATCAGTTGGCTAAAGAAGGTGTTGCTCTATGTATCCTCCTAATGTGCCATCATTTCCTCCGTAAAAATTGTCCAAGTGACAATATGTTTTACGGGAGCAAAGCCATCGATACCATACAAATGTATTTTGCTCTAAATGTAAAGTTTCAATGCGTACCTTTTGTGTGTTTTGCACATTATTGAGATCAAAATATTGCTCCATCTGTAGTATCCATGTTACGGGATCCTTTCCCTCAAACTTCCTCATATCCATCTTTCGAATATGGTGGTTCTTTAATCGAACATTAGAGTTTATGAAAGCACGATTAAAATTTATTTTGTTCTCATCATGATTTTCCTCTACTATCTTTTCACCATTAGGAAACATTTCTTGTATCAACTTTGTCAAACCTTCGACGTCTACTTTTAGACCATTCTTCATGTTTTTCATTTTTTCATCGATCTTAGCTTCCATGTCATCCATCTTAGCTTCCATGAAAACTTCCATGCCATCCATCTTAGCTTCCAAACCATTCATCTTATCTTCCATGCCTTTCTTCAAACCATCCATCTTAGTTTCCACGCCTTTCTTCAAAACTTCCATTTCATTTTTTGTTGCTCTTTGCGATAGCGAAATTTGGTACACTTGCTCATGGAATTTTGATATCTCATGTTGCATTTATTCATCTTCATGAGTCATAGTAGAGCCTTTTGAAGGCTTAATGGGTGTTGAATTATTTTTAGGAGGAATTTTAGAACCCAATATGCATATCTATGCTCAATAGGCCTTTGGAATAACCTAGAACTTATTTTTCAAACAAGACTTATGCAATTTGAAAAAAAATACATACCTTTTTCTTGATTTTGAGGAGCTCGATATTAAAGCTGAATTATCTCTATGATTTCGGATCTTCAATATCTAAAATGCAGCCCTGAAGTAGCCCTCTGAAGCTTATTTTGAATGCCATAGGTCTGACCTGATTTGGATTCTTGAAGACAAAGTTATTCCCAATCTCCTACGATGACCTAATTATGGACTGGTTCAGTAGAGTGAACTTGTATGACCTGCCACATGTCATTGTTTCCTCCTTCTGATCTGAAATTGATATAGAGAAAACTACATTCCATGTACTTGCCGCCAATTTTTACATAATTCCAATACAATGCTCAGAGAGAGCGTTATGAATATCTTCCCACGCTCACCTCTTTGATATGAAATTCGGGAGCCTGCAAAAGACCTTACTTCCACAGATCACATCTCTAAAAATATTGCGAACCAAACTCCGAAATTTTGCGACGATCTTTCTTCATATTTCTGCTTCGTGCCCTAAAACTTTTAGCTTCTGAACCTTCGTAGAAATAATTTATAGTGAACATACCACGATGACCTATTTAGGTTAAATTCATGAGTCTTCAAAAAGACCTAACTTCCACAGATCATATCTCCGAAAATATTGCGAACCAAGCCCTGAAATTTCGCAACAATGTTCCTCAGGATTTTGGCTTCGCACTCTAAAAATTTCAGCTTCTGAATCTTTGTAGAAAAAAATTTATAGCGAAAATTCCACGATGACCTGTTTGGGGCAGCGAAATCCTAGAATCCAAAGCTCTGATACCAAATTTTGTGAAACCAGCTCCAAAAAGAGAAGAAAAGATATATCAACGCCTTATAAATAAGCCACTTCGAGGGGGAAACCTCTAATACATTACATGAATGAAAAATTATTGGATGATACAAATTACAAAACCTCCTTTCTATATTTAGGAATCCATGGGGCCACAATGTAATCCTAGCTGACCTAACAATAATAATGTAAGGGCACAATAATAAAAATATGGGGGTTACAGGGGTACAACAATAACAATAAGGGGGTTACACTAACAACAATAAGGGACTATACTAGTAATATAAGGACCTAACAAAGTAGGGTTGGACTTAACAGAAGCCCAAACTAGAAGACTCCAACAAATAAATGAACTAGATGAAATACGACTACTAGCCCTGCAATGCACAACGATCATCCAACAACAACGAGCTAAGTGGCATGAAAACCTTATCAAGAAGAAGGTATTTCAAAAAGGATATTGGGCACTCCTTTATGACTCCAGATTCCAATATTTTCCAGGTAAATTACAAACATGGTGGTCCGGTCCATACGAGATTCAGGAACTACAAAACAATGGCACACTCACCTTGACCACCATAGATGGGTTTGGTTCAAGATTTAGAGTCAACGGGAACAGAGTACGCCTCTATTGCAAACCTCTCATGAAAGAATATTTTTTCCAACAGGTACGAAATGATCCCACCATCCAAGTTGTGGCACAAAGGGGTGATAGCCCCACAAAGTCAAGAACATGAGAATTTTGCTACCATCATTTGTAAATAATGTATATAAGTTCTTTTATTTGTTTTACATTCTTCATACTCATAATTTTTCTTCTCTCATCTTCTTGAGAGTTGTGTTTTTCTCTCTTGTTGTTCAATCCCTAAACAACTGTTGTTCAATCTAATTGAACAACTGCTGCTCAAACGAATTGAACAACCATGTTTTTGTATTTTTGCTGTTCGATTCTCGAATGACTATTGTTCAATTCTCGAATGGCTGATGTTCAACCGGATTGAACAGCCACATGTTTGAGATTTAATTTTTCTCGTTGCTCAATCATCGAACAGCTGTTGTTCAATCCAATTGAAAAACTATTGTTCAATCAGATTGAACAACCGTGAGTTGTGTTTTTTCACTATTCAATCCTTGAATGGCTGTTGTTCAATCTTCGAATGGGTGCTGTTCAACCGGATTTAACAACCATGCCTTTGCATTTTTTATTTATTTATTTTTCTCTTTCCCGCTATTCAATTCTAGAACGTTTGCTGTTCAATTCTCGAACGGTTGTTGTTCAATCGAATTGAACAACCATGTTTTTGCATTTTTATTCTTTCTCGTTGTTCAATTCTCGAACAGTTGTTTTTCAATTGTCGAACAACTATTGTTCAACTAGATTAAACAGCCATGTTTTTGAGTTTTTATTTTTCTCGCTATTCAATTCTCGAACGACAGCCGTTCAAATCGTCGAACAACTGTTGTTCAATCGGATTGAACAAACGTGTTTTTGCATTTTTATTTTTTTCGTTGTTCAATTCTGGAAAAACTACTGTTCAATTCTCGAACGACTGCTATTCGAACAGGTTGAACAACCAAGTTTTGCGTTTTTATCCCTGCCGTTTAAACTTTCCAAACAACCGTTGTTCAATCCAATTGAACAGCTACTATTCAAATTGAATAACATTATTTTTACATCCTATTATTCCCTTTATCCAACACCTCTTCCATAAACTACAATTGAGCTATAAAGGCATCTCTGAGCAGGGAATGGTCGTTGAAGAAAGAGAGGGAAACAGTAAAATTACAAATATGATGATTCTTTGGCACTATAACCCTTAAACAGAGAACTTCCATTGTACATACATGAAATGAAAGGCTAAGTCCTCCCTAGTTCAAATATTTTATCATACAATACATGACCTTATGATGGTGTATCTTTGTTCACTATTCGAGTAATATTTTTCTCCAATATGAAGAAATGGGAATAAGGGGTATTAATTGTATTGGAATTCTTTCACTTTTTCACCATCGCTAACTCTTAAGGAGTTAATGAGCCTCTCTCCATGTATAAAGAAGAAACCATATGCATTCATGCAAATTTTTTAAAAAAAGGATAGGGGGTCTCATCATGAGCCAGCCTACCATGATCATAGGTATTTAACAATTGACATGCCCACAATGGCCACCACACCAGGGTAATGAACTTCTCATCTGCTTGAAGGATAGGAGGTCTCATCATGAACCGACCTGATCACTCTATTACAATCCTAGTGAATGGCACTGTGACTATCTGGCTATCACACTAGCACATTGACCTCCTTATAAATCAAAATGCTATGATTCAAAAAGAAGTACTATGCTTACATGCAAATTTTTAAGAGAGGATAGGGGGTCTCATCACGAGCCAGCCTATCACGTTCATAAGAGCTTAGCAAGTGACATGTCCACAATGGCCACCACACCAGGGTAGTGACCTTCTTATCTGTTTGAAGGACAGGAGGTCTCATCATGAGCCAGCCTAATCACCTTGCTACAACACTGGTGAGTGGGACTATGGTTATCTGTCTATCATACCAGCATGGTGATCTCTCCACAAAATTGGCAGAATAACTATTTCTACATAAGGATTTTGGCTCATTCTTTTGGGTTAAAATAGCAACCCTGTCAAGGCTATGAATGCCTGCTGGCAGTAGTGGCTCTGCCTATTGTATAAAAGTATGTTTCACCAAATAGCAAATTACTCTTATATATACTTTATCTTCCATTCTTCTTCCATAAGCTATTACTTGAATTAGTGATAATTTTAATCTACCACATGAATAACTAACAGAGATATGCTTACATATTTGGACCCTGGGATGACAACACCAATCATCACCTGTCTTAGTCTTTCTTCCGTCATAACTTTTCATTGAAGAAATACATCATATCGTAATAATAGTTATACTATTCTCTCTCCCTTTCTGGTCACTTCCGCACAAGATGCAGTTATGGCAAAACTTCCAAATCTGACCTTTACACTGTGTATGCTAGTAATTACTCAACCCCCTGAAGCTTGAAAGCAACAACCTTCTCCTTCGCGTACAGGTCATTATTACCAAATCCTAACATTCCCCTGTTCGCATTCATGATTAGCCAAATCCATTTTGTACTTGAGGACGTGGGTGCCCTTTCTTCGATGGAGGGGGTGTAATTAGTCTTAAATTGGCAAGCATGCGAAATTTCTGCACAAATCCCGTTAGATATAGCGATAAGACCAGAGGAATACTGCAATTAAGGCATGAAGTTACCTACGCAGAACTGCAATTTCTCTTTCGCCTGCATACAACATTCAGTCGAAACAACAAATCCGAGAGAGAATAAAAGCAGAAGAAGAGACCCAGGAAAGCACACCAGCTATGGGAGGAAATTCCCTTCGAAATGAGCCTGTAAACTTCCCAATTTCAGATATAGCTAGCACCATCCTCCAGTAAGCTATCTTGCTGACATACGTACACCGATTGCAGGGATTTGATACGGAAATTGAAATTGAGTTTCTGCAAAATCTGCAAGAAAGTCAGACCAGAATCAAGGGCCGAATTATACCAGTCACAAAGGAAATTATTGTTGGAGTATCTGGAATACCAGCAGAAGGAGAAAGATGGATATAGAGACATCTCCTCCTATGAGAGGCAGTAGTGGCATATCAGGATCTGGAGGAGCCATTGGAGCAAAAAGGGAAAGGGATTAATCCTACCTCTCTACACCACCCATGGCAGGAACTGATGACGTTCATCCAAAGGTTCATTTCATGTGACGGACGTCAGGACGTGGTAAAACCTCTCCAGCTTAAACTCTTAGCTGTACTTAAGGAAAATATTTTAGTTAATTTTCCTGCTTTCTTAAATTCCATACTGCATGTTACTGCTGTTCGATTAAGCAGAGCCAAAAATCCCCAAGCAGTAGTCAGCCACCACGGGTTAGTTAAACTAGTCATCATACATGATTTGGATAAGCAGCGGATAGACTGGGACAATTTTTTTAACCCTGTTGCACAGGGAATTGAAATAAATCCTGGTGAAACCAAAATTGAGCTTCCCAGGGTAAACATACCTAGAAGAAAAAGGACCCGAACTGCAACTTGAGAACCAAGTAGGCAAAAAAGGTCCAAAATAGTGCAAGGAACCTCAGACCTCATAGAGGAGGCAGGACCATCCCACCCTTAAAATGCACCCTTACAAGACTTCGAGGAAGAAATGGCTCGAGTCCTAGAATAATTGAGGATAGGCTACGAATCAAGAAACCCATCGAGAGTAGAAGAGAATGAGGAACCCATAGATAAGTTCGCCACCACCAAGATTTTTGGTCACACTGAAGTCCTACCCGACCAAGAGGAACTACAGGACGATGAGGCTCTGTCCCCTCTTGGGAATTATGAGGTGAATAGCAAAGGGCAGGTAGAGGAGAGAACGAAATCAGAAAATCAGTCAGGTGACATTGTCCCCATGGAGCAAAACATAAGCGTAGAAACAATCCCTTTGACACCAAGAGGTAGCACTTCCCCACCCAGTGGGGACCCTCATGGAGAAGTAAACTATGAATATCAAATAAGAAACACCATCACAGGAAAGCTTGAGGTTGGCAACACCATCCCTGAAAATGGGAATACCGCTCCTCCACCACCTGCTGGAATCAGGTCAGGTGAGGATTCAGCCGAAAAGAAAATTAAGAAACTGAGCAGGGCCTGCAGGATTAAAGAAAATGGTGAAATATCCGAGGAAACAATTGAAGGAGGAGAAGGGCCCGAAAGCCAAAGAAGGAAACCACCACTGCAGGAACTCAAACAGAATTAGCTACCAACTTGATAAACACAGTTGAAGACGAGATGCAGACTGACTTGGCTGACATTATTGAGGCTGAGGTACAAACAGACTTGGTAGCCACTACAGAGGCTGATGTACAGACCAATTTAATCGATATTGCTGAAACTGGGATACACACTGACCAAGCAAGTACTACTAAGGCCGAAATTCAAACAGAACTGGGAAATACCATTGAAGCTTCTACACAAATTGAGTAGAAAACTACAGAAGAGAAGGAGACCCAAACAAAGGAAGCCCCTACCTATACCCCCCTGGCAAAGAAAGCTGTTTATCATAAATTACACAATGAACTGGTGTAAACACAACATGAGCTAGAACAATGTAGGAAGGAGGTAGTGCCAGGACAAGAATAGCAAGCACTAATAAAGAAATTCACAGACCTATCCTCTACAGAAGACGAAACATTTTCCTAGCTCGAAGAAGAATAGGCAAAGCTAAAAAGGGCGCAAAAGCAGGTGGAGAAAGCCAAGAAACAAATCACCATGATTTGTTCTCTGTATAACGATGCACTATCATGCAGGGCACTGGCCACCAACTATGCCCTGTTCTTAACAGAACAATATTTATTGTTGAAATTCAAGGCCATCAGGGCAGTAATGTCTACAACTTTTAGGACTATAGAAGAATTTTTCCACTGCTGTAATGAGCAAGATGAACAAGTCCAATGCCTCCTATGTGAACTTTACATGCACAATTTCTTTCTAGAAGAGGATACAAACAACAATCCTAGTCCCTTTATAGGAGATTTCCAGCTTCAAACCTTCCTCTCATTTGCCAAGAACCAAATTAAGTGGGTCGAGGCCTATAACATCTTCCAAAAAAGAGAGCATGGCCTAGGCTTGTGGGTTAGAGGGGAACCTACAAAACCCCTACAACTGTTTATCCGGCACAAGAACTTCATGTGAAGGAAAGGTGTAAGGACTCAACTGGGGCCCATCCATAAGGACATCATAGAAAATGGACAGGAGTAATTTGAAGACATTTGATAAGCAGCCTTGGCATCAGCTAAACAAATGTTGATGGCCTCCATGAACAACGTCAAGAATAGGGAACCATTTGACTACATGAATTTCAAGGCTGCTGCCTCCAGATTCCTCTCATACAGTAACCTGGTCTTTAGCATGGGGCCTGCATGGTTGGGATGTAGGTATAGAAGCCCTCTCCTCCGGTATCCTCCTGAGGACTATAATCATAATTATGAGTTCCAGAAGGGCACGCAAGCGCTTCTTTTCACAATAATGAGACAAAAACAGGTTTTCAGAGCATACAATGAAAAGGTCTACCTCGCCTACTCTCTAACATAGTTGCATCTCAACCATCTGTTTGCATGAGGACATGAAATTAGGTAAGCAGGGGAGTATATGCTAGGCCATAATTAAGGTATGTTTTCACCCTATAATCACTTTTAATTATGGCACAATCTTAGGAATTCCTCCTCATTTTGGCAATAAAGAAATAAAAGATTTATGAAAATCAGAGCAATTGAGCTAACGACAAAAAAGAACGTTTCTATAACAGAAATTTGACTTATTGTATCTCCGTATACAGGAAGGTAGAGAAATTGAACCAACGGCAAACGGAAGACACCCGATAGACACGAATGTATGAGCCGGCAGAAGGAAAAGAGATAGATTCAAGCTTGAAGACTCAAACGACAGCCATGCGCAGTGGCTGTCATTTGGAGAACACTATCTCATTACATGGAAATTCCTTTAAAAGGGCCAGGGACAAACTAGATAGGGAGTCGAATAGGAATTTTCCCTTTGTAATTAATGCATCAAGACAGAGCTATCATATTGTATTCCTGTATTATCTTTTGAGTTTTGATGTTTTGAACAATTACATTTTGAGGTTTTCATCACGTTAAAACTTCTAAAGGTCTGGGACCCCTGGGATTTTCCTCGCCAATTCTGTGTTGTGCATTAGGTACAGAATCCATGTTCAGTTATCTGATGCAATTGTAAAATACTTTTCTACTCAATAAAGTTACAGTTTTTCTTCCTTCAGAATAGTTTAGCATTTGTATTTCTTGATTCAGAATAATTGCATCTCATATCTTCTCGTTTGTATAATAATGCTTCATAGTTGTTAAACATTTCCATTTTCTTCCAACACCTTTGCAATCGATTTACAAATCGTAGGATAATTACCGATCAATGATTACTTGTCTTTATGGATTGAATCATCCTTTCAACACAGTGAGGCGTCCAATTTTTGATTAATGCTAGTTAGACAGTTTACAAAGAGAATTCCATTGCAAAATTATATAAGTAATTGTTGTTGCTTTCATTTAGATTCCTTTCATTAAGATTTCTTTCAGTTAGATTGCTTTCATTCGATTGTTGTTCAATACATTAAAAGAACGTTGTTCAATTCATTGTTGTTCAGTTCCTCAAGATTGCTGTTCAAACCATTGTTATGTTGCTCAACCATAGGTTTCTCTCTTCTAAGCTAGACAGAATAATTAGTCATAATATATCAAACCATTCCCCTTTAAGTTGATTGAGTTCAGAAGATTAGATAACCCTTTCTCATAAACAGCATAGAGTAACTATCAGTTGATCTCACTTGCATATATTGTGCTGACACTCTTGAAATAAGAAGACTTACCTCAGGTTGATAATTAAATGAAAAGCACTAAGGTTGCCTATAATAAGCCACCTCTATGAAACCAATAGTGTCTATGCCTATTATTTGTGTTTATGATGGAATTTATGTACCTATGATGGATATTTATGTTTTCATGTTTTTATTTTTTTTGGATGATGGTTTATATGAGATGAATTCTAGTCTAGGATGTGGTTATCTATGTGATTAACTGTCTGGTTTTGATTTCTTGGTACATGTGTAAATGTAATGTGATCAAAATGATGACTTAATCGTCTTGCACATAAGTAATTCCTAAATAGGTGTGAATTTTGTACTTCAAAATCTTGGTTTAACTGCAAAACCACTAGCTGGGAATCAAGATAGACATGTATATGGTGAATTCCCTAGTTGGAGGCATCGATCAACAACCCAATGACTGCACCATATTTTCCTTGATTATTGGTATCTGATCCGATAAATACTCTATTGGTGAGGAATAGTGACTGGTCAGGATAGTATATGGCCCTGCATGCTACTGCTAGATTTTGTGACCATCGTGAGGCTCCATCACTGAATCCAAAATATTGGAGGGGGGGATGATCCATATGTGACACCAGAGCATTTTTTAGAACAAGTACTAGACGATTGTGATCATCTCAGAAAATTATGTTACATGAATCTTAACTCTAACGCTGAGACTTCTTGCCCTTATCGGTGTGATTTTTTGAGGTAGAGCCCATTGACAGTGTTAGCTAGGCCTATATCGTTGGGCTCAGACAGGATGTATGCTACCTTGAGGAGGAATTATTTTATGATGTAAGCACCTTTCCATAATGTTTCGAACTTCCCACGTCCTAAGGCCTCTTTTGCAACATCGTAGAGGAGGACTAACTCCCCGTCTGAAAATGGGCGAGGGGTAATGTTGCGATCGAATAATGCTTTTACCCTTTTTTTATGTGCTTCATTATGTTAGAGAAACTCTCATCGAATTACATCGACGAGTTCTAACTATACCAACTATTGCTCTAAAGGTTGGGTATCATCGAGGAGTTCGATGGTTGCATGTAAGTTGGAGATTTCCCATTTAATGGGAATCGTAGCTTCCACTCTATACACTATTTGGAAAGGTGTGAATCTTGTTGAGGTTTTAACTCTCGTGCGATATGCCCACAGGGGTAAAAAAACCATATGGTGCCAATTTGTTTTATGGTTATTTACCATACACTGTAACATTGTTTTGAGTACTTTGTTAACAACTTCTACCTATCCATTGGACCGGGGGTAGTATGGTGACGTAAATTCATGTGTGAATCCTAGGTGATGAGACTAATTCCTCAGGCACACCGAATCATGCAATGACATGGTTGAAGAGAAACCGTGTTGTGGTTTCTACCGTGTTCTCATATGTAGACATGGCTTCTTCCCACTTGGTGAAATAGTCGACGACAAAAATAACATATTTGTGGTTGCCATACGACGCATGGTTGCAAGTCATAAAGTCGATTCGCCATTTGCAAAAGGGACCGGATACAATTCTCAAGTGTAGAGGAGCGGGAGGTTCTCTTGCCTTGTGGGTGAAGGGTTAGCATCGCTCGCACCATTTGACTACTTGAATGTATTTGTGCAATAGGGTCGGCCAAAAATAACCTTTCGGTAGGAATTTTTGGGTGGTAGGCATCCCTGAGAGGTGGTCGCCGCAAGCCCCACTATGGAAGTCATTTAGGGCTTACTTTTCTTAGGGGTGCATGAGGCATTAGCATAAAACAGTGTCAACGCCTCATCGATAATGGACGTCCCTCATGAGGAGGTATCAGGGGGCCTAGTGGCGTATGCACCTTCAGTCATCACGTGTGAGCTTTGTATTGAACTTTTGGGTTCGTACGAATATGAGGATGTCATCATAGCAAGGATCCTCAATCTTCACTAGAAATATATGTTCATTTGGTAGTGAGTCATTATCTCGGGATCCTTTAGTCAAAATTGGGAGATCAGTGATGAACTCGGCTGATATTAAAGATTTTTTTCTCTTGGGGGAGCTAAACTACAGGTCAAAATACTCTAGTATGACTACCCATCGAGCGTATTTGTGGTTCATCAGATGATGGAATAGAAAATATCTCATGGGGTTGATAGCTACTATGATTGTTGTAGTCTACAGGATGATGTAATGTTGAAGTTTTTGTACTACGTGTACAAGGGCTAGGGTAGTTTTTTCTCTAGGTTCATATTTTAAAGCAGGGCCTCATAAGTTCTTACTGACGTAATATATTATGTGTTCTTTACCATTTATTCCGTCTTGGACTAAAACCCCAGCTATAGGAGTGTCTGATGCTGATAGGTATAGGGTGTAGTCTTTGTCATAATTTGGTGGGCTAGTCAAAGGGGCTGAAGACAATGTGTATTTTAGCACCTCAAACTATTTTTGAGCTCGATTATCCCATTTGAACGAGATATCCTGACGGAGTAGGCATAGGAATCATTGCGTGCAAGTGGTGTAGTCGGGGAAAAAGTGTATTAAGAAGTGGGATTTCCCCTACAAGCTTTGAAGTTGCTTGATATTTCTAGATGATGGCACCTCTTTGATTTCCTGGACCTTGAGGGGGTCCACTCTAATCCCTTGTTGGGATACGATGAACCCTAATAGTCAACCTGCATTAACGCAGAAGACACACTTGAGAGTGTTCAAGTGTAGGTTGTAGTGTCGGTACTGTTGGAATACCAACAGTAAATCCCCTATATGATCACTTCGTTTCTTGGATCATACGATGAGGTCATCCAAGTAAGCTAAGATGAGGTGGGCCAGGTCATGGAAAATATAATTCATGGCCCGCTAGAAGGTGGCTCCAACATTTTTAAGACTGAAAGGCATAACCTGGTATACGAACATGCCCCAAGGGGTAGTGAATGTTGTCTTGTACTGATCCGTGTGCTGGATTTGAATTTGATTGTACCCTGAGAATCTCTCCATGAAGGACAAGGTCTCATGACCGGCACAAGCATCAATGACTTGGTCAATAAATGGGCTAGGGTATTTTTCCTTGAGACAAGATTTATTCAAATCTCAGAAATCAGTGCAGACTCAAATGGTGCCCTATTTTTTCATGATAGGAACAAGGCTCGAAACCCACGATGTGTAAGCGATTGGGTAGATGAACCCAACTTTGTGAATCTTTTCAATTTCTTGCTTGATTTATTCTGCCTTAGATGGGTGTAATTAATGTTGTTTTTGGCACACTAGTGGTATATCAGGCCAGGTATCAATGTGGTGTTCTACGATAGTGGGGCTAAGCCCTGGCATTTCTGAGTAATCCCATGTGAAGATGTCCCTATACTCTTGTAACAAGTTTTTGTGAGCGACTACCTCATCAAGGGAACATGTTACCCGTAGTGAGATTTCTTCGATTTTTCCTGGTTTTCTTGAGATATTCAAGTTAATGGTTGGTGAAATATTCGACATATTCCCTTCTTCAAATGCATTGGGCGCTGGGATGGGATATTTGAACCAGTCTACCTTCGCAGATGGGAGGAAGTCCTTAGATTTAATGGCGTATATATCTTGGTTTTATGGGTTGTTAGGTATGAATGTTTTTTCTGGAAGAAAAAATGAGCGGTGATGCATTGAGTCCCACGAACAATCTAGTTTCTTCATGGCCTCTAGAATATCCTCATCTAAATGAAACAATATTTCTAAGGGGGAATTGGTTTGTGCGAAGCCGGGAGGAATTGGTTCACGCCTAACAGTGCTGGTCAAAAGACATGAATATGATTCTGTAGTTGATGTTGTGGAACTAGACAAGGTTGACAGGGTGCAAATAGGTTGAGTTTTCACTAGCGATGGTACAACTAATGTTGTGGTATTTGTAGCGGTCTCAACACCAATGAAATATGAGTAGACAACACGAGTCATGGTTCCCATGCATGATGAGATAAATCGTATGTGGTGTTTTGTGTCATTGACATTAAATGGTGGAATAATTTCTATTGTGGTGGTTTGTTTGAGAGAAAACTCGTGCTCTTCTGGCGACGTACTAAGGGTACTAGCATTTTCCTGGATTTGGAAGTTGCGTTGAGGGCAGAGGTGCCGAAATGTTTCGATTAAGGGGCACAACTTTGTTTCGTGATTGTGACTTGTGAAAATGGTGCATGGTGTCAAGCTGCCTATCGAGTAGATGGTGTGAGAACCAACACTGCTCTTTGTTCATGAAGTGGATGCTTGGAGATGATTGGGCAACAGGGCATGTTTGTGCTTCTGCCATCTCTAAGTCTCTGGTTTTGGTCGGTCGGGCTTTTTGAGGGAGTTCAAACTCAATGTTGCCCTTGTTGCTTGTAGTCTTGGGAGGTATTCACAATTCATAGTATGGTGGAATTGAGAGAAAATCCTGCAATATAAGAGTGTGATCTCCTCCCGATTAGAGAGATTGATCTGTGGTATGGTGGTGACCATGCGAAGACTTTCAGTGAGTTTCTTGAGTTCCTGACATTGATTGACCCTGTGGTCATTTCTATCGCATAGAACACATGCCTTTCTTGGATGGTTCTGGGCCCTTCTAGGAAGATGGGTCGTCTTATCCTTCCTATGGTTTTGGTAATGATGTGGCACAGGTTGCTCTGTGATAGGCGAGTATCAGGTAACCAATAAGCATATGGTGTCTAAAAAAGGTCAAAATTGGGGGATGTAAGTACAATGTTGAGTGTGATGGTTGTCGTGACAAATTGGACAAAACTATTTCTCTTTGGTTCTCCTCTCACTTTGGATTGTTGGAGTAATTGGGTACCATTTGCGGAATGATCTTAAATGTGAGCATTAGGTGACCAAATGGTTGCGGGCATCGCACAAACCACAGGCTGGGTTTATTCATGGAGGGCAGTTTGGGGCGATGATATGCCCCCTTGTTGGTCGTTTTTCTACTGATATGAAGAGAATGGACTTGGTTGTGTCATTTTATTGAGTTGTCAAACTTTCCACGGAATACAAATCTGATCCATCTTCTGCAGCGAGGCCTGTTATGGCCTGGCATAAATAGTTTAATTTCGAATGGAATCGGGGGATGTAGGGACAACGATGAACCGAGTGGTCACCTAAACACACTCGGTACGAATACTGGACTGCTCATAAGTCGTCGTAGTATACTAGGTTGACTGGGTACCATATTTGGAATAGCTCTATAGCTTAACAGTCCGCGATGAAGTGATCTCATTCATCACATAGTGCACAGAGCTAGACTAGAGCTTGAGGGCGATTGCGGGGGGGAGTGGTTGTTCTGGTGACTGTCTCTCCTCAGACACATAAAATATGGTCCTTATTTCTTATTTCCCTTGAGTTGTAGTACCGTTCGTGGGTTTCATGTCCGAGCCGGATAATTTAGGGTTTTCAGTGATGAAGCATCACATTAAATCCAACATAGACCGAAATAGATGGATATGGGGACAATTGCGAACATGGTGGTTTCTCTGACAAATCTGACACATATGTCGTTGATGCCGAACTAAGTTTCTTCGGGCAACAAATGGAATTGATATCAACAGTTAAACACCCTTAACTCAGGACACTATGTGACTAAGTGGTCAGGCTCATCACATAGTACACAAACTGGGGCCTGCCGAGTGGCATTCGTTTGTTGTCTCTGGTCTATTGGGGCGACTATGTATGACCAAGATGTAGACTCCTCTCGTAGGTATAATATGGTTTTAGGTTCTCCCTTGTCCATTTTCATGTGTGGAGCTGAGGGGTCCTATTGGTAAGATTTCTCTAGGGCTTGCAGGGCATCCCTATATTGTGGCATCTCTAGGAAATGGTGGGAATAATTCCCATAATGGTCACATATGGTGCATGCATGGTTGGTGCGCAATGATTTCCCTTGTTTTTTCATGGCCTGTTCCATTTTATGGGAACTTGAGGTCAAAACATTTCTTTCGATGTGTAGATGAGGTTTTAATTCATCTAACTCCCAACAAAGACTAGTAGGATGGCCTACTATATCACATAATGTGAAAGGTTGTAATGTCATAGGTATTTTTGGGATTTCAAATTTCTTCCCTTTTTTGTTGTTTTTCTTGGTCCCATTAGTTGGCGCTGTTGCGGGTGCTTCGTTAACGATTGTGGCCTCCTAAGGGGCGATATGGGCTATTCCTATAGAAGTGATGATGAGACTTCCTAGCATGGATGGTGGGACCAAATAACACATAGGTATTGCGAAAGCCATATCTGGGAATGTTATAGTTTCCAATACTCTCTTTGACACAAAACCAAGTGAGGGGTATAAAAATGGTGCTTACGAAATGGTGCAGGTTAGGAATGTTATCCCAATGGCTTTCATCTCTGTACTATTGGTTTCTATGTCCAAGCTAGTTTCGGTGTTTGATGAGAGCATCATGCACACCGGTGCCCTTGTGCTTTCTGGGACTCGCTCTGGTATGATAGGAGGATACCCTAGGAATGATCCTAGGATCGATGATGGTTTGAATTGGTCGGGAGAAAAATTTGTATACCGCTTAAGCGTTTCCGTAGTTGTGTCTATGTATGGTAACACGATGTCGAGAGTCGCCATGGGCTTCCTATCGTAGTATGTGAGCTAGTTAATGGTGATGATCCAATTGTCATGGGGGGAATCATTACCCAAAATACAGAGGATGCGATTGTAGTCATGGCATACATATAACACCGCCCAAGGAGTATATTGTTGTCTAGCTGTGTGTCTAAGACTTCAATGTCTATAAGTACTATCTTTTTGGCCAAGTTTACAGGGACATTTTGATATAGACCGACGGGGGCTGAAGGGCGACCATCATATGCTCTAAGCATGATGTCAGATGATTTCAATTCAAGTGATCATAACTTTTTCCAAATGGATTTGGACATGATGCATGTGGATGCTCGTTCATCAAGATGGATCTGTGTATGGTGATTTTTTGGAATGAAACCGGTATTTGGAAGGCGGCCAAAGAAGGAAGCATTTGGCTTGCTTTTTCTAGGTCAAAAACTATTAGGCGCGAATTGGAAGGGTCGATTGTGCCTAATGCGAAAAGTAGGGCTTTC
Source organism: Pinus albicaulis (assembly GCA_034641835.2). Taxonomy (NCBI): domain Eukaryota; kingdom Viridiplantae; phylum Streptophyta; class Pinopsida; order Pinales; family Pinaceae; genus Pinus; species Pinus albicaulis. Next base: position 150,580 of record JAXQQM020068288.1, read on the forward strand.
CGTTGCCTTGGGCACGATTGTAGGACTTCCAAGGTTGACCTAATATCATCCACTATGCTATAGCTATGAGCAACTTTAGAGTGATGTCCTATCTGCCTAGTTGGCCCCTTGACCAGTTTTAGAATGGTCTCTATAGGTACTTTAGATATGGTTAACAATGCAGTAGGTGCACTCATACTCGTACCTGATGGGTTGGTGTCCAAGTGGGTATCATAGTTCATGTTCCTTGTTTGGAAGAAAAATTCTTCGCCATTCATGTAAATTTTGTCGCTGCCACCTTCGATATCATTTTGGGGTGCTTGTTGTTGTTGGGTGTTGGCCACTCCTTGGTGGGGGGAAGGCTCCTCCATTATAGGAGGTTGTTGGGTAGGTCCTCCTTGTCCACGGTTAGCCTGAAGTTTTTTCATTTCAGGGAGTTCAGGACAGTGGTGAGTGTAATGGCTATATTCACCACATATGGCACAAGCATTATTTGTCCTTAGATTGGATCTATTATTTTTCCCTTGGGAGTTTTTATTTGGCTCTTGGTTTGATTTCGGATGGGGTTGCCCCCAGACTGAGATCTCAGGGGGCGTTGTTGATTACTGCCCCCTGTCCAAAGACTCCCTTTTGTTTATTCCTAGGCTTCTTTTCGTAGCATTAGGAGGGTTATTGCGGTTGTCCTAGTCGTAAGACTAGAGCTATTGAGCCTGGGATTGTTGCACTAGGTTCACCAACGCGTTATTTTGTGGTTGTGGATTTTGTGTGGGAAAAGGGGGATATAGGTTCCCTTGTTCATGATTGGTGTAATATTGTTGGGGGGGGGGGGGGGGGGCTCTTCCATCGACATTCCTGGTTAGTCTTGGTTCCCATTTGTGAGGGTATGAGCCTCCCTGATGTTGATGATATGGTACCACCCTATTCATCATATTTTGCAAAGGTGGAGATTGACTTTGGTGGTATCTAGGTTGCATTATGTTTTGGGTAGAATCGTACGAGTATCCTGGTTATTGGATATTGCTACCTAGGTGACCTTGAGTCAAGGACCTGATCAAACTTTCTGTAGTATTCGACACACCTGGTAACTCTCTATAAGTTTGTAGGCACGAGGCATTTGGGAGGACATTGTAAATATATCCTGACTGGGTGTAGATGAGTTCAAGCTGCTGGGATTTTCTGATGGCATCCTCCTTGGAGGTAGGTTTCTCTGTCGCCACGTCTTTTGAGATATCTTTTGTGATAGTTTTTAAAAATAATTCCAACAACACTCTATCAACGAGTTTGTCTTTACACAAACTGTGACATCGTCGCCATTCATGGAGATGTTCTGATATATGGAAGACTGGTGTTTGCCTAAAATGAGTTAGCAGTTCCATTCCTAAATCATGGTGGATGGGTAGCTGAAAATAATTGAGGAACGTGGTAGCAAGGGCACTAAAGGTTCCATGTGACGCATAAGGTTGCTCGACATACCATTTCGCTGCAAGCCCTGTTAGGGTGCGTTGAAAAAGTCTCAGTCGAAAATTATTATCAGTGATAATATTGGATGAACACCAGAGGTGGAAAGTCATAATATGATTTCCTGGGTCTTCCGCTTGCTTCCCTTCGAATTTTGGTATATCCAAAGGGAGCTTCATGGGCATGGGAGGAAAATTAAGGCTATGTGCAATGGGGTTATTATTTAACTTCATTATTTTTAGAATGTTCAATGATGCTAAGAAGGGTAACTGAGTATTGAGTGCCATTGTGTACTGTGGAAACACAGGTGTTTGAGTGTGATGGTTTATGGGGGGTTCCTGGGGAACTTGACCCTGTGGCGTGCCCTAATGAGTGGTATGTTGATTCCCCGAAGGGGTAGAGCTCCTCTTCCCTCTAGGGTTTGTGGGTAGAGTTGAGTGCGGTGACCATGCTGGGGTTTCCATTGGTGACCCTTGGGGGTTTCCAATAACATATGCCCCAATAAAGGATGAATCGATAATGGTGGCGGTGTGTCGTCTTCGATGCCTAAATGGTGGAAGACATAGCACTCCTTCCTCTAATGGGGGGAGGTCCAAGAAACACCTAGAGGGATGAGGCTCCGTTGGGTCCGTTATGGTGTCGACTAGCTTAGTCTTGGTGATACTTTTGGTTTTCTAGAGGAAGGAATATTATTATCAAAGAAAATACGATCACATGCATAAAACAAAGTGAAAAATAAGAGGTATTTTTTCCTTTAATTTAATGCTATGTGATCAAGAAAGAAAAAAATATGGTTTGGTTGTTTGCATATGATACTCAAAATCCTAGATAGACCTATTCGTCCTTACACTCTCAATGTCACTGGGCCTTGTGAAGATGTCTTCTAATGGGTACTGGGGCTAATGTCCCAAAAGAACTAGCGACACCTTCCAACAACCAAAGAATAGACCAAGGTAATGGTAAGAGGATCAAGTGCTTTCGACACCATCACCTATAGGGAAGGATGCCCTAGTTTTGGCCACTAAAGTACCGTTGTCCCACATGAGCATTCGAGTTTTGAGCTTCTTGCTATTCAACTACCAGTACCGAGCACTAGATGGGTCAGGTAGCCCCAAAGATCACCACAGGCACTGGGCCTAAGCTTAACCCCCTTTGAAATGGGTCTCTGGTAACGCTCAGGTATTTTTTTTGTTGGCAGATAGACATATGCTCGGGTATTTGTTCCATGGGCGGATAGATAGATTTGAAGCTCCCTAAAAAGTCAACATCTATGTTTTAAAATGTATAATGACGACAAAGGCTTATTGGATGCCTACCCACGATGGCCCTATCCTGCACTATAATTTATTTTGTGGCCCCTGTGGGGAGAATTTAGTGAGTTCAATTATTGATTATTTTTAGATAGTCTCAATTTTCTTAGTGTGTGCCTTGGTGAAGTAACTATAAGAAGAGGATAAAGGTCCCACCACACTGGGTGCCTTTTGGTCCAATGCTTACTAATGCTTCGTGTGTGCTTTGGATTCTACAATCACAAGTGTTATGAGATGTGGATATGCGTTGATCCATTACAATCCTTTTCTAATTACCCTATGTGTGATTGTTCCTTACAAAATAAACGATTTGAGGATTATGGGTCGCTTACACCTTGCATAGTTAGACTAAGTTTGCACTATAGGGGGATGGAAATTTGTCTTAGGAAAGCATTCATATGCATACCCAGGCACACCATGAGGTGCAAAGGTAGCAAATATTACTTTATTTCTTTTCGACAATTTGGTCCAGGTCTTGATTCCTAATGCAAAATTGAACTAATCTATTGCAAAAATTGAAAAAACTTGAACTAGCTAAATATTTGTGGATATATGGGCCACTTACTTTTATGCTAATTATGATATGTTTTATTTATATTTTATGAGAAATTTTTTTGATCATACAACATATGTGGATTGAAGGCCACTTACTTTTTCCTACTTATACTATGTGTGATTTGCAGAAAATAAAAAGCTAAAATAAAAACTACTTAGTTGCTAAGATAAATTATATCAAATGAGAGTCCTAACTAGTCATGAAATACCAGAACACAGTGATGGAAAATTTCTTATGGGTTGCCAACACTTTACAACCACAAAAAATGAGAAAAAACAAGTGAAAATGGGCTTGCTTCCTACCGCGTAGCTTATCCACCCACAGGCGCGAAGCGCGCATATGTCTAAACATAATGCACATAGACGGGCAGAAGCAAAAAATTCCTCCTCCTCTGGGAAAAATTTCTCACCGAGGGTGACTGAAGGTGCTGAGAGGATGCAAGAGTGATTTTGCAACAAGCTGAACTAGAAGAAGGACCTGCATCAACAACCATTAACTCAAAAGAAAGAATCTAGTGGAATCGACATTCTTGTGGTAGTGTGTTCGGTGCATGGGCGGGCGAAATACATTTTTCTTAGTAGGGAGGCTACTTACCTACATGAAATTCACATGTCAAAGTGGTTTTTCAAATGTTAGTGGAACACGTTCAACATGTAATAAGCTAAGTTAAATGGAAACATAACAAGGTACATAAACAATGAAACAAAAAGAAAAACAACATGCACAAGAAACACACTCAATTGAGAAAACACACTAATAACTCAACAATGGAGATATTTCTCCCTTTATTAGGTGCTGGTAGTAGTAGAAGATAGAATTCTAAATCTCTTGTAGTGGATCCTTCGAGCTTCGAAGCTCCAATATCCTGACAAGGGTCTCTTCCCCTCAAGTTTTCAGCAAGCTTTTCTTCCCTCTCAAAGGATGGTAAATCGACGGACACATGGTGAACTCTTCTCTCTTGGATTGAGGTGTTGGGTGGCCAACAACTAAATCCTTCCAATCCTCTTGCTGCTAGACAACACAAGTTGCTTTTCTGATTAGCAATTTGGCCAATATAATAATGTGTCTCCCATTTCTCTTCCCATGGTTGGATTTTATCTACCAGTTTAAAATTTTCCCTCCCTCTCTTGGTCCAAGATGGATGGTGAAACAAGAGTGTGGGTATGATTCCTTTGTGTGTTGCTGTAAATCCGCAAGGTGGCTCAAAGGCAACTGTACTTGGTTAGGTTGAATGAGAATCTTTTTCTCCAAGTGTGCCAAGTGGTCCCGAATGGAAACATTTCGCATACCCAGGACCGCGTGAATATTGGAGGGAATGTCGCACATTGCACGAATATCGAATGAAAAGTCGCAATACGCGCTCAAAGTCAGAGCCTCCTATGCGCGATGCAAAAAAAATTCCTTCCGACCTTAGGAAAATTTGATTTTTTAGCTCATCTAATGTATTTCTTCCCTGTAAATATTTATTTATACCTTTTGCTTGTCATTTTATAATGTCTTCTACTTGTACAATTTTCTAGTGTTAACAGGGACCATTGCCTCTTCACTTAGGGAAAAATGTTAGAATCCCAAAGAAATATTTTTCTTCCCAACTCAAGATCTAAGATGAAGATTCTCTCATGGATCATATGATATCATAATGATCCTATTGATAAATTCTCAATGAGAAAGAACAAAGCATAGGTAAAACTAGTGATGGTTCTAATAAATAAACCAAGTGTGATAAGGACACCATGACTGCTATAGCTAATAAGTGTTGGTGGAATAGTAAAGTTGTAGTAATAACAACAAATGGATTTGTAGGATGTTTGGGCCTATTTTGGGATCCTCTTCAAATTTCCCTTAAGACAAACTAGAGTCAGAGAATTATATCTCAACCTGCTATCTTATAATCCTGAAAACAAGGGTACATAACTAATCTCTATGTCCCTTACAACCCCTTATTAAAGGTTCCCTTCCTTGAAGCACCAAAAACCCTAGGGGATTTATATCAAAGGAAACCCTACCTGCTAGAAGGTGATTTTAACATGATCATTTCCTTGCAAGGGAGGAAAGGTGACCAAATTTTAATGAGTGCAAAATGTTTAAGGTTCAAAAAATTTGTAGATACTTTGAGATTGGTGCATATTCACAGTAGTAATTGATGTCGCACATGGAATAATAAACGAGTGGGGGAAACTAGATTGTTGTCAAGTTATATTTCTTCCTTGTATTTGAATAGTTTTTCCATGCCAGATTCACCATGTTTACAGAAATATTTCCCTTCTCAAGGTTGAATCACTAACCTATCAACTTATTTTAGGATAGTGACTCAGTCTTAAGACCTAAGCCATTTAAATTCAAGAAATTATAGTTTGACCACCTAGACTCCATGCCCAAGTTGGATGCTTGGTGGACTAAAATTAAATACAGTAAAGGGTCCATATTCTATCAATTCAAAAAAAAGTTGAAGCAAGTCAAATAGAATATTAATTAATTGAATAAGGAAGTCTTTGGAAACATATTGCAAGTGCAAAAGCAGTTGGAAAAGGAGATGAAAATAGTCCAAAAAAGGATCATTCAAAATTTGAGGAGCCTAAGGCTTTGGAGTCGATATCCTGCACATGAAGATACTCTTTGGAATTCGAAGTCCTAGATTTGGTGGCTCAAGGAGGATAACAAAAATATAAGGTTCTTCCACAACCTGTAACTAAAGAAATCATAATCACATTAGGAATCTCAAGACCACTATAGGGACTAAACTATAAAAACATGAATACATAGAGAAGGAATTAAAATATCACTTCAATCAAATCCTAATAGAAGCATTAAATGGTAGATAAAACTCCATCCAAATAGGGGTAAGGGAAATTACTCATTTGGTCTCCCACAAATAGAATATTTCTCTTCTACAACCAATTTCATATGAGGAAGTCTCCTAGAAAACTATGGAAATTCCCATTATAAAATTGCTAGGGTCATAAAGTTTTACCATACACTTTTTCTAGGATTGTTGGTTTATCACAAGTAGAAAGGTGTTGCAAGTTGCGGAGCATTCTTTCATTTTAGTTAAGATTATTTGGTCCTTCAATTCCACATTCTTAACTTTGATACCTAAGGGTGAGAATCGAAACCCTATAGGGAATTTTAAAGCTATCTTTCTTTGTCATGTTATTTATAAGATTTTCTCCAATATTATTGCCAATCATCTCAAACCCATCATGAATAAAATCACCCCCCAAGCAAAGTAGATATGTGGGCAAGAGAAAAATTCTTAATGTTATCATAGTATCACATGAAACTATACATTCACTGAAAGCAAACAAATTTCCAAACATGTTATTCAAGCTATACATATGAAGATCTATGATCATCGAAGTTGGGTTTTTCTTGAGAAAATTATCGTGGCCTTTGGCTTCTACAAAGAATGGAGATATTGGGTTAAAACCATAGTTGCATCAACTTTATTTTCCATTCTAGTTAAAGGAACTCCCTTTGACACTTTAATCCCTTTAGAGGCATTTAAAAAGGGTACCCTTTATCATGCTTCCTATTCATTATAGATATTGATGGATTGGCTAGAAGTCTATTGTTTTCCCTAGGAGCAGACAATATCAAACGTATTCAGTCACTGCAACATGTGAAAACAACAAAAATTCATTATGTGCAATATGTAGTTTTCATATTCCAATGCACTAAATCCACACATTAAATATTAAATAGTTTTTCATATTCCAATATGTTAAAATAAGCTAATTAATCCAACATGAAGAGTTTGCTATATTTAGAGAGTCAGTTAACTGAGAGTTGAGTCAATTCAAGTTTAAGTGATCGATGAATTTAGTGAGTAGTTTCATCTAAATTTATATTAGGCGAGTCTCTAGTTGAAAAGGTTTAAATACTCTTCATTGGGTTCATTGTAATCAATTTCATGTCAATCAAGTTTATGTTATCAATAGAAGAGGTGCAACTCGTGTTATCATGTGCGGGAATTATTTGTGTTAAATTTGTGTTTCTCCTCTCAGCCTTTGCAACATATTGGTATGAGAGCTAAGGACATAAAAATCAGAGTTGAGAGAGAGGGTGGATTAGCAGCAATCCGTGAATGAAAGAAGAGAAATATTTTTTCTCTTTATTTGAGCTATAACGCACCCTGTAGTGGTACATAGGGTGTTATAATGCACTAGGGCTCAGCAGATAGCTGCATTACAGTTGGTTGACTTAATGCCTCCACAAAGCGTGTAGGATCCTTGAACTTTTGATGCGTTAGAGCACTAATGCGGGAGTCCCAATCAACGGAAGCGTTAACATGCAGTAAGATCTTGGTCCAAGCTGCGTTAGCTTGAAAAGTCAAAGTTTTTAAATATTTTTCAAAGGGAAAGTGCGGTGAGTGGAGTTGGAGCTTATGGTAACATGGAATGGATTATTTTAAAAGGATGATTTTAGGAAAGTGTTTTTTAAGTTTATGAAAAGAGGCCATTTTTGAAAGTAGGCTTATAAATTTTTTTTGAAGAGATTTAAAAAGGAATTTTTTAGAAGGGATTTTATAAAAGGAATTTTTTTATATAAATATTTTTATATAAAAAATAAAAAGATTTTTTCTGAATTTTTTTTATGAAAAAAAACAGAGGTGCATATAAAATATTTTGTGTCTTTTGGAGTTTTTATTGGCAAGAAAATTTAGCACTTTGCAAAGTCCATCAACATACAAAATACTTTGATGTTTTGTCAAGCATGATAGGTTTTTGGGTTAAGATTGTGCCTTACGGGGGCGCATATTAAAAATAATATATATATATATATATATATATATATTCCGTGGGCGATATGGAAGATAGCCTTATGTAATCATGCAAGCAGCTATGGAAACAATCACGGGTTGCAAAGCGTGACTGAAAAAGACTAAGAAAAATGATAAAAAAGAGGAGGAAAATATTGTTGCCGTGTTTAGATAGGTTTGAGCCGCAACCAAGGAAATTATATGTCTAGCAGAAGACAAATATTCCCTATCCTTGATTTTCATTCAGCAAGAAATGGATTAAAAAATTATGTGCAAGGTAGCAAAAGCTACAACTTCCTAGGAATCATGGAATATCCTGGAAGAAAAAATTGGTGCAAGCGGGAGTGACATGCAACAAAAATATGTGTCATAGTTTCTTGAGTCAGATACAGATCTGAGAGTAGATGAGCAAGACTCTGGGAGGAAAACAAAGATTGGAGAATCCCACTCAAAAGTGGAATATGGTCATGAAGACTATAAAATTGAAACCCACTATGCAAGAATTCATATGGATGAAGAAGGTGCAACGAAGATTGCAAAGAGAGAATTTGAAGCCCCTGTATGTGAAACAGAGCATGAGCATATCAATGTTCAAGAAATCCATTGTAATGTGGATGGTGCAGATGATGGTGAAACCCATTATGCAAGCATGCATATGGATGAAGAAGATGCAATAGAGATTGAAAAGAGAGAATTTGAAACCTTTGTATGTGAAGAAAAGCAAGAGGATATCAATGCTCAAGCACTCCATTGTAATATCAATGGTGCAAATGATGGTGAAACCTAGTATGCAAGCATGCATGTGGATGGAGAAGATGCAACATGGATTGCAAAGAGAGAATTTGAAGACTCTATATGTGAAGCAGAGCATGAGCATATCAATGCTCAAACACTCCATTGTAACATGGATGGTGTGGAATATGGTAAATCCCACTGTGACGAAACACATGTGGATGCTGATTGAAAATTTAGACATGCATTGGTGAATCTAGATGCGGCTGATGAATTTCATAAAGCTGAAATTGTCAATGAAATTGACAATGAGCACACACATGCTTGGATATCCCACCATCGGGTGTATGAACATTATATTGATGATATGTGTGTTTTATTTTTTGAAACAGTGATTGATTATGGTAATATGGTAAGCGCCATGTCTGATGAAACATTGAAGGTTGAAGCTGCCTTTGTAGCAGCAAGATATAAAGCAGTTGGAACTTCTCATGAGGCAGTACATGATCTAGCAGCATTCAATGATCAGGAAGAGGATAAAGTAATTGAATATTTTTTGATGGTAATATCCAGTAACAAAATAACATTGGAAGACAACCTCCATATAGTGTAAAATAAGGAAGATAAGGAAGAGGTAGAGCATGAAGCTCTCACTGAAGAGCATAATAAAGATGTTTTTAACATTGGTTTTGAATATGAAAATACTCAAAATAGCATGGGAGTAGAAGTTGAAATCAAGGTTGTTAATAAGTTTGATGCAGATTTGAAGCTCATTGAAGAATGGATTCAGAAACCAATTGAAAAAATTGATGTGAGTCTTAAGCAGCAGCTGCAATAAAATAATTGAATGAAATGGTGAATAATGACCTTGAGTGTGCATATTACAAGAAGAAATCAGCAATACCTAATGATGAATGTGAAGAGAATGATATGGAAGTTTTTGAAAACAGGGAAGAATGAATTAAAACCATTTTTCTGCAATGGAGTCAAGAAGATATAAGATTTTTCTATGAAGAAATATGGAAGAAAGAAAGTCAGGAATATGAAGCACAAGAAGAAGAGAAAAGAAGACAGTTTGGATATGTAATGTTATGGCAACAATCCATGGTTGAATGAATATTTGATGAGAAAGGTGTATAAGACAAGATCATATATTTTTTTTAGTACAAATTCAAGAAAATTCAAAGAAAAATTCTAGCAGCAACAAGTAAGGAAATATGGAGCCTACAAAAAGAAAGTGCAACAAAGAATGAAGAAATTTCTAGGATATAAAATCTTTAATAAATGAAAAATAAAATGCAAAATTGTAAGATTTTTGGGTCATTGTAAGTCTAGTTGAGACATAGACCAATAGGCATGTTTGAGTGATAATTGAGTCAATTTATATTGTAAGTCTAGAAGGCATAGTTAAGTCATGTTTGAGTTATGTTGAGTCATACGGTCATAATTAAGGGTGAGTGTTAAAATAAGCTAATTACACCCGTATGAAGAGTTTTCTATATTTAGAGAGTTAGTTAACTGAGTGTTGAGTCAAGAGTTATAGATGAATTTAGTGAGTAGTTTCATGTAAAGTTATAATAGGTGAGTCGTTAGTCGAAAAGGTTTAATTACCCTTCACCAGGTTCATTGTAATCAATGTCATGTCAATCAAGTTTATGTGAATAATAGAAGAGCCGCAACTCGTGTTATTGTGCATAGGAATTATTTGTGTTAAATTTTTGTTTCTCCTCTCTACCTTTCCAACACAATACACTAAATCAACACATTAAATCAATCAAGGGACAGTCATTATTACGTACATACATAATATTGGTTTGTAATTCAAGTTTTTTACATATTATAATGAGAATTAGACATGAGAAAGGCAGATGAGGTTTTTGTGAATACTAATAAAAGGTTAGGCGCATTTGGGCTAGTTTTCATCGCTCATCTATGTATGTAATATTGCATGGTCTAATTATTTTGACACAGTGTGAAAGTGACCAACTGAAATTGCTATGGATTAAGCGAAAAAATTTGGTTTAGTTATGTTGTATTAGACGAAGGAGACCTGGTATGTTTAGCTTGATCATTGGCTTGAATCTAGAGATGTACTGGCCTGTAAGCTTTCAGGTGTGAACCAAGTGGGTGTATACGTATTGACCTGCAAACTGCCAAGTGTGAACCAAGTGGGCATATGGTGGATACCTCATAATACAATGAGTATGGTGGAGTGGCTCCTACCCTCTTTCGGTCATCGATCATAGCATGAGTATGTGAAATGGATGTGATTTGTCTTTAGTGAGACTTTTTGGAAGTTTTCGGGTGGTTTTTTTTGGTCTAATTTCTCTAAAATCTAAGTGCCTAGGGGTTTTTCAGGGTGCTGAATCCATATATACAATCAAAAAACTTGTTTAAATAACACAAACCAAGATTTCACCTCAAATTTTTCCGTTGGATTCCGACACCGGAAAGTCCAAAAATTCGCACTAAAGACAGCTCCAAATAGATTTCGCCCAATTAATTTATTTTACATGAAGTATAAATAACATATCATTGAGTTGGTAAGGCATGTATTCTATATATCTCAAGTTTCAAGTTTGAACCCATCAAATGTAAATCAGTTAATTTTTATTTTTTATCAATTTGTGGCATAAGTAGTAGCACTATAGAGTGGCTACTATCAAAATGTGAAAAGTGCATAGAAATGTGCAATCTGTAGAAACTTTATAGTTATTTGTTACTTTTGGGAGCATAAAGTATCCAAACTATTAAAAATAAGTTGGATGGAGTTAGAAAAGTTTGATAGTGGCATGACATTAACAAAGGAAATTTTGTGACATTTAGGAAATTATAGTGCACAGTTTGAGAAATGTAACTATTGTGATTGATATTATTATTTTATCCTCTATCTTCAAGGTGGAAGGGTGGTGCAAGGGAGAGAGTGAATTCTCTTTCAGGTTCAGCCTAAGACCACTTTAGGGTGGTATAGTGGTGTTAAGGCAGGTTGGAGCTTGGGAAGGAAGTTGGAGTGTCCTTCTAGTAGGAGCTAGTAAATCAGGGCATTGGAACACCTTTCCAGTTGGAACTAGTAAATCAAGGTATCAAAGTGTCCTTCTAGTTAGACTAGGTAAATTAGGGTGTTGGAGCATCCTTCTAGTTGGAGATGGTAAATCAGGGCATTGGAGTGTCCTTCCTTTTGGAGCTAGTAAATCAAGGTATTGGAGCATCCTTTCAGTTGGAGTTGGTAAATGAGGCGGTTGAAGCCTCCTTCAAGTTTTTGCTTAAGAATATTGGAAATTGGAGCTTCCTTTTGATGTAATAATTAAATACCTTTATTAAAAGTGTTCAGTAGTTTTTCTCCCATAAGGGTTTCCACCTAAAATCTCTTTTTATTGTCTTTGATGTTGCGCATTGTTGAATAGTGTTGCTAATTATATATTTTGATCTAATGTTAATGATAACTAATGCTTTTTGAAGTTAAAATTAACTAATTGAAGTGAAATATTGATTCACCCCCATCTCAGTATTTCCAACACTTTTTAGATATTACTTTATTCTCATCCAATGCATCAAAACAATCTTAAGCACCATGCTCCATATGGCAAACATTAAGAAGGACCATGTAGTAAACCAATGATTGACTCATTAATTTACATATTTCCATTAGATATCATTTGTCGATGTCACATCATATAGCACCACTCAAACATGAATTTATACAATTTTAACCCCTTTAGCTCTCAACTTAATATATCATTAATATTCAATTATATCAACAGTTCTATCGATAGATCATGCTTCATGGAGTTTAAGAGATTTGGATGCTTAGTCTAGTTTTCTTGTTGTATCTTGATCATGATTCCACAATTGTATATTGATCTTATACTAATCTAATGGAGGAAGCCCATGGGAAGTGATTATAATTCATTAATGGATTTGGTGGGGGATTTTCCTCAATGATTAAGGGAGAGCTAATTGCATGGCCTTTTGAAGATTGATGTAATAGAGATTTAGTCAGGGAATCATAATAGGTTTTGGGAAGTAGTTAACGGTTTTAAATTTAGCTGGAGAACCATTATAAATTTTGGGAAGTAGTTAACTCTTTTAAATCTTGTTGGGTAATCAGTATAAGTTTTGGAAGGTATTTAATTTATTCTTAAGATATGATGAGGGAATTTTATTCGTGGTTAAGGGGAAGTCAATTGCATGACATTTTGGGGATTTATGGGATGAAAATATCTAATATAGTTGGTGAATAATTATAAGTCTTAGGATATAGTTAATTGTTGTTTAAAAGAGACTTTACAATTTAGAATTATTTATTTTCCTTTATGATGCTTCATCATAGATTTAATAGGTAATGGGTGAGTGTGTTAGGTATTAGTTGATTAATTATTTATGGAATATTAAGAAATGTGAGCATAAAATGTGAAAACTCAACATTCTGATGGCATCCTTAATAAATGTTGGTAACCTTGAACCATCCAAAAACTCATTAACATTGTTAATAGGATGGGAAAAAGTTCATTTAAATTCAAAAATAACTTGGTACTTCTATTGAAACTATCATTAGTCATTATTGAAATTATCATTAGTCATTCAAGAAATATATGTCTTCCATTCAGAGTATCATTTAGCTAAAAATACTCGAAGACCTAGAATAAGAAATAATGAACTTGCATACAAATTTATAAAAACAAATTCATGAAGCTAGAATTTAAAATGGACTAGAGAAAATTCATAGAGCTAGATTTGAAAATGGACTAAATAGTTTTGAGGGTGATCAACTTCTTTGGTTTTCTCAACTTCGCAATAGAAGCATGAAAATTCCTTTCATGATTGGAATTTTCTACCAACATTAATACTATGGACAAGATTAAGAATCTTCATACTAGTCTTCATATCCATTGAAAAATAGAAATGGAAGTCATTAGTGTAAGCATTAGTCTCGAGAACTAACCTATCAATAATACATGCATGAATTTTTTTTTTTTTAAATCTATCTAAAAACTTAGAAGATACTCTATGGACCTACTTTTTCCTTTCTTTTTCATTTTCCATATTATATTATTATTGGGTCAATTAGTCTAGAAGTGTGTTTGTCATGTTCTAGGATTAATAGAACATGAATGGATGGTATTCTCATGTATCTTTTAACCCAAAGAAACTTTATTTTTTTTATGGTGGAAGGTTTTTCATTTTTTATTTATATTATAATAGATGGGGGTAAAGGATCACACTTAAATTGAAATAGTAAAAAATAAAAATTTTCGAAAATATTAAAATTTAAAATAAATAAATAAATAAATTGAAAACTTGAAATACAAAATAGAAATAGAAAAAATTGAAAAATTGTATTGTTCCATAACAAAAATTGTATGGTGGCATTACAAAAAAAAAAAAAAAAAAAATTGAAAATTTGTATAATTACATTTAAAAATTGAAATACAATTTTAAAATTTGAAAAATTGAAAACTTATATAGAATTAAAATCCCAATACCAAAAATTGAAAAACTCTATAGTTGGTTTGAAATACAGATTTAAAATGCCAATACAAAAAATTGAAAAAATTATATAAATAGTTTACACAGATAAATCTCAAAGAATACTGAAAAATATAAACCTTGAAATACCCACAAAAATTGGAAATTTGAAATTTGAAATACAAACCTGATAATAAAATTTGAAATACAAATCTAAGATACTAAAATTTCACATATAAAAATTGGAAATTTGAAATACAAACCTTAGTCCAATTTGAAATACAAACCAAAAAATTGAATTAGATGTAATTGAAAAAATATTTCAAAAGTGAAATTCAAATTGAATGAGATGTAATTGAAAAAATATTTCAAAAATGAAGTATTTGCAGAAGGATGTTTTTAATAGAAAAAAAAAAACACACAAAATATTCCATAAATGAAATTCAAATACAGACTTGAAGTACTATTTAATTGAAAAAAATGACTTGAAAAAGTTGAATTAGATGTAATCGTGAGATGTAATAGAAAAAAGATTTAAAAAATGAAGTCTTTGCAAGGATGTTTTTAATAGAAAAAAAGAAAGGTAAAATATTTCAAAAATTAAATTTAAAAGAAATTCATTTTTAATGAGATGTAATTGAAAAAAGTTTTCGAAAGTGAAGTCTTTGCGGAGGATGTTTTTAATAGAGAAAAATAACTAAAAAAAATTGAATTAGATTATAAAAATTTGAAAACTTATGAGAACGGCCCTGAACATCGCAATGGCGGGGAGGCTGGCGGATGTTGCAGGTTTCTGGAAGGTATGCGGCTCTCTCCTCTGCCTCAGAATCCATGAAGAGGCACTCCGTGGTTGAATGATAGGATTGACATTGATCGAGTACTTACTTTATGGCTCAGCATCGACATTGTGGAGACATTCTTTCCAATTCCTCGCAGCATCTCTCTGATGGCTGCTCTCTCCGCATATCCATGTTGTCTTAGGATTTTTAATTTGTTAAATTTAATTCACTATTAATAAATAACAAAAGTCGTTAATATGCAGAATTTTGTTTTAGGATTTTCAATTTGTTAATAAATTATTTATACTATGGCAGTTTTAAAAAAGACTAAATTAAATTTTTGTCAACTATAATTATGTTGTAGGACATTTCTCTTTGAAAACAACACCCCCAGTTGTAATTGTGTACACTGTATACATATTTGCAGCACAGGATCTCATGTTAGATTATTAAAGAATCCTTTTCCATTGGATTGAAATACTATGTACACATGTGCAACATAGGATCTCATGTTAGACGATTAAAGAATCCTTTTCCATTGGATTGAAACGGTTAGAGCGAACTTCGTTGGAGAAAATGATAAGCGCCACATCTGCATCGCACAACAACGAAAGCTCCAGGGATTTATTTATCAAACCACCACAACACTTATTGGTGGTCACCTGCGCCACTCTTCAAATGGTTATCGTTCCTACACCTTCACGCACATAGAGGCCTCACTTCAAGTGTTGAACGCTTAGTTACTTTCCTATCATTCATTTTCCCTTAACTGTGCTCGGAGAACCACATCTGGAAGTTTGAAATAGGTTACACGGTTCAACACTTTTGTAGATAAGTAATTCCTTCTTGGGTCTATCATTTTTCTGTATTTTCTTACTTATTGTTATTTATTTACAAGTTCAGACTCTAATATTGAAATCTTCTGTGTTGCAAGGTTCACGATGGTCATTCTTCCTTTACTACAAGTGAGGTTAATTGAATGAGTAACATATTGGCAGCAGGACTGATGGTAACGTTCTCCCTTGTTGTGATTCATGTTTAATATGTTTTGTTGCATAGGATGGACAACACAACTATAAGCTTTGTCCCTTGGACTTATTTACTGCCTTCCATTTCACAGCTCTGACTCAATGACATAGTTTCTCATGAACCCTTCCATGTAGTTCTATAGGTAAGGTATCATTTTATCCATATAGGGTTAGTGTTTTATAGTTATATTTCATTGCATTTTTTCTAATCGAATCCGGACCTATGATTGGTTTTTTCAGTCCTGAATGTGAGTGTAGCTCCCAGTTGGCCCTTTGGCAAGGTTCCACTTCTACAGTGACATGTTACATGCAGTTCTCTTCTTAATAGCAATTTAGTGAGCTTGTTTCTGTCTAGGGTTAGTAGGAACTAATTCTGTTTGAGGTGGGGGTTCGAGTGTAACTATTAAGGGTTTTTCTCGTTCTAAAAACATTGATGGTCAAGCCTTTTATTGCCATATCCTGTGTAAATATGAGTTGTACTGGTTAAATTGTTATGTAATTTAAATGGAAATGGTTATGGAACATAACCTTCCTTCACCTTCACGTGCACAAGTCCTCACTTCAAGTGTTGAATGTTTAGTTACTTGCCTATCATTAATTTTCCCTTAAATGTGTGCGTCGAATTGCATTTGGAAGTATGCAAGAGAGTACAGGGTTTGACGCTTGTCCAATTCAAGTTCTTAGTGATAATTAATTCCTTCATGGGTTTATTATTTTCCTGTAGTTTCTTACTTCTTATTTATTTACAAGGTGGAACTCTAATAATGAAATATTCTATGTTGTAGGGTTCACGATAGTCATACTTCCTCTACTGCGAGTGAGGTTAATTAAATGAGTGCCGAATTGGCAGCAAGACTGATGGTAACTTTCTCCCTTGGTGTTTTGATTCATGTTTAATTTGTTTTGATGCATAGGATGGATGACACAACTATCGGCTCTGTCCCTTGGACTTATTTAGTTCCTTCCATTTCACGGCTCTGACTCAATGACTCAGTTTCTCACTAACCCTTCCCTACAATTCTATAGGTAAATTATTGTTTTATCCACATAGGGTTAGTGTTTTATAGTTTGAGTTCATTGTATTTTCTATAATTGAATTCAAACCTTTGATTGGTGTTTGCAGACCTCAATGCGAGCGTATCTCTCGATTGTCCATTCGGTAAGGTTCCACTGCTACACTGACATATTACATGCAATTCTCTTCTCAATAGTATCGTAGTTAGATTGTTTCTATTTAGGGTTAGTATGAACTACTTTTGTGTGAGCTTTAGGTTCAAATGTAACTATTAAGGATTTTACCGTTATAAAGCGTTTATGTACGAGCCTTTTGTTTCCATATCCTATGTAAATATGAGTTTTACTGGTTAATTTTTTATGTAATTTCATTGGAAATGGTTATGGAACAGAACCTTCCTTCACCTTCACGTGCACAAAGGCCTCACTTTAAGTGTTGAATGCTCAGTTACTTGCCTATCATTCCTTTTCCCTTAACTGTGCCGGATGAACCACATCTGGAAGTCTGCAAGATGTTACATGTTTCAACGCTTCTCCAGTTCAAGTTCTCAGTGATAAGTAATTCCTTCCTCGTTATTTTCTTTTTCTGTAGTTTCTTACTTCTTGTTTTTTATTTACAAGGTGGGACTCTAATACTGCAATATTATGTGTTGTAGGGTTCATGATGGTCATTCTTCCTTTATTGCAGGTGAGGTTAATTGAATGAGTACCAGATTTTCAACAGTACTAATGGTAATGTTCAACCTTGGTGTTGTGATTCAGGTTTAATTTTTTTTCATGCATAGGATGGATGACTCAACTATCAGCTCTGTCCATTGGAATTCCCTACTTCCTTCCATTTCACTGCTCCAACTCAATCACTCAGTTTCTCACGAACCCTTCTCTACAATTCTATAGCTAACCTATCGTTTTATACACAGAGTTAGTGTTTTATAGATTGAGTTCATTGCAATTTTTGTATTCAAATTTAGACCAGTGATTTTCGTTTGTAGGCCTAAATGTGAGCATAGCTCTCGGTTAGCCCTTCGACAAGGTTCCATTCCTACACTGACAGGTTACATGTAGTTCTCTTCTCAGTAGCACTATAGTTATATTGTTTTTTTCCAAGGTTAGTTGGAACTAATTTTGTGTCATCCTAGGGTTTGAATTTAACTGTTAAGGATTTTTCATGTTCTAAATACATTGACGGACGAGCCTTTTGTCACAATATCCTGCGTAAATATGAGTTTTACTAGTTAAATTGTTATGTAATTTCATTGAAAATGGTTATGGAACATAACCTTTACTATCTTGGTGCTTTTTTTTCTCTTGAGAATGGTTTGTATGGCTATTAAAATTGACCAGGGTTTCTTTTATTCTTAAAAATTGTTACAGGATTGAAATGTTTCTCTCGTTAATTTTTGTTAACTTGTTTTTTTATACACCTGACTAGGAGAATGTTTACATCAGTATGAATATCCCCACCATGCAAGGATGGAGAAAGCATGCGCTCGACCTTTCTTTAAAAAAAACAATTTTTTTTTTTATTGACATACTGCACAAGTATGTAACTTCCATATGAGAACACTCTTCAGCGAAAAAACTTGTAAAAATTGTACTTTCCTTTGTTTGCAAGATAAACAAGGTACATGTATTAAGGTCACTTAATTTAGATCTCATCTAACCTATTACTTGCAATCATTCTTTCTTCTACAATAATCTTATAGAGCTATTGCTAAACTTATTGGTAGTAGAGTTCAAGGGAAGTTAAGGAACAAATAAATGATAAGTCGAACTCACTAAAACTAGAACATGAAAACTAATAAAGATATAATATCATGTATAATTTTAAAATAAAGACCAATGGGTGAAAATGTGAAGTTGGGTTACACTTTTTGCCATTTTTTGAGAAAAAACTTTCATTTTTTTTTCAGTTATTCAACTTTCTATAATCTAAAACAATTTTTCTGTTTAGAATTTCATTCTGCGATAAAACTAAAAGTTGTCAGAATTTTTGTTAGCTTTCTATTACTTATTTTTTGGAATTTGTTTATACACATTTGTTATGTCAACTTAGCGGTTCTTTGAGTGTGTGTTTTTTCACAATCAACAGATTCATAAGAAGTCATGTTAATACGCAATGTTGTATTCTTTGAAAATTTGTGTTTTTGAGAAACAAAATGTGTTACAACAATCTAGATAGAGTCTACTTTGGTTTCCTCATATTTAAAAAGCCAATGGATGCATATCATAATTACTTGAATTTTTTGAAATGGTCCAATATGAAAAACTGCATATTTTGAATATGTTTCGCGACACAAGAAATTTCTTTACATATAAGTTATAAACTAAAAATTTAAAAGCTACCCATTAGAGACAATGGACCAATGTAATGAACGATAATTTTTTCAATTTTTTTTACAATGTATTTTGGAAGATACATAATTGTGATTTCATTGAATCACAATGACCTTCAGAAATTGTTTGCATCTGTTTTATTACAAAATTAATTAAAATTAGTAAATATTTATGAAATTCCATGAAAGTTATATTTCCTAAAAGTAGATTCAATTCTGAAAATGCTTGTCTTGGTTCCGACACTTATTCATAATGTTTCATGGAGTTTAGTCAGTCCAAAGTTGCAAAAACGTATTTAGGGCTTGGCTCTACGTAACTGGTGATGCATTAGTTCGGCCAAACTCTTAAACAAAGTTTGGCCAAATGTTTTTTGCACCAACGACACGTTAAATCAAACGACAAAGTAGTCTGGCCGAACTATTTATTAAAATTTTGGCCGAACTTTTACTTAACTTTCCGTCGGCCGAAAAGTACCGTCGAGCCCCTAAAAAAAAACATTTCGCAGCAATATAAATTGCCGTGAAATCATTCATTATTTTCACATATTTTCGCACTTTTGGTCTGATTTTACAAAATTCTTGTTCTGATTTTGCAAAGAATTGTTTTGGGTTTAAGGACTTGTCTTGGAAGTACATTCAAAGGACTTCAAAGGACTTTTCTTTGAGACACATTATTTTCGTACATTTGATCTGATTTTGCAAGGAATTTTTTTGGGTTTAAAGAATTTTCTTGGAGGTACATTCAAAATACATTTCTTGGAGGTATGTGATACAGTTTTTTGGGCTTCTTTTTATTTTAAAGTATGGATTTGGGATTAATTTCGAAAGGACATTTTTTGGTTTTGAGTTGAAGTAAATCTTTTATAATGATTTTTTAAAATGAATTTTTGTGTAACTTTTTAAATGAATTTTTTTTTTAGGACTTGGAAGGAAATATTTTGAACTTCGTTTCATTTTTATAAGACATTTTTTTCTTGAATTTTTTAAAGTAAGTGTTTTGGATTGGAGTATGTATTTTTTGCAAAAAATTTAAAATGAGTTTTTTTTAAATTAAATATTTTGTGATGTTTTTTTTAATTGATTTTTTGTCTAAATTTTTGAAGGAAATTTTTTGAACTTCATACTCTATTATCATGGGAAATCGAAGAAATTGTACGAGAAAATATGATCGAAAAAGAGACCTTGAGGAATGTAGAGAAGAGACGAGACAATCTCGCAAAAGAAAGATAGAAGAACTCTCAAATATTGAAGGGGAAAATCAACCTCAACTAGAAGTTGAAACATGTATGTAAATGTAAATATTATGATTTTGATATATTTAAAATTTTCCTAGTGTAAAATGTGAAGCTTAATTTTTATTTGATGAACTAATTTGAAAAATATTTTGCAATGTAAATAGAGAGAGATATTCCTCAAAACATTGATGATGAGATACAAAATTTTGAAAGAGAAAGTGAAAGAGATATTGAACCAATGATTGAAGATGGTGAAAATGATGAAAGAAATTCAAGTGAAGAAATTGAATCACAAAGTATATATATATATATATATATATATATATATATATATATATATGTTGAACACATGCATGTATTATTGAAATTATACATATATTTATTAATTTAGTTATCTATTGAATATGTAAATTTATTATGTACTATTCATTCGAATATGTACAGATGAAATCAATGTCGATGACGAGATGTTAGAAAATGTTGACACTCACACATATGGAGATAAAAAAGCTGACCATTATATATGATATCGTGTTAACCGCATTTTTGAGAAGTATTTCATAAAGGAAAATGTGACAGTTCAAGCCCAAATGTTGAAAGGTCTCCTATCATTAAGGAAATTAAAAGAAGCTACGACTTTATTGGGTATTCGAAAATCAACCAAAGATAAAAAAATGAAGGAAAATGTGATACAAAATATAAATAGTGCTATAAATTCAATGAAAAGATCTAGATAGAAAAATGTTTCAGTTGTACGTAGAGAAATACATATGGCAGTGGTTTCATCAAGTACTAAAGAGAATCGCTTGGTAAAATCTATGGCACGAACATTAGGAACCTCGCGAAAAACTTTGCACAAACATCGGAAATTTCGGTTGCAAATAGATGTAAATGATGAACTTGCTTGTTGGAGAGCTATTTGTAGGCAACCATATAAAGATAGACTTGGAGAAAATGTTAAAAAAATAATATATGAATATTGGAAGAACAATTCGCGTGTTTCGCCAACTGCAAGGCATGTGATGCAAAGAAGAATAGCACGAAATCAGTACAAAGAACATGAAAAACATTTCTTGGAAACCACTCAGATAGAGTTGTTCAACAAGTTCAAAGAAGAGAATCGTGAAATTCATGTTTCAATCAGTGCTTTTGTTCAACAAAAACCATGGTATGTAAAACCTATCACCGTACGCGACACTTGTTGTTGTCATTATCATGTGGAATTTGAGTTATATTATGACACATTCCTTGATTTTGGTAGAACATTTTGGAAGGATTCACCTCCTCCTTCCACTATCCGTGATTTCATATCTCAAATTCTATGTGAAAGAGAAAGAGATGAACTATTTTACGAAAAGAAATGTGTTGGTGGTAAAAAATGCGATGATTGTGGAAATTTGAATAAATTTCAAAACAAATATCGTACTGATATAAATGATCAATCATTGTCCAACATGAAAGTGAAATGGAAGAGATATGAATATATCCATACATTGATTCAAGGTGCAAATAGTGTTAAAAGAATTGAATTACGAGAAGAAGAAATTTTTGTGATAGAATTTTTGAGAAAGTTTGAGGCAAAAATTTACAAATACACCAAGCATTCCCATAGAGCTCGATGGCAAGACTTGCAATTCAAAAAATCTCGTGAATTTTTTCCACCAAGGACCATTTTGTCAGTGATTGATTTTGCAGAAAACTACACATTTGTTCCACAAAAAGAAATTCAGAGTGAATACTATCATTCTGACCAAGTCTCCATGCTCGTCCATATTCTATATAGACATGTTGAACAAAACATCGATCATATAGAAAGCACCAGTGAAAATCGACATATTATTAAAGAATATCACTTTTATATCAGTGACGATCGTACACATGATACATATTTTGTACAACATTGTTTTGGAAAATTTATGATTCCTTGAAAAATTGTGGAATAACATTCAATGAACATTGGATATGGTCATATGAATGTGCAGGACAATTCAAATCTACACAATCATTCTTTTGGTTATGTTGTCTTTATAAGAAAACCTACATTAAACATTGTTGGAATTTCTTTGAGACTAGCCATGGAAAAGGAGAACATGACGGTGTAGGGGCATGCATAAAATGAGCACTTGGAAGATATCAAATGAACCCCTCTGCAAGCCGACTTGTGGACGCGAAAGAATTTGTTCAATGGTGCATCGTTGCTCTAAGCCATGAGACTAACCGATCAAGGGAAGTGCGAAGGTACATTCAATTTAATTTTTATTGGATATCTAATTTTAAACAGTGTACATTTATCACAATGATTATCTTTGATTGTATTTTGATATCATATTTACATTCTTCTTTAAATTTTCCATATAAAGGTTTTTTTGGCATATTGGGATTGAAGACGTAGATAGATCAATTGGAAATGACGTTGAAACAATAAAAGGGACTCGAAAATTGCATTCAATTAAAACAAAGTCGTCCAGAAATGTGTTTGCATTGGATAAAAGAAAATATTCTTGTTTTTGTGATGTTTGCATAGACAACACAAAATCCAATGACGTTTGTGAAAACAAAATGTATGTAAAATATTGGAAACATACAAAGCTAAATACAAAGGGAAAAATGTCCATTGCAATGTTTGAAGAAATGCAATCAGAGGAGACTACAATATCATCCAATGGTGATCGAGTTTCTGATCTTGTTAGAGAAGGTAACATTTGAATTGCTTTCTAATGATAAAGATCTAGAAATAAATTTGAATATGTATAATTTTTTCAAGTTTGTTTTATTATGCAGGAGATGTTTTTGCTGTAATTGCACCTACTAACAATGATGAAAATGTGAAGTATTATTTGATGAGTTTCACTTAATGAAAAATGAAATTATTAGAAGACTATAATGATCACGGATTTCCATATGAAAGAGGATCTATTATACTGAAAGGTTATTTTTTCAGACAAACTAATCAAAGTGGGAATTTTGTTTACTTTGAAGACTATGAACCTGATTTCATAAGTTGTCAATATAGTCACTTGGTGTGTGCAGCACACATAAAGTTGATCGAGGTTCAATCAAAGAAAAAAACGAATATTAAGAAATGGAAAATGTCAAAATCCAATCATGAACGGATTATTGAAGATGGCATTCCATTGGAATTTTTTTGATTGAACTGCCCAACAATTTATTCTCTTTGGATTATATGTTCTAGAACTTCCAATACTCAATTAAAAATTGAGCTGCCTTGTTATGTTATCTGTGCAAGTGTTTGCACATGTACAAATTGTTTTGGTACATGCACACTCTAGTATCAACTAAAAGTAGCTTTTCTATACATGCATTGATGAAAAATGTTGCATGTATTAGATATATATATATGTGTGTGTGTGTGTGTGTGTTTTAGAGTGCAATTAACTGTTCAAGTAGTTTTACTATGTGCATTGATGAAAAATGTTTCACATACTAAATATATATGTTCTAGAATGCAATTAACTGAAAGTAATTTTTCTATGTGCGTTGATGAAAAATGTTGCATTTACTGGATATATACACAAACTCAATGCACACCCATTTTTTCTTGTGGGATTTTTTGGTAAAAATTATCCACAATGTAAATAAATCATTCGTAGTATAATTTTGTACGAAGATTCCTTTCAGACAAGAGACTCGGAGCACTTCTTCGACTTTTGGTGGGATTTGACCCACATCTCTATTCCTGATTGAAAATCTAGTACAAAATTTGTCTGTCCAATGGTCGAATATGTTCTATGTGCATTAATGAAAAATTTACATACTACATACTATTTTTTGAGTGAATTTGTTTTTAAAAACTTACCAAATGTACTTCAACCATGTCTAAAACTTGAATTTTAAAAACTTTTTGATTATATCAAAACAAATTACTTCACATGTCATGCCAATTGTAGTTCAACTATCCAATAAAAACATTAACCATTTAACATTATATCACATGCCAAATGTAGATTAAAATGGTATCCAAAACTTAGTTTTAAAAACTTTTTGATTATATCACAACATTACTTCACATGATTAATGTACTTCAACCATCCAAAACTTGGGTTTTAATTTTTTTTTTATTATATCACAACATTACTTGACATGCCATCCAATTGTAGTTCAACTATCCAATAATAACATTTAATATTATATCACATGTGCCAAATGTAGATTGAAACCATCCAAAACTTAAGTTTTAAAAACTTTTTGATTATATATCGTGCAACATTACTTCACATGCCATGCCAATTATAGTTCAAATATCCAATAAAAACATTTAACATTATATCACATGTGCCAAATGTAGATTGAAACCATCCAAAACTTAAGTTTTAAAAACTTTTTGATTATATATCGTGCAACATTACTTCACATTCCATGCCAATTATAGTTCAACTATCCAATAAAAACATTTAACATTATATCACATGCCAAATGTAGATTGAAACCATCCAAAATTATAGATCACAACATTACTTCACATGCATGTATTACTTCACATGCCATGCCAATTGTAGTTCTTGACTATCCAATAAAAACATTAAACATTTAACATTAAATATCACATGCCAAATGTAGATTGAAACCATCCAAAACTTGAGTTTTAAAAACTTTTTGATATATATCATGTAACATTACTTCACATGCCATGCCAATTATAGTTCAACTATCCAATAAAAACATTAAACATTTAACATTAAATATCACATGCCAAATGTAGATTGAAACCATCCAAAACTTGAGTTTTAAAAACTTTTTGATTATATCATGTAACATTGCTTCACATGCCATGCCAATTATAGTTCAACTATTCAATAAAAACATTTAACATTATATCACATGCCAAATGTAGATTGAAACCATCCAAAACTTAACTTTTAATTTAACAAAAAATTATATATCACAACATTACTTCACATGCCAAATGTACTTCAAGCATCCAAAACTTAAATTTTAAAAACAAAACAAATTATAACACATCATTACATAACATGCCAAATGTAGTTCAGAAGCAAAACATTAATTTATAGATGACAACATTACTAGTAGTTCAATTATCCAAAATTTAAAAGTTTTAAAAACCAAACAAATTATATAACAACATTACTTCACATTCACATGCCAAAAGTACTAAAACCATCCAAAACTTAACTTTTTTGAACAAAAAAAATTATATTAACACTGTCATAAAATATGTCCAAAAATTGTAGATCTCACAAGTATCAAGTTATATATATATATATATGTGTGTGTGTGTGTGTGTGTGTGTGTGTGTGTGTGTGTGTGTGTGACAGTGCATCTAGATAATATATAAAAAAGTAAATTTAAGACTATCTAAATCTTGAAATAAAATCTACAAATCATGTCCATCAAATAGAGATGGATGTAGCGTCTTTCCTATCAGGGTCTCAATCCGCGCACTATCATGTGAAGCATGGGAAACCTGTACACAATGCACATGTACAAACATTAAATTTTGATGTTTTAAAAATGAGTGAGAATATATATAGAACTTTATGTAAAAAAAAAAAATATTAAAAAAAATCATGCAATACCTCATGAGGTTCCCTCTCCATTTGTTCAACTGGAATAAGTTCCCCCCCATGGGAACATCTGCAACGGTAAATAGTACAATATACATGTACAGTTAAATATATATATATATTAAAAAATTTCAGATGAAAATGCATGTGTACATATATAAACTTATTTTCAATAATATTAAAAAAAAAAGTTAGACAACTTATTCAAATGGTTGAAATGCTGTGGATATTCCTATCTCCGTCGCTAGAGTCCGTGGATTAAAGAAATATTCTATAGGAAACTAAAATTCAAAATTTTAAAAGTATAAAATAACTCAAAATCAAGATCTCAATTTATAATAAAACTTAAATAAACAACAATTTATAAATTATAACTATATTAAAAAACACACACACACACACACATATATATATATATATTTAAAAGTGAAAATTTGAATACTTTTGCAGGTGAATTTGGGACATCTCCTAAGAGAGGCTCCAAATGAAAATCTCCAAGCACCTAAAATTCAAAAAATTTAAAATAACTCAAGATATAGATATCTATATCTCAATTTTTAATAGAAATTTTTGAGGTGGAATATATATATATATATATATATATAACTTAAACATAAATTTTAAAATTTTAAAATTGTCCATACTTGTTGTGGACGTGGCACATCTCTTAAGGAAGTCGAAGGTACATCTCCCAAGGAAGAAGAAAGTATCGCCATCCCAAAAACATCGGACGGAATCGGAATCTGTTAAAACATTTTATCATTATATATACATACATGTACATGTGTGCACAATTATTTATTTTAAACATATCACTTAAAAAACACTAACATTTTCCAACATATCTTGATGGTGAGACCCATCTGCATTGTTTGACCCAGAGGTCCCGAACGTGATATTAACATTTTCGTCATTCATCATGCATGACAACTTCAAATGGTGTTTTAACATATAATGATACATTTTTGTTAGATTAATGTACATACAAATAAATGTATACATGTACATACACATGTATTTATTACAAATTGTACACATGTATGTGTTAAGATAATTGAACCCTAAGGTCATTAACACATAACGTTCCCGTGCCCTTTTCCTCATGAGTAATTAGGTCTTGAAAACCATTTCGAAAATTCTTTGCATATATTCAAAGATCTTCAACATTCATGTTGTCAATCTCTTCATCTGTACAATACACAAAATTGGCACGTGCATTTTCATGTACTCTTTGTCGATTTAGACAAACATTGACTCCACCCAATCCGCTGTAAACATTGTCGATCATTACATCCCTTTCATCTCAACTTATTTGAGAAGTCGCATCCATCTTTGACTACAGATTTTCGACCCAAAAAGGTCGACTCACCAATGGCGGTTTAGGGTGAGGCAACTCCACATCTCGCTTAGCACCCTTGCAGTCATACAATTGACCTTTTCCCGGACCAAAAAATTCTGACGGAAGGTCATTGTAGTTGGGTTTCATTTTCAAAAAAAAAATTTGTGTAAAACAATTGTGCAATATAAACACGAACTTCGTCGTTCCATGGGAGCCTTCCATAGGCCGCAAGGTGCCTATCATACAAATAGTGAGCTATATCTGGGTGCTTGAAATATTTCACCTTCAACATTTTTCTTTTTAGCCCTTCCTTGAAATTAAACATTGACTTCGCCATAGCTTTTGTAAATCTTTGTTTTACATCCTCCCATTTATCGGGACCCATTACTATTTCATTTCTCTTTATCATCACTTCTACAAATGTATCAGTTGTTCACCCAAGATTTTTGTACACATTTACTATTTCGCCCAATGAATGTGTAACTATTTCGAGGCTTTGTCGACTCTCAGCAGGTAGAGTCAAAGCCACAAGATCTCTCCGCAATTTTGCATGAAGTTGTTGACACCTTTGTAAGGTGCATTGCGCCATGTTTCTTTTGCATGGTATATCAGAAATGTCGGTCGAATAAGTTGTGGTGGGTAGACAACCTTATTCTTGAATGTAGCGTTCTGCCCTGCATCTATTTTGATCAATATTTGGAACATTTTCAACCTCTGCATCAATATATATATAAAATTTTATATTAGAAAAAACACACGTAAAAAAATTGTACAAATTCAATGAAAAAAATATTGAAATTGATGGAAACCTCGACGTGGTTGGTTAGCATCTTCTCCAGCCTGAAATTGTTGAGACCCATAATGACCTTGCTGAGAACAAGACCCAGAACGACCCTATTGAGAAACAGCACCACTAGCCGTTGATTGGCCTCTGGGAGAATAAATATCACCCCCTTTACGCAATCTGCTACCACTTATTGATGGCCCTCTAAGGGGATTTGAACCACCACCAACCTCTCGAGAGCAGGGAGAAGCTTCATAAACAAATAAAAATTTATAATCAATTTAAAAATACATGCATACATATAAATACACGTGTACATATTCATTGTTTAAATTGTGTTAAAACCATACCACAACTGGGTGAAACATGGGCATCCATGGCTGAAGTAGAGACCCTTCTCTTCTTATTAGCTCCTAAAAAAAAATGAAACTTATTAACAACTAATTTAACTCACAAAGTTGATAAAAAATCAATTCCATATGTACACACATGTATGGATATTTAAGTTTATATTTAAATTTACCATCAACAGCTCTCGATCCCGATCCCTGATCCTCCCCTCTCGTAGAGATATGGGATTTTGTTGATCTTCGTCATTCATCCTCCATGATATATATATCTACGGTGGACATTTACAATTAATTTTAAATAACTAATTTAAATTAAATTCAAGATAAAGTTCAAAAAATTAATTTTTTTAATTTAGTGTAAACAAATTACGTAAAACACAACTGTAGGGAAATTTAGATCTATTCCAGATATTGACTGTAGGGGCATTTACTAGATATGTCACCTTTCATAAAATATGAGATCCAGAGGCTACCTAGCCTTTTATAGACTCTGCCTATAGAACTACCATGGATATGAAAATGAAAAACTTCTAATTAGATCTATTCTAAAGATTGAATGTAGGGGCATTTACTAGATTAGGTTTTCAAACCTATATATGTTTTGTATCAAATCACTTTTGCTTTCAATGGGAAACTTTTATGTATAATTTTTGTTTTACATGTTCAATATAAAAGGTTTTTTCTCTCTCATTTTTTGAGACCATGGATATGAAAATGAAAAACTATATACTTGGTTAAAAACTATGTTTTGTATCAAATTACTTTTTGTTTCTAAATACTATATACATGTTGACTGTAGGGGCATTTAGTTTACTACAGATGGTTGTCAAGGGCATTTACTATATATGTCACCTTTCATAAAAGATGAGATCAGAGGCTCACAGCCCTTTACAGACTCTGCCTATAGAGCTACCATGGATATGAAAATAAAAAAATTCTAATTAGATCTATTCTAAAGATTGAATGTAGGGGCATTTACTAGATTATGTTTTCAAACCTATATGTTTTATATCAAATCACTTTTGGTTTCAATGGGAAACTTTTATGGCTAATTTGTGTTTTACATTTTGAATATAAAAGGTTTTTTCTCTCTCATTGTTTGAGAACATGGATATGAAAATGAAAAACTATATACTTGGTTAAAAACTATGTTTTGTATCAAATTACTTTTTTTTCTAAATACTATATACATGTTGACTATAGGGACATTTAGATCTATTCCAGAGATTGACTGTAGGGGCATTTACTAGATTGATTTTCAAACCTATATGTTTTTATATCAAATCACTTTTGGTTTCAATGGGAAACTTTATGGCTAATTTGTATTTTACATGTTGAATATAAAAAGTTTTTTCTCTTTCATTGTTTGAGACCATGGATATGAAAATGAAAAACTATATACTTGGTTAAAAACTATGTTTTGTATCAAATTAATTTTTGTTTCTAAATACTATATACATGTTGACTGTAGGGGCATTTAGATCTATTCCAGAGATTGATTGTAGGGGCATTTACTAGATATGTCACCTTTCATAAAAGATGAGATCCAGAGGCTACCTGGCCCTTTACAGACTCTGCCTATAGAACTACCATGGATATGAAAATTAAAAACTTCTAATTAGATCTATTCTAAAGATTGAATGTAGGGGCATTTACCAGATTAGGTTTTCAAACCTATATTGTTTTGTATCAAATCACTTTTGGTTTCAATGGGAAAATTTTATGGCTAATTTGTGTTTTACATGTTGAATATAAAAGGTTTTTTCTCTTTCATTGTTTGAGACCATGGATATGAAAATGAAAACTATATACTTGGTTAAAAACTCGATATGTCACCTTTCATAAAAGATGAGATCCAGAGGCTACCTGGCCCTTTACAGACTCTGCCTATAGAACTACCATGGATATGAAAATGAAAAACTATATACTTGATTAAAAACTAGAATTGTCACCCTTCATAAAAGACGTGATCCAGCGGCTACCTGGCCCTTTACAGACTCTACCTATAGAACTACCATGGATATGAAAATGAAAAACTTCTAATTAGATCTATTCTAAAGATTGAATGTAGGGGCATTTACTAGATTAGGTTTTCAAACCTATATGTTTTGTATCAAAGCACTTACGTTTATGGCTAATTTGTGTTTTACATACTGAATATAAAAAATTTTCTCTCTCTTATTGTTTGAGAACATGGATATTAAAATGAAAAACTATATACTTGGTTAAAAACTATGATATGTATCAAATTACTTTTTATTTCTAAATACTATATACATGTTGACTGTAGGGGCATTTAGATCTATTCCAGAGATTGACTGTAGGGGCATTTAATAGATATGTCACCTTTCATAAAATATGAGATCCAGAGGCTACCTGGCCCTTTATAGACTCTGCCTATAGAACTACCATGGATATGAAAATGAAAAAATTCTAACTAGATTTACTCTAAAGATTGAATGTAGGGGCATTTACTAGATTAGGTTTAAAACCTATATGTTTTGTATCAAATCACTTTTGGTTTCAATGGGAAAGTTTTATGGCTAATTTGTGTTTTACATGTTGAATATAAAAGGTTTTTTCTCTCTCATTGTTTGAGACCATGGATATGAAAATGAAAAACTTCTATTCAGATCTAGATTCTCTAGAGTTATGGCTAATTTTTGTTTTACATACATTGACTCTTAGGTTAAAACCTATGTTAAAACCTATGTTTTGTATCAAATCACTTATGGTTTCAATGGGAAACTTCTATGGCTAATTTTTGTTTTACATGAAAATGAAAAACTTCTATTTAAAACTATTCCATAGATTGACGGTAGGGGCATTTACTCTTAGTTTAAAACCTATGTTTTGTATCAAATCACTTTTGTTTTCAATGGGAAACTTTTATGGCTAATTTGTGTTTTACATGTTGAATATAAAAGGTTTTTTTCTCTCTCATTGTTTGACACCATGGATATGAAAATGAAAAACTTCTATTTAGATATATTCTAGAGATATGGCTAATTTGTGTTTTACATGCATTGAATATAAAATGTTTTTTCTCTCATTGTTTGAGACCATGTATATGAAAATGAAAAACTTCTATATGTAGGGGCATTTACTCTTAGGTTAAAACCTATGTTTTGTATCAAATCACTTATGGTTTCAATGGGAAACCTTTATGGCTAATTTGTGATTTACATGTTGAATATAAAAGGCTGTTTTCCGTCTCTCATTGTTAGAGACCATGGATATGAAAATGAAAAACTTCTATTTAGATCTATTCTAGAGACGTGGCTAATTTTTGTTTTACATACATTGAATATAAAATGTTTTTTCTCTCATTGTTTGAGACCATGGATATGAAAATGAAAAACTTATATATTTAAAACTATTCCAGATGTGGCTAATTTGTGTTTTACATACATTGAATATAAAAGGTTTTTTCTCCCATTATTTGAGACCATGGATATGAATATGAAAAACTTCTATATTTAAAAATTTTCCAGAGACTGATTGATTGTAGGGCCATTTACTCTTAGGTTAAAACCTATGTTTTGTATCAAATCACTTTTGGTTTCAATGGGAAACTTTTATGGCTAATTTGTGTTTTACATGTTGAATATAAAAGGTTTTTTTCTCTCTCATTGTTTGAGACCATGGATATGAAAATGAAAAACTTCTATATTTAAAACCTTTCCAGAGATTGATTGGTTGTAGGTGCATTTACTCTTAGGTTAAAACCTATGTTTTGTATCAAATCACTTTTGGTTTCAATGGGAAAATTTTATGGCTAATTTGTGTTTTACATGTTGAATATAAAAGGTTTTTTCTCTCTCATTGTTTGAGACCATGGATACGAAAATGAAAAACTAATATTTAGATCTATTCCAGAGATTGACTATAGGGGCATTTACTCGATATGTCACCTTTCATAAAATATGAGATCCAAAGGCTAATTGGCCCTTTACAAACTCTGCCTATAGAACTATCAAATCAATTTTTGTTTCAATGGTTTGTTTATTGGCTAATTTGTTTTTATCAAATCAATATGATAAGATGATGGATGATGAATGAGGTGATTTTGATCATAACCCTTACATCTATATGATAGGAAGCTTGATATACATAACAAGGTTTAGACTAGATATAATTTTGGAATTTATATTAGTTGGAATATTTCAATATAACAGTCATCTATTACCAACAAACAGATATTAAGATACAAGTGAAAGAGACTGCAAACAATGGACTATAGTACCCAAAAGGTGAGAAATTTACATTGACAACATAGAGAGATTCAACTAGGCTTGTGTGGATGACATGAAAAGTACAAGTGGACAATGTATAATTCTACTTAGAAGAGTCTTTGGTTGCATGTTTAAGCAGGAAAGAGTCATTACTTGGACAATGTATAATTCTACTTAGAAGAGTCTTTGGTTGCATGGTTAAGCAAGAAAGGGTCATTACTTTCTCTATCTAGAGTAGAAGTGGAATACATAGTAGTTACTTCTTTTAAATGAATATGGAATGAATCTAAAAATAAATATGGAATGAATCATTGTACATTATGATAAATCTTGTATTTAATGACATTTGATATATGAATAATATGTAATGAATCATTGTACATTATGAAGAGTCATGAGATCCACATTTCCACCATACTATTTGCAAGCTCTATATGAAGATATGTAGTCTAATAACTAATTAGTTATGGTTTCAATGGGAAACTTTTATGGCTAATTTGTGTTTTACATGTTGAAAATAAAAGGTTTTTTCTCTCTCATTTTTTGAGACCATGGATATGAAAATGAAAAATTTCTATTTAGATATATTCCAGAGATTGACTGTAGGGGTATTTACTGGATATGTCACCTTTCATAAAATATGAGATCCAAAGGCTACCTGGCCCTTACAAACTCTGCCTATAGAACTATCAAATCACTTTTGGTTTCAATGGTTTGTTTATTGGCTAATGTGTTTTTATCAAATCAATTGGATGCAATTTATGTGCATATGATGGATGATGAATGAGGTGATGTTGATCATAACCTTTACATCTATATGATAGGAAGCTTGATATACATAACAAGGTTTAGACTAGATATAATTTTGGAATTTACATTAGTTGGAATATTTCAATATAATATAGTCATCTATTACCAATATAAAAATATTAAGATACAAGTGAAAGAGACTACAAACAATGGACTATAGTACCCAAAAGGTGAGAAATTTACATTGAACACATAGATAGATTCAACTAAGCTTGTGTGGATAGCATGAAAAGTACAAATGGAGAATGTATAATTCTACTTAGAAGAGTATTTGGTTGCATGTTTAAGCAAGAAAGAGTCATTACTTGGACAATGTATAATTCTACTTAGAAAAGTCTTTGGTTGCATGGTTAAGCAAGAAAGAGTCATTACTTTCTCTATCTAGAGTAGAAGTGGAATACATAGTAGTTAATTCTTTTAAATGAATATGGAATGAATCATTGTACATTATGAAGAGTCATGCGATCCACATTTCCACCACACTATTTTCAAGTTCTATATGAAGATATGTAGTCTAATAAATAATCAGTTCTAATATTTGTGTAAATATGAAAACGGTTCTATGATATAAAGGCAAACAAGGGATCAATATAAATTTACAACTTTCAAGTTTCGAGTTTTGAGCTTCCAAAATAACTGAAATTTACAAGTTTCAAGTTTCGAGTTTCTAATATATAGATTCTATAATCTATTTGATAAATTGGGCACATGACCTTGACTGCATACTACAAGTCTCTAACACATATTGTAACCCAAGAACTGTAACCACTTGTTGCATACCAAACTGCAAACTTAAATGAATTTTAAGTTATGGGAAAAACTATAACCACTTGTTGCCTAAGAACTATAACCACTTGTTGCATAACCTAAGAACTTGTAACCTAAGGATTGTAACCACTTGTTGCATAACCAAACTGCAAACTGAAAACTAAAAATTTTGGATAGATGTTTTATGAATTTATTGATCCAGAAGGTGAAGAGGCCAAAGGTATGATCAATTTTTCATAAAGGTTCTTTCACTTTATACCATTCTATTTCCTTTTCTGACGGGTCACAGGTTCTTCGATAACAGAGATTGATTCTTTACGGGCTTTGGTGGTAGGAAGATGTTCTCTTATATTTCTGAGTTTTTCTTGCAAATGATGAGCTTCCTGTAGGGAGCACCGGTTTATACATGGACGTCTTGAACCACACAGTGACAACTTCAACGCTTTCTGGTAGGTCACAGGTGTTTTCGGCCACAGTGAATGAAACCCTTTAGGTTTTGGTGTGACGGCTTCAACGATGGAAGGCTACTGGCAGAGTACATTTTGGGAGGCCAGGATGATATTTTGTCTTAGTATACTGCTATTTTTTTCTTTTCCGGAAGAACTGGAGTATTTGAACTTTTATGTATCTTATGTTTTTATAGGCAAACTTGTAGAACTATTCCAGTTTCGGATAGAAAAAAAGGCTTGAAATGAACTGCAAGTTTTTGTATTAGTTATAAGGTTTTTCTGGATATTTTTCATTTTGAACTGGACATAATATATTCCAAAGTTTTTCTGCTTGAAAAACCTAAGAACTGTAACCACTTGTTAAATACCAAACTGCAAACTTAATTTTTTTGTAAAATTTGGCAGTGATTTATATATAGTGATCTTGGATTCTTATATCACTTATATTATGAGTGATAAAATAACTTATAACATACAACAATAGAAGGATATGAGCTTATTACCTAGTGGTTTTCTTAACGTCGCCGCAGATGATCAACAACAGAGCAGCAACAGCACCACCAAAGAAATTTGATAAGCTATAAGAAACACAACAAAAAAAATGGTAATTATATCATAAAATATAATTTACGATAACAATCAAACAATTCACTGCAAAAAACCGTAACGATTACCTGGTGGTTCGCTTAATGTCACCGCATATCATCAGCAACAGAGCGGAAGCAGCGCCAGAGCAGCAGCAGCGCCGTAGCAATTCAACGAACCCAGAGAAAAATGCACGGAGCAACAGAGCAGAAGAAATAGAGCAACACTAAAGCAACAATTAAACAAATGTGAAGCAACAGAGAAGCAGATACAAATATGCATGAAGCAACAAATTAGCAGATACAAATATGCGCGAAGCAACAGAGCAGTAGATACAAAGTCACGCGAAAAGAAAAAAATTCGCAGGCGATATATTTATAAGCAATAGTTTGGCCGAACTATTTTAAATGTTCAGCCGAACTGTTGTTGCCGGTTTTCCCATCTCTGGAAAAAATTATGTTTTCCCACGCCGTCAGTGTGCCGTCAATCTAAACGGCAGAATGAGTTCGGCTGAACTTTCTCATAAAGTTCGGCCGAACTATTGCCGAAAAAAAATTTCCTCCCCCGATTCTCACAAAAGTGTAACCCAACTTCACTTTTTCACCCCAACGTTAGCTACTATTCTAGGATTGGTTAGTTCCAGGGAAACTATTATGGTTTTTCTCTGGAGAAGGTCAACATCCAAGCAAGAAGTAATAAATGAAATGAGCCATATTGTTGTCCAAGTTCATTTTACTTGAAATGTTATATGAAAATTCCATTTCAAAATTGATATCTTCTTTCAAAGAAAAATGCCAAGAACTCAAAAAAATTGTGAATACATTTGATCATTCCCCAAACTGGCATTTAGAACATTGGGGTTTTATTTTTTAGGTGATGAGCTCCAATTTGCAACACGACTACTTGCTTAAACAACACAATCTGACTAAACAACCTTTTGTTTCATAAAAAAACCTAAGAAGCATTTTATTTTAGCTGAATCATTATTTTTATTGCTACAACCATATGGTGTGACATGATCCCAATTTTAAGAATGATAATACTCTTATTCTTATTCAAATAATGTGCTAGAATTTTAATGGAACGTCATCAATATAACCTTCAATGGACATGATGTCATAAGGATTGTATCCTTTCAACAAAATCGTAGAAAGTGTCTAGATTGGGATTTAAAAAATAGCTCAGTTAAGAGTGTTGCATAGGTGTAATACATAGTACATACAACTTTATTGACTCTTCTTTTGTATCTATTGTGATATAACACATCACACATTGATACAATGTCTGATTAAGGAGACCTACCACATGTACCAAACATCTTTTTAACGTGCCCTATGGAAAAACAACATTCATGCTATTTGAGTACCTAGGCTCAAAATCCTAGATAATTAATTTTTTTCTAATAATCCTTGGTCCCCAGATAATAATAAAAATCACTAAAAGGGGAAATTATCTTCAAAAATGTGCATTTTTATGCTTTAGGTAATGCAATAAAACCCCCAAAATAGAGCCTTATAGGCCATGATTTGGTGTTGGGCATACTTGGCATGAACTTAGGCTCATTAAAGTAACTCTGGCAGATATGGTTACCCACTTTTGAATAATTCATTCGTTCATGGATTATATGTGCATTATTGGAGTTAGGTTTTTGAGTGACTGACAGTTGGAACATTTGTGTTGTTTAGACAATGGTCGATTTTTTTTAGATTTCTGTGTTTCAATGCAAATGCCAAAAACATATGTTATGTTGTGACTCTTTTTTAGCTGAGTTACTTGACACAATGATACATGGATTCAAGTATCCAATATGGAACACACAAACCCGTAACAGGGAAAAGATGTGTGTGTGTGTGTGTGTGTGTATGTATAAATTACAAAAATGAAATAATCTCGTGTAGACATAAATATGTACATTTTAAAACATTCAAATAGACATTAATCAATGATTAAGCATACATTTCTCAAGCATACACCATAAATGATTGGCTATTAATTTCGGTAAGATGATTGTAAAATAACATTGTTGTTCAAGAAATAATAGAATGAAACAAAACAATGGCAGTATGTAGTTGCACCAAACACAAGAAATCTTTCCCACCATTCTTTGTTCTCCTTCTTGTTAGGGTGTCTGTGAAAATTGGTGTGTAAAATGGGGTAAAATATAATTTTATTTCTCAAATGAGCATGTTTTTCTCATCCCATGAATCCAACGCATTTCCACCTTTCCTTCTCTGAGTCAAACTCACATTAGATGTGTCCTGCACAAGAGGTGTGTCCTATGCCAGTCCAACATGTGGAAAGGGCCACCCAACATGATGTTGAGCCTGATTCAATGGATTGCGACATTGAAGAGGCCATAAATATTGTAGGCGTCCTAGGTTTAAGTATAGCACAATCACAAATTTATTAAGTAGTAACGTTGGAAAAAATGATTACACAGTGATGAACATGTGATTAATTCGTAGACTATATCTCCCAGGCATTCATGAAATCCCGATCCATAGATATGATAGTTGATTAAGTGTGCACCAAGGTACGGCTTACTATTATGCTACCTTTTCAATTCATAAAATGATAAAGATATCATGTGTCTTCTCCAAAATAACATCTGTATCATAAAAATATTTAAACCCCGTCATTTTTTAATCATTTCTCTGTTATTGTTACTAAAACATCCCTAATTCCTTTAACACTAAATATACTATGAGTACAACTAAACCCATGTAATATCATCTTGCAAAGCAAATAACGATTATTTTTTAAAATAAAAATATCATATACCTTAGACAGTGTCTATTGCATTTTGTACAAAAGGAAACAAAACCATTCACAATGCTTCGCACAACATTGTACAAATAAAACTCTTGCAATAAGGTTCATTGATTTGTATCTCTAAAGCTAGAAGAGTAATGAAGCAGTAAGGAGTAAAGAAGAGATTGAACCTGAGAGAAAAGATCATTCCAAAGTGCACGCCATACTGGAACTGTATTTGTATTGGTTGTGGTCCGAGTAAGAGATATCAGTTGGAAATTCCCACTCACATAATGGTATGTCATTTTAGCAAAATCAAAATTCTTAGATGAGATCAAAGCTACATAATTAAACAACTTCAATACTAATCACATGGGAGTGATAAATAGCTTCGAGAAGGAAAAACCTATAGGTTACGCATTAACTGTTACTCTAAAACGATCCATACAAAAAATCATCAATAATTAATCCAAAATTTGTTCCTAAAATGTGAAGGAAAAAAAATACCAACAAAATTTATAGATGTAGATATTACGAATATTCACTTATAGAAAAGTCAAAAGAAAAATGCAACTAAAATAAACTCTAATATCTAGTTCTAGAGGGTAGAAACATACCCAGGCTCAATAAAAGGGAGAATAGAATCAAGAATGGCCATATTAGTATCTGAAGTAAATATACCACACAACAAAATGTTGAAGACATGACAATCCAAATCATATTCACACAATCCTCAACTTTGTACATGTATATAAGCATTCTTTTTAGTGTTCACTTGTTTAGAACTTGGCGTAATACATATGATGATGCTTCACTATTTTTCAATGCAACTATGATTTAAATCACATCTATCATTTCCATATCTTATATCGCCTTGCGGCGTTTCCTTTGCAACATTTGGTGCAATTGCTAGTTATTAAAATTATTAATTGTGAAAACTCTAAAGTCCTTAGTTCTAAGCTACATCCCTTTTCCACTTAGGAAGTGTTGTAAGTCATTTAATACTTTCCAATAAAGATAAATGATCATCATATTTGGAATAACCTTATATAAAGATATATCATAAGGATCCATAGTTATACGAAGTATTCACTTCTATTTATCTTCAAAACCAAATTAATGATATAATTATTTGATATTAGTAAATATTCTTAATAATGTTATAAATACTAGAATATATTCATCTTAATTTAATCAAGAACCAAGAGAAATCAAATCTTTGAAAAGAAAACTTCTTTTAAGTGCAAAATTCAAGGAATACTTTGTATATTGAGAGATTTGACCCCTCTCAACACTTGATAACAATATGAGCTTGCAAAACTTTCGATAATTTTTCCACTAAAAGAGAGTATTGTCTTGAGATATTTGATCCTTCTTGGTGCTTAGTAAATTTGAAGTTAAGATAGATCTATATAATTTATTTACTATTCTTTCTTTCTCTCCTTATATATATATATATATATATATATATATATATATATATATATATATATATATATATATATATATATATATATATATATATAATACATATAGCTATATATGTGTGAGACCTTTCTTATTAACATATTTTGTTATTATTTGTGTTTAACTTTTAAAAATTATATGCATACCATAAATTAATTATATATATATGAAAAATGTTTATTTATATATATATGGTCCCCTTTATAATTTACTATGTTAATTCCAAATTTCTCTTCATAATTTTTTTTTAAGTAATTTGAAATTTTTAATGTTTTGAATATATATATATATCTGTGTGTGTGTGTGTGTGTGAATTGATTCATTGCTATTTAAATATTTTTCATCTAGTGTTTCAGTACATATTGATGTAAGAACAATAACCTCATGTCAATCTATTTTGCTCAGGCTTAAAGACACTATGAAAAATATTCC
Organism: Pinus albicaulis; assembly: GCA_034641835.2. Taxonomy (NCBI): domain Eukaryota; kingdom Viridiplantae; phylum Streptophyta; class Pinopsida; order Pinales; family Pinaceae; genus Pinus; species Pinus albicaulis. Next base: position 190,745 of record JAXQQM020068288.1, read on the forward strand.
TAAAGAGAATGGACTCCCTCCATTTTGATTTTGTATTAATTAGAATTAGTGAAAGTCTCGTATAGATACATGTGTCCCAGTTTTAGAAATAATTTAGGTTGTTAGGAATGGAGATTAGCTAAAATTTTGGCCATATACCACATAATAAGAGTGTGTGTTGAATTATGGTTCTTGTTTTAGTTTAAAATCTATTTTCTTTGATTGCATGGCCCTAAATCAAGGATATTTACAAATTTTCATTCCTATATTCCTCTGCTTAATTCAATTGTCTAATAATCTAGTGACTCTTGTAGTCTCGGCCCCTGCTGTTAATCCTTGCTTTCGAACTCCCTGCCATGTTGGCTTCTATGGTGACTGTGGCCCAGTTGGGATTTATAATGAAGGAACGTGTTGTACATATTCACCTCTATCGTAGCCTAAAAACCCCATGACCCTGCTTGGCATTACTATCTCCGCCCGAAGACCTGCAGTGCAATAGTTCAAAACTCAAATTTAAACAATCGGGCCGATCCTTTAAGATTTTGGCTCCCTCCCGCTTCGACCTCCATATGACCCGGGTCAGAGAACCACAATTCAAAGTAAGAAGGGGCCTATTGTTCTGACGATTGGACGCAATATTGGCCATCTGATCTAGCTCAAATCGACAGTGCGGCAATCAACTTCTATGGAGGGTCCGCGCACAAATCGATCGGTGGTTTTCATGGCTCCACTACTTTATTTCCCTCTGATGCAAACACAGCCGTTGATCTTGTTTCAAGATCGAACGGTCCTGGGTTGATCGCAGCCCTGCTTTCAATCGTAATCGGAACGTAAAAGATGTGCCACTCCCGCTCTACTCACTCCGCTTTCCGATTCCGATTGTCGATTCGGGTCCCACCTCCTATGGTCGTGTCATCATATTTCACAAGTGTACGCTGCGGTTTTCCTCCACCATCCATGTGTTCCGATGACGTGTCACAGTTTATGAACCCTTAGTCCGTTCATTCGTTGTCACTCCATTGTTTTCTGCCTTGTCACCCTCTAGTTCTTCACTATGATCATGTGTTTCCTGTCACCCTGCATCCTCTCAATGTCCCGCCTAATCTGTATTACCGATTCCATGGCCACTGTCGTATCCACACTCCATATCGCCGAGTCATTTTTCTCTAATGGTTTGCAGGTTTTGCAGGTTTTAATTTGGCTTTGTTGGCGTTTCAACTTTCCGCCTCCGTTGAAAAGATCTAGAGCATAACAAAGGACATATCATACTGGCAAAATTAAAGGAAGGAGCCAAGGGTAGGTGGGAGAGATGACCACCATTAAAGAAGACATAGATATGGACTCTCGGAACTCTCCAGATGCATCCGTCCCGCATTAAAGATCCAGGATTCAAATCCATAGCCGAAGGCCGAGAGTACAGTACTGAAACCTAGAATGTTCCAAATCTCTTACGGCATCAGATTTTCTTTCGGCCGCGGGCAACAAATTGTCTATATTTTATTACTCCCATCTTGTATATAAGGAGATTTTATCTCCCAGCATTTATTTCATGAACAGGTTGTTCGGTACCATCATTTATAGCCAGTCATTCATAATAGAAGGCGCGAATGTTTTCCGCCATTGGGATTCAAACTGAGTCATTAATTGTGCCTCGTTTTCCTCCTCCTCGGGAAGTTTCTGTCTTCTCTATAAATACTCAAAAATAAGATATTGTAAGGGTTCCAGATTTCTGTCAGCAAAATGTGCAGCGAGAAGACTACAGTATTCATCTTGTAATATTTCTGTATGAAGTTTCAGAGCCCGTAGGGTCTCAGTGAGGAGGGGTTATAACTGTATTGAGGATTCTGGTCTTTGGTATCTCACAGTATGTAACTTTTCTTATGTGTTAATACATTATCTCTTTTCATGCAAATTATCTTCTTGTATCATGTTCTAGAATGCGAGTGGCTCACTAGTTTGCAGTAAGGATTCATCTTAAGTGGTGCCCTTTCTGGAATTAGTCAAGCACTTTAAATAGGCCTAGAAGTGATATACTGTTCCATATGCACTCTTTCATATTTTCTGCTATATTAGTGGCTAAAGGATTCGTAAATTGGTGCGCCCTTCTGCCAGTAATATCTTCTTATGTTTCATCACTGCACTCACTCCCTGATATTTGATTTCTGTGATATATTATTTGAATCGGCCCTCTTTACAGTAAGCAGTCTCTTAACTGTCTGATGCCTTCATGCTGAAGTTTTACATGATGTTCCTATATTGATCTTGTCTTTGTACTAGCTTCTGAAAGAGATTGGTCCCATTCAAATTTAGTTTCCTTGTTTCAAACAAGAGATAGTAAGTGAGATCCTTGGACTGACAACCCAAAATATAAAGGGCTCCTTGCTATATAAGATGTCCTAGGCACTGGTCTATGGCAACTCTAGGCTGTCTCTAGGGGGTGACAAAATCATCCACAACATCTTTCTGGCGCCGTTGCCGGGGAACGAATTCAAGAATATCTGTTTCCCTGGGTTTGACATCCTATATTCACTCTCTAATCAGGTGAGCACAGAGAGGTGAAGAGTTGTAGATTTCTCACCTTGGCGACTCCACTGGTCTTTATTTGATAAATTTTATTGGAATTTCTGGCTTCCCGGAGGCCCCATTTGAGGTCGGATACCTCACCACCGAAAACACCCGTGTCTGACCCAGAGAAGATCATTCATAAAAGGGGTTGGAAAGAGAAGAAGTCAGTTCGTTCCGAAAATTCTGAATATTCTGTTGAAGATCATCCGCCCTCTTCTTCTCAAGAAGTTAGAACAGAAAAACCCGAGTTTCACTCAGAAGCTCCACGTAGAGAAAACGCCTGGATTGAAGGAGAATCTCATCCTACTTTCGAGGCTGAAGAAATTAAAGAGGTCACAGAAGTAGCTACTATCAACCGTGAGTTATTCCCTTCTACACCTCAGGCTTCTGTGCAATATATTCCCATTGTTATTCATACTTCACTTCCTCCTACTTCTCTCCCTTCATCTGTATCTCAAATTGTTGTGCAACCCCCACCTCCCCCAATGGCCAATGTTCCTGCTTTTCTGTTAAATAAATATGCTCCACTGGCTTTACCCCCAGTACTGCATGACATGCCACAAGATTACCTGAAGATCCTACCGAGGTTTAATGGTGAAAGTGACATTGATGCTCAGAAGCATCTCGAGACCTTCTGCTCTTTCGCAGAGAACTTAAATGTTGAACATCTGGATGTGGTTTTGAGGTTGTTTGTGCAGTCTTTAGAAGGCGAAGCCAGAAAATGGTTTAAGACATTGGGGAATAATTCCGTGACTACCTGGGACCAAATGGAAACTGCTTTTCTCAGGAAGTGGGGGGAAAAGAAAGATTATGGAATGTGCCTTACTGAATTTAATACCATGAAGAAGAAACAGAATGAAGGGGTATCAGAGTTCATCAAGAGATTTAACAAGTTATATCTGAGCCTACCTCCTGAAATGAAGCCACATGAAGCTGCAGCCAAAGTTGTTTTCATAGCATCTTTTGACTCCGATTTTGGTTTCTCGCTGCGGGAAAGAATGCCTGTCACCCTGGATGATGCTCAAACAGATGCTCTAGAATTGGAGGCAAATTTTGCCGCCACTGGTAAGTCAAAGGGAAAAGTCGAGCAAGATACTAGGAAGAGAGGTAAAGAAGAGGTTTCTACCTCCAATCAAGACAAAGACTCTGACAAAATGGATGAGATAAGCAAGATGATAAATAAAATGGTCAAGCTAGAGCTGGAAGCTAAAAATGCAGCTGCCAGGAAATATTATAATGCTCCAAACAGGGGATATAATCCTCAGTACAGAAAGCCCCCGTTACAGATAATGCCAAGAGAACAGCAAGACCAGGTACCTCATCCCTTGTACCTGGAGGGACCAGCAGATGACTCCGCTAGAGATGCAGCTTATAAACTAGAAGATTCAAATCTGGCCTTTTCAAATAACGATGATATGGAGTGCCCCCTGCAAGAAGAAGACGGAGAAGCAGAGATTGACCATTACTGCAAGCAATTTGCTGATTTCATGGAAGCACAATTCAACGTCAAATACGATCTTAGATCCTCAAGGAAGAGGACCCGAACTCAGGAGCAAGAAGAAGAGCAGCCTCGAGAGAAAACATCGGCTCAGAAGGAATCAGCAGCAAAGAGGTGTATAGAAAAAGGTAAGAATCTTCTGAATACCCCCTTGCAGTCTAATGATCAAGTTCCCTCCTCTTCTAAACTAGTTGGCCCCCCTAATGCTGAGCCAGTGTCAAAAGAAGTCAAATCTTCAGTTGAAAATAGGGAGTCCAAAGAAGTAGCGCTAGAAAAGCCCACATCTGCTTTCAATTTGCAAAAAGAACTTGAGAAGATTAAGATTCCCGTTCCTCTGACTGAATTATTAAAACAGCCTGCATATCAGTCTCAAGTTACCTCTTTCATTCTTCCTCCTGAACTACCAATTGCACCTGATAGTTTAAATCTTCAAGAAGAAAGACCCATGGTAGTCTTTGGCCCACATGTCGAGGAGATAGATCCTTCTACTCCCCCTTTTTATGTATCCCTAGTCATTCATGACCTGCTGTTACACAACTGCATGTTAGATTCTGGGGCCTCCCATAATCTCATGCCTCTCTCTGTCATGGAACAACTAGGGCTGCAAATTACGAGACCATATAAATATTTATATTCGTTTGATTCTAAAAGAGTAAAATGCTTGGGAATGATTAAAGATTTGGTGGTTAATTTGGCTCAAATCCCAGCAAAAAGTGTGGTCATGGACATCGTGGTTGCTGATATCCCAGCCCACTTTGGCATGTTGTTGTCAAGGTCCTGGGGTACCAAGATTGGGGGGTCAATCAAATTGGATCTAACATATGCTACTGTCCCAGTCTTCGGAGGTCAAGAAAGGAGGTTATACAGGGAGACCAGATTTGTCAAGACGGTAACCAGGGCTGACTGCTCAGATAATTCCCCAATTTATAACAAATAAGGGGACTTCTCATGTTTAATGTTGGAAGAAAATCAGGATTACGCACATGAGACCCTTTTTGGTCAAGTTCAGGCTGAGCAGCCTAAAGAAGAGCAGGAATCAGGAATATGGACTTTGCATTTTGATGGAGCTAATTCAAGGGAGGGCAATGGAGTAGGAGTGTTGTTGATTTCCCCTGCAGGAAAATGGGTGCCACTGTCTTTTAAATTGGAATATGAGGCTACAAACAATGTAGCTGAGTATGAGGCATTATTACTGGGGTTACAGACAGCTAGAAACATGGGCATCCAATGTCTAAAAGTGTTTGGAGACTCTGAGCTGGTCGTAAGGCAGATTAAAAATGAATGTCAAACTAAGCATCCACGGCTCAGAGCATATAGAAACGAAGTATGGGACATGATAGAAAATTTATTCTCAGCATTTAACATACAGTTCATGCCCCGGGAGCAAAAAAGAGTAGCAGACTCTCTTACTGTAGCTGCCAGTACTTTCTGTCCTCCTCAGAATCCGCTTCTAAGATATGAAGTGGAGGTACGGTACATACCATCCATTCCAGACAATATAAAGCATTGGCAGGTATTCGAAGATGATGAACAAATGAAAAGATTTATGGAGACTGTGGGAGAATTCTCCAATATGGAGATTGATGATAATGGAGAAGAAGAAGTTGAAAATATTGCTGAAAATAAATGGGAAGAAAGAATAGCAGGTAGTAAAGTGCTGCAGCTAAAGGGTAATTTCATACCCAGAGGGTTGGTACCACTAGAGAAGTTGTTCAATAAATATGACGTACCCGTGCAGCCAAATAAAATAGTAGAAGATAATCAAGTAGGAGATTTGAATCTGGGTACTTCCACTGACCCCAAAATTGTTAAATTGTCCAAAAAAGTCCCAGAAGAATACAAAGAAAAGTATTTGAAGTTGTTTCAATCTTACAAAGATGTTTTTGCTTGGTCCTACGGGGACCTAAAAACTTTTGATGTAAATATTATACAGCATAAGATTCCGTTGAGGGAGGACGCAAAGCCATACAAACAGAAGCTCAGGCAAATAAATCCTTTGCTTCTTCCTTCTATTGAAAAAGAAATCAAGAAGTTGTTGAAAGCCAAGATAATTGTACCATTAAGATACTCAGAATGGATAGCGAATCTTGTTCCTATCCGAAAGAAGAATGGAGAAATAAGGCTGTGTGTAGACTTCAGGAATTTGAACAGAGCATCTCTCAAAGATAACTACCCACTGCCTAAAATGGACCACATCCTGCAGAAAGTAGTGGGAGCATCCAGAATGTCAATGATGGATGGATTTTCGGGTTACAATCAGGTAGCCATGTTCCCAGAAGACCAGAAGAAAACTGCATTCACTATGCCATGGGGAACCTTTATGTATGCGAGGATGCCTTTCGGATTAATCAATGCAGGGGATACTTTTCAGAGGGAAATGGACATAGCCTTTGTCGGAGAACAGGACAAGTTCTTGGTGATGTATCTTGATGATATCACAGTGCTCTCTAAGAATGATGATGAGCATATTGTGCATTTGAGAAGAACTTTCGAAAAATGCAGAAGGTATGGCCTTTCTCTTAATCCCCAAAAATCTTTGTTTGCATTAGATGAAGGAAAACTCTTAGGACATATCGTGACTAAAGATGGTGTAAAAATTGATCCTAAGAGAGTTGAAGTGATAAACAGCATTCCTTTGCCAAGAAATAAGAAAGAAGTATAGGTGTTTTTGGGGCGAATAAATTTTTTGAGAAGATTTATCCCTAACTACGCGGAGATAGTTAGGCACATTACCAATATGTTGAAAAAGGAAAATGAAGTAAAATGGTCCCAGGAGTCTAGAGATGCATTCACAAGGATAAAACGGGCATTTGCTGAGGCTCCTGTGTTAGCAGGGCCAGACTACAAAAAGCCATTTATGATTTTCTCATTTGCCTCACCCCATACAATTGCTGGAGTATTATTGCAGAAAAATGAAGACGGATATGAACAGCCCATAGCCTTCTTCAGTCAAGTGCTCTACGATGCCGAATTGAAATATAATATACTGGAGAAACAAGCATATGCCCTGGTAAAGTCTCTTAAAGCTTTTAGAGTCTATATTCTGCAATCTCACGTCACAGCCTATGTCCCCACAGCCGCGGTCAAAGACATTCTGGTTCAGGGAGACAGCGAAGGTAGGAGGGGAAGATGGATTGCAAAAATTCAAGAGTATGATCTGTATATAAGGCCTACCAAACTGATCAGAGGACAGGGACTTGCCAAGATGTTGTCTGAATCAAATCATCAAGCTTTGGGAATTAATCTGTTTGTGATAGCAAATGAAGAATCAGAAAAAGAAGAAGAGCAACATGGACTAGAGACGGCTACACAAAAGATACATGTGAAATATCTGACTAGTCCTTGGTATAAGCAAATAGTTGAATATCTGTTAACACTTAGCTGTCCTCCAGGATGTGACAAGGTGAAATACAAAGCTGTAAGGATGAAATCTCAGAAATACGCAATTGCCAATGGACAACTCTATTGGAGAGACCCTCTAGGCATATTACTTTTATGCCTCACCGAAAACGAAGTGCAAAATGTAATGACAGAATTTCATGAGGGGATATGTGGAGGACATTACAGCTGGAGGGAAACAGCCCATAAAATCTTGAAGGCTGGTTTTTACTCGCCGAAATTGTATTCAGATACTTTTTCTTGGGTCAGATCGTGTGACAAATGCCAAAGGTTTGCAGAAAGACAGAAATTAGCGGCATTGCCCTTGATCCCTATTCATGTAAATGAACCATTTCAGAAGTGGGGATTAGATTTTATAGGAGAGATACATCCCCCATCAAGTGGCCAACATAAATGGATATTGACAGCCACAGACTATTTTACGAAATGGGTGGAAGCCATTCCTACCAGAAATGCTACAGACGCTGTAATAATGAATTTTATAGAAGATAATATCATATCTAGGTTTGGTTGTCCTGCGAGAATTGTAACCGACAATGCACAGGCCTTCAAGTCTGCCAGGTTTGTAAAATTCTGCCAAAGATACAACATTATCCTCACTCATTCTACAGCATATTATCCACAGGGAAACGGTCTAGCAGAGTCATCTAATAAAACCCTGGTGAGAGCCCTAAAGAAGACAATAGCTGAAAATCAGAAGAACTAGGATTCTAAATTAAAGTTTGCCCTATGGGAAAATAGGGTAACCAGCAAAAGAGCCACCGGAAAGTCACCTTATGAGCTGGTGTATGGGCAGGCTGCAGTTTTTCCTTTGCAATTGGCATTGCCAGTGGCACGTTTCATGCAGGAGAACCAGGAAGAACCAGATGACATGATCCGAAGAATTAATCAGCTGGTAGAATTGGAGGAAACAAGGAACCAGGGAGATCAGAGACTGATAGAATACCAAGAAAAAATGAAGAATGTCTTCGATCAGCACGCGAGGGATAGAAATTTTCAAGTTGGAGACCTGGTTCTTAGGTGGGATGTTCGCAGAGCAGAAAAGGGCAAACATGCTAAATTTGATCCATTATGGTTCGGGCCATTCAAAATAGTCGAGCTGGGGAGAAACAACACCTTCACTTTAGAAAATCTACAGGGTGATTTGTTGGATGCGCCCGTGAATGGCCAGTTCCTCAAGCCTTATTTTCAATTCTGATCCAGGCTAGGAATGCTTGGTTGTATATATTGTATATAGTTTGTTTTAGTTTTATTTTTACTTTTATAAAGGAAAAGAACGCTGAGAATTACTTGAAGTAAAAGTGCAGGGGAATTCAAAATAAGATGAAATAATTGATGGTCTGCATGTTCTCGACATGTCCGGGGACGAACATGCCGTCCCCAGATGGAGCCGATGTTGTACATATTCACCTCTGTCGTAGCCTAAAAACCCCATGACCCTGCTTGGCATTACTATCTCCGCCCGAAGACCTGCAGTGCAATAGTTCAAAACTCAAATTTAAACAATCGGGCCGATCCTTTAAGCTTTTGGCTCCCTCCCGCTTCGGGCTCCATATGACCCAGGTCAGAGAACCACAATTCAAAGTAAGAAGGGGCCTATTGTTCTGACGATCGGACGCAATACTGGCCATCTGATCTAGCTCAAATCGACGGTGCGGCAATCAACTTCTATGGAGGGTCCGCGCGCAAATCGATCGGCGGTTTTCATGGCTCCACTACTTTATTTCCCTCCGATGCAAACACAGCCGTTGATCTTGTTTCAAGATCGAACGGTCCTGGGTTGATCGCAGCCCTGCTTTCAATCGTAATCGGAACGTAAAAGATGTGCCACTCCCGCTCTACTCACTCCGCTTTCCGATTCTGATTGTCGATTCGGGTCCCACCTCCTGTGGTCGTGTCATCATATTTCACAAGTGTACGCTGCGGTTTTCCTCCACCATCCATGTGTTCCGATGACGTGACACGGTTTATGAACCCTTAGTCCGTTCATTCGTTGTCACTCCATTGTTTTCTGCCTTGTCACCCTCCAGTTCTTCACTATGATCATGTGTTTCCTGTCACCCTGCATCCTCTCAATGTCCCGCCTAATCTGTATTACCGATTCCATGGCCACTGTCGTATCCACACTCCATATCACCGAGTCATTTTTCTCTAATGGTTTGCAGGTTTTGCAGGTTTTAATTTGGCTTTGTTGGCGTTTCAACTTTCCGCCTCCGTTGAAAAGATCTAGAGCATAACAAAGGACATATCATACTGGCAAAATTAAAGGAAGGAGCCAAGGGTAGGTGGGAGAGATGACCACCATTAAAGAAGACATAGATATGGACTCTCGGAACTCTCCAGATGCGTCCGTCCCGCATTAAAGATCCAGGATTCAAATCCATAGCCGAAGGCCGAGAATACAGTACTGAAACCCAGAATGTTCCAAATCTCTTACGGCAGCAGATTTTCTTTCGGCCGCGGGCAACAAATTGTCTATATTTTATTACTCCCATCTTGTATATAAGGAGATTTTATCTCCCAGCATTTATTTCATGAACAGGTTTTTCGGTACCATCATTTATAGCCAGTCATTCATAATAGAAGGCGCGAATGTTTTCCGCCATTGGAATTCAAACTGAGCCATTAATTGTGCCTCGTTTTCCTCCTCCTCAGGAAGTTTCTGTCTTCTCTATAAATACTCAAAAATAAGACATTGTAAGGGTTCCAGACTTCTGTCAGCAAACTGTGCAGCGAGAAGACGACTGTATTCATCTTGTAATTTTTCTGTATGAAGTTTCAGAGCCCGTAGGGTCTCAGTGAGGAGGGGTTAAAATTGTATTTAGGATTCTGGTCTTTGGTATCTCACAATATGTAACTTTTCTTATGTGTCAATACATTATCTCTTTTCATGCAAATTATCTTCTTGTATCATGTTCTAGAATGCGAGTGGCTCACTAGTTTGCAGTAAGGATTCATCTTAAGTGGTGCCCTTTCTGGAATTAGTCAAGCACTTTAAATAGGCCTAGAAGTGATATACTGTTCCATATGCACTCTTTCATATTTTCTGCTATATTAGTGGCTAAAGGATTCGTAAATTGGTGCGCCCTTCTGCCAGTAATATCTTCTTATGTTTCCTCACTGCACTCACTCCCTGATATTTGATTTCTGTGATATATTATTTGAATCGGCCCTCTTTACAGTAAGCGGTCTCTTAACTGTCTGATGCCTTCATGCTGAAGTTTTACATGATGTTCCTATATTGATCTTGTCTTTGTACTAGCTTCTGAGAGAGATTGGTCCCATTCAAATTTAGTTTCCTTATTTCAAACAAGAGATAGTAAGTGAGCTCCTTGGACTGACAACCCAAAATATAAAGGGCTCCTTGCTATATAAGATGTCCTAGGCACTGGTCTATGGCAACTCTAGGCTGTCTCTAGGGGGTGACAAAATCATCCACAACAGAACGCATGCTTCTGCATCGTAGGCCTATGAGACCGCATGCATGGCCATGCAGGACCACCCTCTGAATATCGTTAGTGGTGTTTCCATCTCTGATTCTGTTCACACTCATTTCTTCTGTCAAGATACAGGCTCTCTGAAGGGTCTGTGGGTTCATTTCTCTGATATAAGGTCTCAACATATAGTCAATACCAGTGCTTTTGGTCTTAGAATTAGTTGGGTGGGTTATACGAGCCTCTGTCCTCGTGGGTTCTGGGTCTGGGAATTGCGTCATCCGAATTCTACCCTTTCTCTTCCTAAGCTTAAATTCAATAATTCTGCCACCCTCAATAGGAATAGCAACGTTTTCTATTACTTGGTAATGACGACAAATGTGGGGCCTATTTACTGTTGCATGCAATCAGTTATTGAATTTTTCTTGCCATATTCAGGCCTCTTTATATTAAAAACAGGTATTGCCTAGTCACTGTCCAAGGATTTTCAACAGAACAGTTAGGTGTTTGTACTTTGGAATACAAACATGGTAAAAGGACAATCTGCCAAGCACCAGGAAAAGGATAAGGGGAAACAGAAACCTCTAAATCCCACTATAGGATCTAGCAAGTAGGGAAGAAAACCAAAAAAGGAGGTTATGGAAAACCATTTTGATGTTTACTCTACAAGAAATCCTCCTCAAGTTCGCAATATTATTCAGGGTTAGGAGAGGGATTGTAACAACAAAGAAGACGAAATAGAAACTCAGGAGGAAGTCATGGACTTCATTTAAGGACCCTGGCAATACAAGAGGGAGACTATCCCTATTTCATCAGTCCATTAACACTTATTGGACGCTCAAATGTGTGTTGGCCAACGCTGTCATGAGTCTTTAGGAATGGGAGGTGATTCCCAAGTGGTTTCAATTCTACAAGAAATTAAAAAATGGATTCAAGAGATTCGTGTCTCGTAGCATTATGCTATAGCTCGTCTCAGAAGAATTGAGCATCACCTACAGTCAATGAAGCAAGTGGATATGCCTGGCTCTAGTTTCAAAGACCCGACACCTGTTGAATCCTCAGATGATTGACTAAATATTTCCCTTGTATTGCTATGAATTTTGCAGATAGCATTTACTTTTTACAGTTAGAATCTGTTAGGAGTAGTAGAATGGACACAACAGTTATTAGAAGGCTGAAACTTTTCCAATACTAGATGGCATTTAACTCGCTAAGATGGCCAACGGACCTGGTTTCCTTCGGGCAAGTTGAGGCCATCAAGTTTTGATCTGTTACAATCTCTTTCTCTTTTTTGATAAATAGAAAATAGAAAGGAACTGCTAAATTTACAAAAAAAAAAAGAGTGAAAAATAATTTAGACTAAGGTCTTGGGGAGTTCTAGAAGATAAGATAGATAGGATAAATGTCCAAATAGTCATATATTATGTTAAGAAATATTATATCAATAAAAAATTATATATGTATATATAATTTTTTCAACATTCCAATATTTCCAATATTAATTTTTTTGGAAAAAAAAAATCAACCGGAAAAAAGAACTCTCTAAACAAATTTGTGAACTTAGTAGACAAGGGCGATAGAATTCTCTAAGTTAGAGAAATGACTCTCTAAACAAATTTGTGAAATTAGTAGACAAGGTTGATAGAATTCTCTAAATTAGAGAAACAACCTAGAGAAATAACCACTATAATTCTCTAAATTAGAGAAATGATGATTAAAAGGTTGATTCCAAATGATATCAACATTGGTGACGATAATGAAGTAAAAGATTAAAGTCTCTTGTTGATTTATTGATTATCTTTGTAATTAGTTTATATCATATTTTACAACTTTTCTATTAATTATTAAAATTATTAATTGTGAAAAATCTAAAGTCCTTAGTTCTACTTCACATCCCTCTCCACTTAGGAAGTGTTGTAAATCATTTAATACTTCCCAATAAAGGTAAATGATCATCATATTTGAAATAACCTTATATAAAGAGATCTCATAAGGATCCATAGTTATATAAAGTGTTTACTTTTCTCTATCTTCAAAACCAAATTAATGATATAATTATTTGATATATTAGTAATAATGTTATAATTACTAGAATAGATTCATCTTAATTTAGTATCTACCAAGAACCAAAAAAAATCAAATCTTTAAAAAGAAAACTTCTTTTAATTCCAAATTTCTCTTCATAAATTTTTAATTAATATGAATTGTTTAATGTTTTGAATATATATGTGTGTGTGTGTGTATGTGTGTGTGTGTGAATCGAGTTAATGTTATTTAAATATTTTCATTTAGTGTTTCCCTACATATTGTTGTAAGAACAACAACCTCATGTCGGTCAATTTCGCTGATGCTTTTCTAAAGAGAATGGACTCAATCCATTTTGACTTTTATTAATTAGAAATAGTGAAGTTTTCATATAGATACATGTGTCCCGGTTTTAGAAAGAATTTAGATTGTTAGGAATGGTGATGAGCTAAAATTTTGGCCATATAGCACATAATAAGAGTGACAAATAATAAACTAAGGTGTTAGGGAGTTCTAAAAGCTGAGATAGATGGGATAGATGTCCAAATAGTCATTTATTATGTTAAGAAATATTATATCAATAAAAAATTATATATGTATATGTCGAAAAAAAGAAAGAAAGTGATATGAGAGACAAATAGAGAATGCCGAAATTACAAAAATAATAAAATCAAACTATGTATTAGAATTTGATTAATTAAAACACATTTACATATGAATATCTTTGTATATGAATTTCCAATAAAAATGATCTATATTTGTATGTTAGGATATGTATATTATCCATACTGAATTCTGAGAGGAGAAAGTTTTTTTTATTGTATATAGAAAGAAAGACCGTGTCACTAGTTTAATTCTATTATCTCTTTTCTATTTCATCTATATATGTTGTATGTGGTAACTTGTTACTATGCTTTCTTTAAAACATAAACAACATTTTATAACTTTAGATAAGCACTTGACTTTCCTAATTTTACTCTCATTTAGATTTATGGTCATTCCTTTTATCCTTAAACCGCAGACCCCCTTGCACAAAGGAGTTATATCCATTGATAAAATAAAAGATAAAGTCCATTACTAACATAGTATAAAGTCTGTCGAATTCATAGAATCCGGAGCAAGGGATAATCTGGCGGTTTTAATATTTTGTAAGTTGTTGTTGGTGAACCCAACCCGTAATCTCACATTAGTGGTTAGAGAATGAGTGCACCCACCATTCAGGGTTTTGATTTGGGTGCGCAATTCAGTGTTAGACACGAGCCTTGAATATCGACTCCTATGGGTTAGGTTGCACAAACAAGGCTGGGTATCAGTGCTCCATTAGAAGCCGCTAGCAAGTTGTTCTAGCAAGTTGTTCATCTGAAGCAAGGTAAAAAGTTTTGAACAATTGACATTTTTATCTGTCCATGCAATAACATTCCGGGATGCTGTCTTCATGCAATAACAGTCCGGGTTGCAAAGGCATGGTGAAGAGAATTGGATTCTTTGAGAATCGAGATCCATTTTTCTCAAATGTGACACAAATAGTTTTTTACCAGACACAGTATTTTCCTTTATGAATTTAAATGAACCAATGCTTTCTCGGATATAAACCGTATCGCCTTGAAATTAAGAAGCCCGGGGATGTTAGCAGTCTATGCCAGTTCAAAAAGGGCAGTTCAAAACATCTAGCATTTATCTTGCTAATGAAAGCTAGGGGAGGGACGCCATTACTTGGGCGCCCTCCATTCCACGTCCGCAAACCACGTGGCCAACACCACAGACGTTGTACGACACTCGCCAGCTCTGATCGTTGATGTGTTTTGGTTGGTGAGGGAGTTAAATTCGAGCTCCTTCCGTACTTTTAGGGTTTCACACGACCTGTTTTGCAACATGGGTTCCTCACCCTGTGCATTTTTGTTCGGGGCGGGATGTTGCTCGGAGAGCTCCGCCGGTGGCTGCGCGCTGTATCGGCAGTGCTGGTGCATGTCTGCTTCCCTTGTTGACCAGATGCTCGCGGTTTCTGTTGCTGTTCGGATGGCTTGTTGGTTTGTCACTCTTTCGTTGATGTTGCTCCTGCGCCCTGCTGTGGACATGTTCGGCTCCTGCGACCGCCATAGCTTGCTCCTTCACTGTGAAATTGCCCTCCTCGATTGCTCAATGTTGTGGGGAGATGTTGACGGATTTGTCCCCTCTACTGGTTTGCAGAATTACCATGATTTTAAGGTAATTTTTCGTTTTCAAAGGTTTTTTCGAGGGTAATTTTTGCAGCAGAAGTTGTGTTTCTTGCATTTTCAAGGGTTTTTACAGAGATTTTGGCTAATTTATGCTATTTTCGAGGGTTTTGCAGGGATTTCCAAACTGTGGCGGGCTCTGGCTGTCAGTTCACTCCTGCATCGATGTTTTCCTCTACATTTAGCGTGGCGTCTTCACCTCCTGGTAGGAAAATAATTCCTACCAGCCCACTGTTGTGTTTTTCAACACTTGAAAACATGTGTTTATGAACACTTCTAATCTACTTCGGTTCAATTTAGCTCTTCTTAGGCCTGTTTGTTCATGGCACTGGTTTTGGTACTGTTGGTTCTTCTTCCTATGTAGTTTAGGGTCTAGGGTTTCTGTGCACATGTGCCTTCCTCGTTTCTGTGATATGCATGTGTATACCTCTATGTTTGCTGAAATACTTGGTTGTATGTATATTTGCCGAGATACTGGTAAATCTGTGTATGTGAAATACTTCGTTGTGTACGTGTATGTTTTCCGAGCCGAGATACTTGTATATCTATGTATGTTTGCTGAAATACTCGGGTGTGTATGTGTATGTTCGCCGAGCCGATATAGTCGTATATCTATGTATGTTCGTTGATGTTTACTGAAATACTTAGTTGTGTACGTTGATGTTTGCCGAGATACTTGGGGTTGCGTAGGTGTGTTTATCTCCCCCGCTTGAGAAATTATGAGATTGTTGTGGTTGATTTTTTTATCAACCTCGCTTAACAAATAATTATGACATTGATGTGCTTGATTCATGTGTTGATTCAGGGTTTGCTAATGTTTTGGTCTTTCCTCCTTTCCTCTGACGATACACATGATCGCATATCCTTTTCCTTTGGAACAAGTGCCACCTAAATCTATTGAATTCAGAAAAAAAATTATATGGGTTTTACAATTAGTCCTTGGCTACTATTAGTTCTTTTGCTCTGTTGCATTTTCTGTTCTCAGTTTTGGTATTGTTCTCCACTTCCTTGTTCATAAATTTAGATTTCTGTTCTTGCTTGTAAGTTTTGTTTTGTTCATGCTTTTCTGTTTCTGTTCACTCTTATGTTCTGTTCATGTGTGTGTTATCTCAGATATTTTTAAACTGTTGGAAATAATTCGCTTGTGACTCTGTGAGCTCTAGCAACAGTAACCAATAAATTGCTTAAGGATTTTATCTGTATCTCCACTCTTATAATGAGTTTTGGCAATATGTGTACTATGTAGTGAAGCTGTGAGCTTCAAGAAAAACTTGAATATCCTTTTTGTTTAATGAATTTTATGTTTGCAGCGAAAAATGTTCTTGAAGTTCATGAGCATTGCATGATGGTTTGGGTTACTGGGGTAAAATTTTAAAAGAACCGTTTGCTAGAGGGCATTGTCTGAAGTACTTAACCTCTAGATCAACTTGGCTGCAAGAGATTCAGAAAGGAACTGGACACTACTTTGTCCCTTACTGATATCTAAGTTAGGAAGACAAACCACATCGCATTTGACTAAGTTAAACCTCTTATTGCTTGTTTGAGTTCTCTGCATGTCGTTCTTTCTTTTATAATTTCCAGGTTATCTTTTGTTCTGACTGATTTGAGTTGGGAAGACAAACCTTTATAAACCTAATTGATCTCCAACTTTTTTAAAACCAACTGATCTTTGAGTTAGGAAGACAAAACACGTTACATTTGACTAAGTTAAACCTACTGATATGTGAGTTGGGAATACAAACCACATCAAATTTGACTAAGCTAAACCTATGGATTTGTGAGTTGGGAATACAAACCACATCACATTTGACTAAGTTAAACCTTTTATTTCTGGTATGAATTCTTTGTTTTCCGTTCTTTCTTTTGCTAGTTTCTTTTTACCAACCTGCTTTTTCAATAAGGTGTAAGGGAATGGCAGGCAGTGTGATTGAACCACTGACACTAGAGTGTACTGTCTCTGGGATTTGTAATCTGCATGTTTAACTCTGTTTCTATTTCACTAACTGCTGTAGTTTTGGAATCGATTGTTTGAACTAACTGTTATTCATAACTACTGTTCTAGAAACATGGGACTAATTGTCCATTCAACTTAATCTTAATCGTTTGAAACATGGTACTAATTGTGAATTCAACCTGGGACTAATTGTCCATTCAATTCAACTTAATCCATTCTAAAAATATGGGACTAATTGTCCATTCAACTTAATCTTACACGTTTAAAACATGGGACTAATTAATCGATTTTAGAAACATGGGACTAATTATCCATTCAACTTAATTGATTCTAAAAACATAGGATTAATTATCCATTCAACTTAATCTTACCTGTTTGAATGGGATTAATTATCCATTCAACTTAATCTTACCTGTTTAAATTTATATGGGTTTTACAATTAGTCCTTGGCTACTATTAGCTCTTTTGCTCTGTTGCATTTTATGTTCTTAGTTTTGGTATTGTTCTCCACTTCCTTGTTCATAAATTTAGATTTCTGTTCTTGCTTGTAAGTTTTGTTTTGTTCATGCTTTTCTGTTTCTGTTCACTCTTATGTTCTATTCATGTGTGTGTTATCTCAGATATTTTTAAACTGTTGGAAAGCATTCGCTTGTGACTCTGTGAGCTCTAGCAACAGTAACCAATAAATTTCTTAAGGATTTTATCTGTATCTTCACTCTTATAATGATTTTTGGCAATATGTGTACTATGTAGTGAAGCTGTGAGCTTCAAGAAAAACTTGAATATAGTAGTTGTGAAATCTGAGATCTAGTAATAGTAATAGTAATTAAGGAAATCTGAGATCTATTAAGATATGAAAGTCCAAATCTCTAGTCCAATATTGAGAGTAGGGCGTCAAAAGTTCAAATCTCTAGTCCAAGTCCAAATCTCTAGTCCAAATCTGAGATCTATTAAGATATGAAAGTCCAATATACTTAAGTATGAATTTTGACGCCCTACTCTCCATAACTGTTGATGCCCTACTCTCCATATCTTGCAGCATTTGACAAAGTATTTACTTTGTCAAACGCTGCAAGATATGGAGAGTAGGGTGTCAACAATTATGGAGAGTAGGGCGTCAAAATTCATACTTAAGTATATTGGACTTATCCAATAATGTATTGATGAAGGGGGAATAGTATGCTTCTTTGCAGATGCCCGAACAGAATATCCATTGAACTCTATGTCATCAATTGCAGCTAACATTTCTTCTTTTGTCCAACCTCTTATAGCGCTGATCTTTTTAGTTGAAGTTGCACCTTGGACTGTGGTTGACGGTGGCTCTATGGCTGATGGTGCCACAACATCAGCTTCAGCCACATGCTCATCGTCAACAACATTTCCTGGAGCATTGGTGACATTGACATCACCTGTTCTTTCTTCATCCGATGAGGTGCATCGCAGTTGGGCACCCCTGGTCACTCTTCTGCCACTTCTCCTTGTGCGAGCGACATAACTCACTCTTGCCATGGATGCAACTACCTGTAGGCTGCAAAAGCACCAATTGCAAGCTGTTATTCATAATTGAAAAGAAGGATTGTTTTCATATGATGAATACAGCTTCTATGCATAGCAATTGCAGATATATATGTTAACTTCAAATGCTACAACTTCTATTTTCAGCTACTGCAGATATATATGTTAACTTCAAATGCTACAGCTTCTATGCTCAACTACTGAGATATTTTCCATAGGCTTCTATGCTCAGCTACTCATGTTTTTTTTTTGGTTATGGTTTGTTTTTGGTTACTTGTTTCCAGAATCTAATCTCTATCTTTGTCTGATCTTTGTGTCATTTGAAGTCATTATGCACCCCGACGCTGAATTGGGTAAGTTTGAATTCTAGTCTGATCTTTGTGTCATTTGAAGTAATTTTGTACACTAAAGCTGAATTGGATAAGTTCAACTGATTGGGTAAGTTCCACTGTGCACTGTGACTCTAAATGTTTTGAATCCATCAAATGTTACAAACTGTGACCAAAACTCAGGTATTGAGGTGTTGAATTTATGAAATCTATAATATGTTTTTGTTTCAATTGCAATGCCGCCTCATTCACCAAAACAAATTAGCATCTTATTCATATTATTCTTTTTTAGATACAGAACATTCTGATCATAGTTACTGAATTCATCAACTTGTTAAAAAACATTTCTATTGACTAGTTCAATTAATCTAGGTGACTTATTTTCCAAGGGACTCTAAATATTTTGAATCCATCAAATGTTACAAACTGGGGTTTGGGTAGTTTTATGGGTTCTACTTTGTGGTTGATATACCCCGTAAAGGCCCTTGAGTCATACAACAAATTTAGGTTGTGGGTCACTGGATGGATTGAAAGGCATGCAAAATGGACAGATTGCAGGTTTTGTATATACAGAGCAAGAGGACACGGTGTTTTTTAACTGATGTTTAGTAAACACACACACACATATATACAGACACCTATAAAGAGTTTTTTTAACTAATGTATTTGTTACCGATGTGTGAGCACCTAAGCCATGTAGTGTACTTGTATTTGCAATGAAAAAAAGTTTAAAGGGTGTATTTTTCACTCTAAATTAGGCAATCCATGTGATATTATTTGCTTTGCATTGCATGGAATGTTACTCGAATTGTCAAGTATCATTAAATTTATTAGTATTCTGTATATAACATTGTTATTCCTATAATCTGTGCATAGTTAACTTCTGCAGTCTTCCTATATAAAAGGTGCAACATGATAGGGAGCTCTATATCACTAAAATTTGATGTAAAACTAGCAACTGGAAATGATTATTCATGTTCTCTTCCAAATGCATTTGAAAACAACAGGCATTGAACAAGAAACCTTGCTTAAAAGGATCAAACAATTCCATAAACCGAAAGGAAATACAAAACAGAAATTAATACCTATGATTGAAATTGTTCTTTAGCTCCCAAGAGGTGTATAAAATAAACCATGTAACTTTTCAACTTAAAACAATCTTTTCCTTTTTGATCTTCTATGTTTTGATGAAGTGTGATACAAGTGTATATTAACTAGACATCCATTCACTATTTGGGTTTTCAGCTTTAGGGATTACTCTGATAGTGCTTGCACCATGTTTGGGGATGCTTCAAGAGATTTGGGTTGCATGGTGTTTGATCAGCCCCTAGATGATCCATGATGGATTTGCACAATGAATTTACTTCACTAGATGCTTGCTTGACCTTAGTTGCAAGCTTGTATGGCATTCTTCTATTGGAACCTTGTTTGTGTATGACATCACCATGAAACTTGACATATGTACTCATGGAGTGAAACACTTCACATGTATGAGCCTGCATGTGGCTTTGTAGGTTGATTGTAAGGATTTAGCCTTGTTGTTGGAAATATTGTCATTGATGGCAAAGGAGGCAGCACTCAGGAAAAAGAGGCAACGCTGAAGCAGAGGAAGGCAAAAGAGGCACAGCGAAAGCAATAGAGGCAGCAAGAAGAAAGTCAAAATGTAACAGTCACAGAAGCACAGTGAAGAACCGTTATCAAAAGGTAGAGACATAGGCAGAGCGATAGAAGCAGCAGAGGCAGAGGCAGAGACTAAGTGACAGAGGCAGAGAGCCGTTACAAAATTCCGGGAATCACACACTCCAACCGGCGTTATACATATAATACATAATCCTTATTCCGGGAATCGCTTAACTCTAGCGGGAATGCAATGCATATAATACAGAATCGCACACTCCAACCGGCGTTATACAACACAAATATTATTCCGGGAATCGCCTACCCCAATGGAGGATGCATATATATATATCCATCATCTTACATATAAATGCCGCGCATTACGTATGTTGCAAAGGACCAAGGCACATATATTATGTTATATAAGTGGAGCGCATAAAACAAAGTTTATAAGGTGGGACCCCTCCCCAATCGCATCGGAGAATATATGAGTTGCGATTGCGATTGGAAGTCCGGACCCGATGGAGGTATGAATTATAATTCAAACGTGTTTGAAGTCCTTTCCCAATCGCATTGGCAAAATACAATGAACAGTGGCCAATTGCAACACATATTAAAAGACTTGCGATTGCGATTAAGAGTTCGGACCCGATGGGTGTATTAATGATGGTTTATATATATTTGAATTCCGGCTAATCGCATCGGAGATTATAAGAGCGTCGGAACATATGTTAAAGACTTGCGATTGCGATTGAAGCCCGGACCCGATGGGCTTATAAATTATGACTAACAAATGTTTCAGTTCCATGGTCAATCGCATCGGAGGTAAAGTGGAGCATCGGAACATCACAACAGAAAGTTGCGATTGCGATTGAGATTCGGACCCGATGGACTGATAAATTGTGACTTGATAGGTTTGAGTTCCGAAACATGTTAACAAAGATTTGCGATTGCGATTGAAAGGCCGGACCCGATGGGTTTATAAGCCAAGACTGATATATGTTTGAAGTTTCGCCATAACAGTGAATAATCACAATCGGAAGAGGCTGAGGAGTGATACATCGCATCGGAAAGATCGGCGAGTGAGCCCGAAAGGAGTTCTTATTTGTTTAAAGAGTTTTTATTATATAATGCCGAGAATTGATTTAAGTCTTTTTAAAAGGAAGGTTGTATGTATGCCGAGTGATGAAATTACTTATATATATATGAAAGGGCACTGTTATATATATATATAACGCTGTTGCGATAAGCCGTGTGGTTTGTAGACCCATGGGCCTCAGCTTAACGGGAGGGCGATTCTTAATATACAATGACTGTGATATATGTCCGTTCCGCTTGCAGAAAGTTCCACATCAACAAGACACTTGCTGCAAGTCAGCAGTCACGTATTTTTCTAAGAGGCACTGATATAAAAGCACTGTTACACGTATGCAGCAAATACACCACAGCAGAGGACAGAAAAGCATACAGAGCAGAAAAGAGTCAAAACACAGTCACAGAAAAGGCAAATGCGCAGCAAACCAAGAGACAAAATAAGTGAGTTGGAATTCACATTGTAATTCGAATGTAAATGGTTTAATTGTTTTTATTGTTTGTGATGCATTGGCAAGTCTCCGAGAGAAAACAAACTCCCACTGTAATGTTAAAATTGACACGTACAGTTATAATTTATGAGTATGATGATAAAAGGAGTGAGAAGGCAGAAGGCAAAGAGACATGACTTTCCATTTCGAATTCCAAGCAGAATACAAACAGTCAAGTGAGGAAATCTATAAATAATATCATCTTGATATTCAAAAAAAAAGGAGAGAGTAAATCAAGAGAAGGTAGAATATAGAAGAGTGAGGCAGAGAAGATTAAGAAAATCAGAACAGGGCTGATATCTGAGGTAAATCAGCAAACTTTCAGTTTGATAAATTGAGGAAGTTGGAGCTTCCCTATCAAGTTGCAGCTTGATAGTCGTCAGTTGTAGCTGACTGAGGTTGGAGCCTCCTGTAGGTTGGTTCCTGCAGAAAACTGAAGGGAGTTGGTGCTTCCTTGCAAGTTGTAGCTTGCATAATTGAGGTAGGAGCCTCCTGTAGGTTGGTGCCTGCAGAAAAATAGTGGTGAGAGGGAGTTGGAGCTTGCCTTTGCATCACAACAATAATAAGATGTGGTTTTCTCCCTTTATGGGTTTCCACTTATATCTGATGTCTCTGTGCATGATATTTATGTATTGATCTTATATGTATCATTTGCTTAATACCTGCTGCTCTCATATTAAGTCTACTGCTCTATTAAACTAATACTTTCTGATTACATTCTAAAATTACTCTCACATCAAATTGAGTTTGAAATGAAGGTGTAAATAAGTTTAATGAAAAGTTTTAAAAGATCGGGAATGTATTAAACTGATTCACCCCCCCCTCTCAGTTTAATTAGAGGTTCAACAATTGGTATCGGAGCAGGTTCCTTGTATATTAGTCTAACAACTGAAAGGAGATCCTAGGCTCTCAAGATGGCAAGTCAAGAAGGAAGCTCAACCAATAAAGCCCCTTTCTTTACAGGTGCAAATTATGCCTTTTGGAAAATAAGAATGAAAGCTTATATAATGTCCTTAGGATTAGAATCTTGGGATGCTGTGGAAATTGGATATGTCACAAAGTCAACTGATACAGAGAAAGAAGCTAAAGAAAGCTTTGTAGCTAATGCAAAAGCAATGAATGCAATCTTAAATGGACTATGTGAAGCTGAGTTTATCAAAATAATGCACAGTAAGACTACCAAAGATATGTGGGACACTCTTGAGAATATCCATGAGGGAAATAAAAAGGTTAATACTGCCAAACTTCAAGTATATAGAGCCTAGTTTGAAAATTTAAAAATGAATGATGATGAAGATGTTGGGAGCTTCTTCTTAAAAGTTGCAGAAATTGTTAACAGTATGAAAGCTCTTGGAGAAACAATACCAGAAGGTATAATTGTACAAAATATTCTAAGATCTCTTCCATCTAGATTCAATCCCAAGGTGTCTGCAATAGAAGAAACAGCTGATTGGGAGACCTTGACCATGAACCAACTACTAGGAAATCTTACAGCATATGAGATGAGGCTCCCATAGAAGAAGCCAAGTACAAGGGAAGCAGCATTCAAAACAGAAAAGAAGAAAGAAGAAAATGAAGACATATGCTCCTGCACTGATGAAGAAGAGGCTAAATTTGTCAAGAAATTGGATAGAGGATCAGGTAGATACAAAGGAAAACTTCCTTTTAAATGTTTTAACTGTGGAAGAGTTGGACGTTATGCTGCTAGATGTCCTCACAAGAAAGTAAGAAATCAAGCTCAAGAATCAGAGAAAGACACATCAAAGAATTGGCAGAAAGGGAAGAAATTCAGCAGAAAATCCTTCTATGCTCAGCAAGACAGCAGTGCATCTGAAGACTCAGATGAACTCTCAGGAGAAGAGGGAACCTCTAAATTTTTATTAATGGCCATAGAAGATCTTGAAGGACTCCCGCTAGAAGAAGAAGAAGAAGGGGAAGTCGATCTTGAGGGGGAGCTAAGAAGTGCTCTGGAGGAGATTGACAGACTCAAACTAAAATGCAGAAAACAAAAAGAGATTCTCCTCAAATGTGTGAAAGAAGAACAAAATTTAGAAGTCCTCATGCAGCTGAAGGTAAATCTTGAAGAAGCCAAAAAGATAGAAGATATATTACTTCAGCAAATCAAAGATAAAACTCGAGAACAAGAGAAGCTGGAAGAAGAAATTTTGTGTCTGAGAAGGAAATTAGAAAGTGCTCAACAGAAAGTTTCTATATACCCTTCTCAAATGACAAGTTCTAGTAGGTTGAATGAAATCTTGGATGCTCAAATATCTCCTCTAATAAAAACTGGGATAGGCTATGAAGGAGAATCAAGTAAAGGCAAAGAAAAGGAAAACAAAAATATAATTTTTGTGAAAGCAAAGAAGGTTGATGAAGCAGCCCAAATAATTCCTACAAAGGAAGAAACATGTAATGAGAAAGACAGAGACCAGAAGAAACCTCTAATAACAAAGATTGTAACAAATACTAAGACAACAGAGAAAAGATCATATATTCCTGATTATATCAAATTTGGAAGCCATCAAAGGAGACTCTTGCCTCCTATGAAAAATGCCACCTGTTATGTCTGCCACAAGCAGGGACACATTGCTGCATATTGTCATGCAAGGAGGAATGATTCAAACCAGCAAAAGAGGCAAGCATGGAAGAGACAACCTTACATCAGGTATGCAAGTAATTTCTATGGTTATTGTTTTTATTGTAAGGATTTTTGCCATAGAATTATTGAATGTAGAAATTATGGACAAAGACAAATGTTCAATACCTCAAGGAGGTTTATGAGTCAAAGCAATTTTGTTCATGCTCACAATTCCGCAAAAACTATAATCAAATGTTGTATATGCAATCAAATTGGGCATATATCTTCCAAGTGTTCTCTAAAGGGATATAATTCATCACCACACAAAAGATACCAAACAAAAGGGGGCCTCCAGTGGATAAAGAAGGTGAATAAATGTGACTTGGCTTTAACTGCTCAAGATTTGAAGAGTCAATGGTATTTGGACAGTGGCTGCTCTAAACACATGACAGGAGATAAAAACAAGTTTATTACTCTTGATGAAAAGAAATCTGGAAATGTTACTTTTGGCAATGATAAATTAGGTAAGATCAAGGGAAAAGGCTCAATCAGCATAGATAATGGAAGAGGAAAGGCCCAAGATGTACTATTTGTAGATGGGCTGAAAGAAAATTTACTGAGTGTCAGTCAGATGTGTGACAAAGGCTGTGAAGTTCTCTTTAGAGCACAAGACTGTGAAGTCAGATCAAGCACAACAGGAAAGACTCTGCTCAAAGGTGTCCGAACAGAGAGTAATGTGTACATAGTAAAAGAGGAGGACGAAGCCTGCCATCTGAGCAAACTTGAGGAGTCATGGTTATGGCATAGGAGATTAGGACATCTCAGCTTCGACCATATCATCAGACTGAGTAAGAAGAAAGCTGTCAGAGATATGCCTGAAATAAAGAGGCCTTCAAATACCATATGAAAATCTTGTCAATTTGGGAAACAAACTCGCACATCCTTTAAATCTAAAGATGAGCTATCAACTAGAAGACCACTCCAGCTTGTGCACATGGATCTGTGTGGACCTGCAAGAACTAAAACACCAAGTGGAGAATCCTACTTCATGTTGATAATAGATGATTTTTCTAGAATGACATGGGTTGCTTTTCTCAGGAACAAATCAGAAGCACTGGAAAAGTTTAAGATATTCAAAGCATTAGCAGAAAATCAAACTGGATGCAAGCTGAAATGTATCAGATCAGACAGAGGAGGAGAATTCACAGATTATGACTTTGTAGACCTATGTAATGAACATGGAATAAAGAAACAATTTACTATTGCAGGGACACCTCAGCAGAATGGAGTAGCAGAGAGACAAAACAGGTCTGTACAACAAATAGCAAGAGCTATGATGCAAGAGAATAATATTGCTCAAACCTTTTGGGCAGAAGCAGTGCACACAGCAGTACATATCCTTAATAAAGCTCACTTAAGGCCAAGCAGTGACAAGACTCCATATGAACTATGGCATGGAAAGCCAGCTTCAATCAAACATTTCAGAATCTTTGGAAGCAAGTGTTACATAAAGAATAATGATGAAAATCTTGGCAAATTTGATGCAAGAGCAGATGAAGGGATATTTCTAGGATATGCCTCCAAAAGCAAAGGGTACAGGTGCTACAACAAGACCCTTCGAAAGATAGTTGAAAGTATTGATGTGAGATTTGATGAAGAACTTCCAAACAATACTAGAGATACAGACTGCTGCAGTACATCAGACAACAATGAAGAAGAAGACGAGAATGATGATGAAACCAGCAAGACAACAGAAGATGCATAGCTGACCTCAAAAACCACCTCAAGATACACTCAGAAGAATCATCCTGAAGATCAGATCATAGGAGACAAGAAAGCAGGAGTCCAGACAAGAAGGAAGCTAACAGAACAAACAGAGGAAGTATACATAGCCATGTTATCACAAATAGAGCCAAAGAAATTTGAAGAAGCCAGCAAGGACAAGTATTGGATAAAAGAAATGAATGAAGAATTGGACCAAATTGAGAAGAACAATACCTGGGAACTAGTTCCTAGACCTATTGAGAAAAATATCATTGGTTCAAAATGTGTATTCAAAAACAAAATGAATGAGCAAGGACAAGTAATCAGGAATAAAGCAAGGCTGGTCTGCAAAGGATACTCACAAATAGAAGGACTTGATTATGATGAAACATTTGCCCCTGTAGCTAGAATGGAAGCTATCAAAATGTTCCTAGCATTTGCATGCTATCAAGATTTCAAGGTATATCAAATGGATGTAAAATCTGCTTTTCTTAATGGTGATCTAGAAGAAGAAGTGTACATGGAACAACCAGAAGGTTTCTCATTGATAGATAAAGAAGACTATGTATGTAAACTGAAAAAGGCCCTATATGGACTGAAACAGGCTCCTCGTGCTTGGTACTCAAGACTGGATAAATATTTGCAAAAACAGGGTTTTAAGAGAGGTGGAGTAGACAGAAACCTATACATAAAAGCCCATGAAAATGAACTTTTGATTGTTGTAGTGTATGTTGATGACATTATGTTTGGAAGCAACAAGATGATCTAGCAAAAGGGTTTGCTGATGAAATGAAAACAGAGTTTGAAATGTCTATGATCGAAGAGCTCAGTTTCTACTTGGGACTACAAATTCAGCAAAAGAACACAGGTACATTTATTTCACAAGAAAAATACATAAAAGAAATGTTGAAAAAGTTCAAAATGGAGGACTGCAAACCTGTGTCAACTCCCATGACCACAGGTTGCAAGCTGTGTGCTAATGATGGGTCTGCTGACATAGATCAAAGACTTTAGAGATCCATGATTGGAAGTCTATTGTATCTGACTACATCAGGACCAGACATCATGCTAGCAGTAGGATTAGTGGCTAGATATCAAGAAACACCTAAACAAAACCATCTTCTGGCAATCAAAAGAATATTCAGATATCTACAAGGAACAATACAGTATGGACTTTGGTATCCTAAAAGAAAAAAATTCACTTTATCAGCATACACGGATGCAGATTGGGCCAGCTGTGTGGATGATAAGAAGAGTACAAGTGGAGGTGCATTCTATCTAGGAGAAAGTATGGTGGCATGGCTAAGCAAGAAAAAAACATCCATCTCTTTGTCTACAGCTGAAGCAGAATATACAGCAGTAGCAGCATGTTATACATAAGTCATGTGGATGAAGCAAACTCTTCAAGACATGAAGGTAAGCATTGATGAACCTATTTCAATCAAATGTGATAATACAAGTGCTATAAGTATATCTAAAAATCCTGTACTTCACTCAAAAACTAAACATATTCCAATTAAGTATCATTTCCTCCAAGAACAAGTGGCTCAGAAGATAGTAAAGCTGGAATATGTACCAACGAAAGAACAGACAACTGATATATTTACCAAACCTCTTGCTAGAGAACCATTTCAATACTTGAGAGATAAACTAGGGGTAGTATCTGCAGATGCTACTCTCTGATATAAAGAGAAAGCACAGTCTCAGGGGGAGAACAAAACGAAGATATCATTCCAAGGGGAGAACAACCAGCAAGATAAGCATAAAACAAGTCCACAGGATCAGCATTATCAGTATTATCAGCATTATCAATAGTATCAGCATTTAGAAGCAACAAGAACCTTTCAATCGTAAAATGCATATTACAGGCACTACAAATGAAACACAACTATAAAACATATATCGGCTCACTATACCAAAGTGTTCTCTCAACAAGTTTCATACATCACTCTGGAGCAGCATAGTCCAATTTCAGCAGAAGAGGACCTAAACGTAACTCAGAGAAAGGAAATGCAACGACAGAACCCATACAGAGAGATGAGGCATCGTCCTTTGCCATTGATGTCAAAGGGGGAGGAAGAACAAACAACAAGAGGAAGAGCAGGCAAATAGGAAGAGCAAGCAACAAGAGAAAGAGAAAGCAAACAGAGAAAGTGGATTGCCATCAATGCCAAAGGGGGAGACTGTTGGAAATATTGTCATTGATGGCAAAGGAGGCAGCACTCAGGCAAAAGAGGCAGTGCTGTAGCAAAGGAAGGCAAAAGAGGCACAACGAAAGCAATAGAGGCAGCAAGAAGAAAGTCAAAATGTAACAGTCATAGAAGCACAGTGAAGAACCGTTATCGAAAGGTAGAGACAGAGGCAGAGCGATAGAAGCAGCAGAGGCAGAGGCAGAGACTAAGTGACAGAGGCAGAGAGTCGTTACAAAATTCCGGGAATCACACACTCCAACCGGCGTTATACATATAATACATAATCCTTATTCCGGGAATCGCTTAACTCCAGCGGCAATGCAATGCATATAATACAGAACCATATTCCAGGAATCGCACACTCCAACCGGCGTTATACAACACAAATATTATTCCGGGAATCGCCTACCCCGATGGAGGATACATATATATATATCCATCATCTTACATATAAATGCCGCGCATTACGTATGCTGCAAAGGACCAAGGCATATATATTATGTTATATAAGTGGAGCGCATAAAACAAAGTTTATAAGGTGGGACCCCTCCCCAATCGCATCGGAGAATATATGAGTTGTGATTGCGATTGGAAGTCCGGACCCGATGGAGGTATGAATTATAACTCAAACGTGTTTGAAGTCCTTTCCCAATCGCATCGGCAAAATACAATGAACAGTGGCCAATCGCAACACATATTAAAAGACTTGCGATTGCGATTAAGAGTTCGGACCCGATGGGTGTATTAACGATGGTTTATATATATTTGAATTCCTGCTAATCGCATCGGAGATTATAAGAGCGTCAGAATATATGTTAAAGACTTGCGATTGCGATTGAAGCCCAGACCCGATGGGCTTATAAATTATGATTAACAAATGCTTCAATTCCATGTTCCAATCGCATCGGCACTGGTCAATCGGAACACATGTTAAAGACTTGCGATTGCGACTGAAGCCCGGACCCGATGGGCTTATAAATTATGACTAACAAATGTTTCAATTCCATGGTCAATCGCATCAGAGGTAAAGTGGAGCATCGGAACATTACAACAAAAAGTTGCGATTGCGATTGAGATTCGGACCCGATGGACTGATAAACTGTGACTTGATAGGTTTGAGTTCCGGAACATGTTAACAAAGATTTGTGATTGCGATTGAAAGGCCGGACCCGATGGGTTTATAAGCCAAGACTGATATATGTTTGAAGTTTCGCCATAACAGTGAATAATCGCAATCGGAAGAGGCTGAGGAGTGATACATCGCATCGAAAAAGATCGGCGAGTGAGCCCGAAAGGAGTTCTTATTTGTTTAAAGAGTTTTTATTATATAATGCCGAGAATTGATTTAAGTCTTTTTAAAAGGAAGGTTGTATGTATGCCGAGTGTTGAAATTACTTATATATATATGAAAGGGCGTTGTTATATATATATATATATATAACGCTGTTGCGATAAGCCGTGTGGTCTGTAGACCCACGGGCCTCAGCTTAACGGGAGGGCGATTCTTAATATACAATGACTGTGATATATGTCCCTTCCGCTTGCGGAAAGTTCCACATCAATAAGACACTTGCTACAAGTCAGCAGACACGTATTTTTCTAAAAGGCACTGATATAAAAGCACTGTTACATATATGCAGCAATTAAACCACAATAGAGGACAAAATAGAATACAGAGCAGAAAAGAGTTAAAACACAATCACAGAAAAAGACAAAACACAGTCAAAGAAAAGACACATGCGCAGATAGCCAAGAGGGTGAATGAGTGAGCTTGAATTCACTTTGTAATTCGAATGTAAATATTTTAATTGTTTTTTATTGTTTGTGATGCATTGGCAAGTCTCCGAGAGAAAACAAACTCCCACTGTAATGTTAAAATTGACACCTACAGTTATAATTTCTGAGTAAGCTGATAAAAGGAGTGAGAAGGCAGAAGGCAAAGAGACATGACTTTCCATTTCGAATTCCAAGCAGAATACAAACAGTCATGTGAGGAAATCTATAAATAATATCATCTTGATATTCAAAAAAAAAGGAGAGAGTAAATCAAGAGAAGGCAGAATATAGAAGAGTGAGGCAGAGAAGATTAAGAAAAGCAGAACAGAAGGAGAAGCTACAGAACAGGGCTGATATCTGAGGTAAATCAGCAAACTTTCAGTTTGATAAATTGAGGAAGTTGGAGCTTCCCTATCAAGTTGCAGCTTGATAGCTGTCAGTTGTAGCTGACTGAGGTTGGAGCCTCATGTAGGTTGGTGCCTGCAGAAAATTGAAGGGAGTTGGTGCTTCCTTGCAAGTTGTAGCTTGCATAATTGAGGTAGGAGCCTCCTGTAGGTTGGTGCCTGCAGAAAAATAGTGGTGAGAGGGAGTTGGAGCTTGCCTTTGCATCACAACAATAATAAGATGTGGTTTTCTCCCTTTATGGGTTTCCACTTATATCTGATGTCTCTGTGCATGATATTTATGTATTGATCTTATATGTATCATTTGCTTAATACCTGCTGCTCTCATATTAAGTCTACTGCTCTATTAAACTAATACTTTCTGATTACATTCTAAAATTACTCTCACATCAAATTGAGTTTGAAATGAAGGTGTAGATAAGTTTAATGAAAAGTTTTAAAAGATCGGGAATGTATTAAACTGATTCACCCCCCCCCCCTCTCAGTTTAATTAGAGGTTCAATGCCTATGGTGTGTATGTGAACTTCCATCTTTACACATCTATATGAAGTTTCCAACTCTCAAAAATTGTCCCTATTGCAGATTTGCAGATTTGTTTTCAGCGACCTATTTATTCAAGGTTTTGTAATTTCTAGCACTTGTATGTCTTGTTGATTTAGCATTAATAATGAAGAAGATAAGGTAGATTTGCTGCTGTATTTACAGCTGTCATAAACTAAAATTCAGATCCGGTTTATACATTACAACATTTTGCTAGTGGGGGGAAACTTGTTGGCACACTTTGGTGTTTTTTCTCTTGAATTGCCTAGTGAATTGATGTTGTTAAGAGGTGAAACACTATCTGCTGCTGCTGCTGTTTCATTTACGTTTTATAACAACCCTAAAAACTGAAAACTGAAAAAAAGACTCAGAAATGAATGTTTGCAATTCTGTTTGTTTGCAATTAAAAAACTGAAAACTGAAATAAAGACTCAGAAATAACTGAAAACTGAGACTCAGAAATGAAAATAAAAGTGTAAGAAAGCTGAAATAAAGACTCAAAAATTAAAATAAAATTGTAAGAAAAATGTAAACTAACCTGAATATACTGTGTTCTGTTTTGGGGTGTGTTCTGTCTGGGTTGTCTCCAAGGCTGGGTGTGTTCTGTGCTGGATTGTCTCCAAGGCTGGTGAATAGTTTGAAACTGAAAAATGTAACTTCAACAATGGTTGAACTTCTTTTATAGTTTTTTGCAGTTGAATTTTATTGGTGACAATGATGGACATGGATTGCAATGGCTTCATTTTGCATGTGTGATCAGGATTGAATTTGATGTGATCTAATGGCTGAGAATTTTTTTTTGTTGATCCATGTGTTTGATCTGTTTTGATAGGAAATCATTTATTGAATTTATTGGGTGGGTGTCATTTATTGTACACAGTGGGTTTAAATGTTGTTATGGAGTGGGTGTCATTTATTGAACACAATGGGTTTAAATGTTGAATAACACAGCAGTTATGGTTGACATACATTTCTTTTTATTATGTGCAGGTATTGATATTTACTTCTCATACACAGCATCAGAGCTGATCAGATGGGTTGAAGTGACTGGCTTTTTGTACTTATTGACTTGACCATTTTGGAAGGAGAAATGGCTTTATGAGTTTTCTAGTTTAAATGTTGGGATTTGTAATCTTGATACTTATTAAGCTATTTATGGACAGTTGTGGGTTATTTATGGACACATGTGGGCCCAGTCAATGACTTGGGAAATTTTGAACATAATTTAATATATATTTGAACTTCAAGTTATTTTATTATGTTTAATTATTGGTTGCATATATGTCTATTTTTGGTGGGTTGATGGGACCAGTACTATAACAATTACTGGTCCCTGAACAACATTAGACATCTCTCGCTAATAATTCAGAATTCTAATGAGAATTTCGATGTATGAAAAATAACCAGAAATTTACATGTCACGTCAGGGGCTATCTACAATTTTACATACACATAATCGGGAAACATTATCTCAGCGGCACCACCAGAGATATGTTTTCAACCGATCGGAAGAATCGGCAAACTTCAACGAGGG
Source organism: Pinus albicaulis (assembly GCA_034641835.2). Classification (NCBI taxonomy): domain Eukaryota; kingdom Viridiplantae; phylum Streptophyta; class Pinopsida; order Pinales; family Pinaceae; genus Pinus; species Pinus albicaulis. The sequence continues at coordinate 223,644 of JAXQQM020068288.1, forward strand.
TTCCTGAAGTAAATCTGGTGTGCACATTTATCAATTGCTGGAGCTGCAACTGTTCCCGCAGGTATGTTGGCAGGCCTTACAGAAGCAACAGAGCCAAAATCTGGATATGAATACTTCTGGCAAACAGCTTTGAGTTTACTTCTTTCTGCCTTCCGGTGGAAATCAACCATTAAGTGTGCGCATTCCCTGGAAGAAGTCAAATTAATGTTGTTATCTCATTACATTGTCTAGAATTAGATACAATTCGCACAGGACATGAGTAGATTAATGCCAAAACATAGCTGATCAATGCGCCATGTTTTCAACATTTTTCTGCAGCTGATCAATGTTTTAGATATTATAATCTACAGTTTGCCTGCCTGTAACTGATGAGGAAACCTAAGATGTCTAGGAGTAGGCAACTTTAGAACAATAAACTCATTAGAAGCATGATGCTTTAAAAACTAGAAGACTTACCTGAGGTCTGCTTCCAAGTAGCCAGTGTGAAGGGTAAGTGTTTTATTCCAACATGGATGCTTCTTCAAAGTGCATTGAGCAGTGTAGACAGCTGCAGCAGCAAGCATTGATGGACTGTATTTGATCATTTTGTAATGAAGCAAACACAGGTCAACCAAGAAGAATGCCAGATTTTTCATCTGAAGCATCGATAAATGATTTTAAGACTTATCAGCACAGCAGAGTATTAGCAGGAATACAAAGAAGAAAAGACATCTAAACCAAGAATAATGCTGGATATCTGGAGGAAATTTGAACGAAGATTTGATGAGAAAATCAGGGAATTATTCTGACAATATTAAAAAAGTGGCAGGGTTCAGATCTTTACCACATTGTCTGGACCAGCTGCCTTAAGAAACCTGAGAAGGAATACATATGGAGTGGGAACTGTGAGCTTATATTTCAGTCGATTTAATATTGTATGCTCCTGCCAGGTAGTATTATCAATTTATCAGTCAAACTGCATCTTTGGAGACTATGTCGTAATCCAATGAAAGAAACAAATAGCAGTTCTAGCTAATTACCATATTCACTATCTGTGTTGATGTATATGCATCTTCCATGATGAAGACTAAATCCTTGATCTGTAGCCAAGAATGAACCAGTTGTTCTTATGTCAATAATCTGTAAGCCATCATGAGATATTCTTTGTGCTGGTGTCAGGACTAAGGGTAATCTTCTCTGGGGCAGAGATTGTTGTTCCCCTATTAACTGAGAGTATGTGGAAATGTGCACATAATTTTCAAGAGCCAATCATGGCTTGTATGAACTAGCAATATACACTAAAGATTTCCTTTTACACATTCTCATAGATAGAGAGAAAGTCATCGTACCTCTGGAGGAAAGATTTCTTCATATTTGGAAGCAATAAATATTGCAGTGGCACACACTAATTGTAATTCTTTCTTTTTAACACTCTCAATAGAGAGGTATCTATCGAAGATGTTTACAATGAGATACAATGTTTCTGGCATTAGATGAAATTTTCGATGCACCTGTAAATTTGGAAGTGAACTCTAAGAAATAGCCCATATAACCCTCTTCTAGATCTAAGCATGCCAGCAAATAGAATCAGCATATGAACAAATATGTACCTCTATTACCCAATCAACCATAACTCCCCTCATGCTGTCATTGATTTCAGGCTGCCTTGTCATATAATCTGGAGGTACACAGCTCATGACCTGGACATACAGGTCCCCAAATTTTTTGTAAGAGAAAATAAATTTTACCTTCACATTCATAAAAAAATGCAATGATTGACACTGAGACATACCTCGGTCTTCCGGTGGAAGTGGTATATATGTTCAACATATTCAACAACTGCCAGTGGGTTGTCTTGGTCTCCATCATCAATGCTACGAGGAACCTCAAGGACGTCCCTAAATGAATTCTGAAATGCCCTTACCAAATTTATTAATCAAACTCATCCCACTTACATAATAAATAAACACAGCCATCTGAAGTCTATAAAACCCGCTAGTAATTGGGAGTGGATGTGGGTACCGTATTTGGATACGAACCAGTGCTAACCAAAAAAAAAGTATCAGTGACTTAATAGAACTTAAAGCAATAAGACAGACCTCGCTTCGACCTAATAGTGTTGCAGTCACTGTTAGTACTTTTTGTCTCCTTGCTTTCAGCTGACTAGGTGCTTTTACTCCCCCATCTTGTACACTTGAATCTATGCTATTACTGATTGAAATGGCAGCACCGCTCTGAGTAGCAGTGGCGTATTGAGCATTCATTTTAATAGCATAGTTCTGTTTGTTTCCCCAGACTACCCCACCCCCTGCTTTTTGTTCTTCCCTGACAACAATACCCTGTCCCTGGAATTGCTGGAATCAAAACGAAAAGATTAAAAGAGAGAAATTCCCTGCTTGGGCTCACAGAAAATAAATAATTGAATGAGATCCCTGGAATAGAGAGAAAAGCAACAAACTAGACATCCAGAAAACATAATACTAGGCAAGAAGATCAAGAAAAAAAAATGTCGATCACCACAGAGGTTGCTATTTCAATTCCCCTGAAGTTTGTCATTTAGAAAAACCCTGGGATCTGTTTGACATTTCGACTAGAAAACAGTCTTTCAGGTTGCTTAAATGTCTCTTATTAAACTTACCTGAGTGCTAGAACTGGCTCCCTTGTTATCATTGACACCCAATTTTGTTCTTGGCCTCCTGAAACAGTAGGCAGTCCACAAGTTTAAGATAGGATATTTATGGTAGAGACCACCAAATAGAACAGAATCCCCAAAACAAGAACCCAACAGAAGAGAGGCAGGATTAGACTTTAGTGAAAAGGGATTGTTTACTATACCATGACCTAAGAAATAAGTTAATAACATCAAACAACATACTTTCTAACCCAATCTTTGCTGATAGTGCATTTAGCGTTCAGATCTTCCGCAAGATTGCCAATGTCTCCGAAGGCCCTCCTATTGTTACAAGGAAATGATTTATTATACATGACCTCATCAGTAATAAATAAGTTGATAACATCAAAGAACATACTTCCTGACACCATTGTTGCTGATATTGCATTGCGCGTTCAGAGCTCCCACTAGATTGCTAATGTCTCCTAAGGCCCTCCTATTGTTGTTGTTTGTTAGTAGTGTATTCTGGTTGGGTGCTGCCATTGCAGGACCTGATATTTTGCATGAATACTTCTCAGCCAGCATGCCCCACAAAATCTAGTCTAATCTAATCTTGCTCTTAAAATATTGTAAGTTTCAAGGTATCCATTTACCCTTTGCTGCTGCAGGTGGCTTTGAAACAATCTGTCTGTTCCTGTTCAGGCGGGGTTGTTCCTGCACTCATAACAACTCAAAATAAATTCATGAAGATATTAATGTATATGTTTCATATATGACAGGGAACAGAGCAGATCCATATAAAATTCAAAAGCAAATTACCCTCACCTTGGCAGACATGTTGGCTTTAAAGGTGCTGGAATTTGCCTGTCTAGAATTCAGCTGTTTGAGGTTTCAGCAGATATGAAATCAGATTTAAAATAGCGTAAGAGCACCCTTATAGTCTTATAGTGGGCTTACTGATGCCAGAATTTTCCTCAAAACTTTTCTGGCATCAGACTGATTACACTATACGTTACAGAATGAAAATCAGATGTCGGTTTAATGAGCCCACTTTTTTTAATTACACAAATAATGCCAAAGAGATATACTAGGCCTAGCTGTCTAACAGCTCAAAGGCTGTTCAGCGAAGATTCAGCTAAGCTTCTAATTACATCACCTTCGAATCATAGCCATTCAAGCCCAGAATTCCAAATTCAGCCACAGAGTACAAACCTATGCCTTCTCTTTCTCTATTCTTTGCTCGACCTAGACTCGCACTGTTGAGGGGAAAATGTGAATAACTGACAATGAAATGCAGAAATGACCCAATGTAGTACTTCCTATGCAATGGCTATTTGTCTCAACTAACTTGGAAAGCTATATTTATAATTTTATTATAGTTATAAAAAAAAATACAGAGGAATTGAAAGAGAAGTAAAATAATAATTAGCGCATGTTAGTGCTAGTTTTTTCCATTAATTCAGATTAGATTTTCAATGGCCTAATACCTTAATTTTATTTTAATTACTTCAAAGAATCCTAAAGTAACGCATCCCAAGAAATTGACAAGAAATTGACTCTATTTTAACATTTAGGAAATAACAAATTTAACTAAGAAGGATGATGGAATTGAGAAGTTTTGACTTTCCATTAAGAAAAGTCACATATTTCAATTATCAAGATGTAGGTTGTGAATTATAAAAATAATTCATTGGATGTAAATAAGTTAAGTTAAGTGTTTGTAGGGTGGGGTTGGTAACCGATATTTTTTTGACGTTTTATATTATTTTATAAAATAAAATAATATTTAAATTATTATAATGTTATAAAATAATATTTAAGTTATTATAATGTTAAAAAAATAAAATAAGGGTGGCAACAATTTAGTATAGCTTTGACTATTTTTTCTTTTGTAGAAGAAATAGGTGGAGTGAGGAAAGGCAATATGGATAGAAGGATCTAAATCACTTTGAACAAGGTAAGAGAAAGTAAGTCAACAAGATGTAAAATGGATGTTTGGCAAAAAATAAGAATGACTTGAAGTATGAAGTCACTTCTCCCAATATTGATAATACATTCTATATATGAAGGATTGCACAATCATTAGAAAAGATATGGGCATTTGGCTCTCTAATAAGGTTGTCATGGGTTGAATGAACTCCAAATGGAAAACCAAAACACAAGTTGACCTAGAACTTGGTTCAAAGGGTTTCTTCATAGCAATAGTTGTTTGCATTGAAGATTAGGAACATATCTTTGAGGAAGGCCCTTATTTATATATTTGAGGAAGACCCTTATTACTATAACTCAATAAGGTTGTATTTGAGGTATTGGATGAAAAGGTTTAATCCTAAAAAGAGAACTTTAAAAGGGATCTAGTTTAGATTTAGATGTACCCTCTCCTACAAGTAATTTGGGAGAAAGAAAACATAGAAGCAATTGGGAACACATTGGGTTCCTTCATCAAAATCTTGGAGGTCAAAAAGTCGCGGAAATACACATCATATGCAAGGATCTATGTTTTCATTAATGTCTCAGGAACCCGTCCATAATCAATTAACATGACCTACCAATACATAGAGTGGGTTCAAACTCTAGATTATGAACACAATCAATTCCATTCTACAAGTGCCATGAGAAAAAACATATATTATGAGACTACTTATCGAATGTAGCAAGGCATAGATAAAGGTAAAGGAAGTGAAAATGAGGAGGTTTCACAAAGGTTCCTAGTAAGAGGAAATTTGGTACAAAGAGCCCTAATTCAATGCCTATAATAACAATAGCAAACAACAATAGTTTCCAAGCTCCATATGACATGGAGAAGGGTATGCAATCAAGATGAGAAACATCAAAGTGTAATACCACAAAGGAAAACACTAGGTAGGGAACCACAAAAGACAACACAAGGTAGAAAATAGGCAAAGAAGAACCCTTTTAAAGCAATAAAGAAAATGATAGTAGGGATTGAAACATGGAGATCATAGAAGAAGAAATTTCACAAAACTCAGAGGAAGAGGAAAAGACGAGGGACATGTAGGTGGAATTTTTGGAACTTGATATCTTAACTCTTATTTCCAAGCATGGAAAGAAATCTCTCACTAATCTCCAAGCTTCTTTTTTGTAATAGCTTCAAAGAGAACTAGTTAAAAGCTCTAGAAAAATAGCCAATGCAATGCAAGTGCACAACCCAACAAGAGGATTTGGGGTCCACACCAATCCAATAAAGACTTAAAAGATATAAAATGTGGAAGAGAAGAAAAGAGGGCACAAGACATCAAAGTAAAAATTGGAGGAAGTGGGACTGTGGTAGTGTATTTTGTGCATGGGCGGACGAAATACACTTTGCTTAGTAGGGAGGTTGCTTACCTACATGCATGTTAGAGGTCAAAGTGGTATGTCAAACGTTAGCGGAACAAGTTCAACATGTAATAAGCTAAGTTAAATGGAAACATAGCATGCTACATAAACAATCAAACAAAAAACAAAACAACATGCATAAGAAACACGCTCAATAGAGAAAACACATTAATAACTCAACAATGGAGAGCTTTCTCCCTTTATTAGGTGTTGGTAGTAGTAGAAGATAGAATGCTAAATCTCTTCTAGTGGATCCTTCGAGCTACAGAGCTTCAATATCCAAGACAAGGGGGTCTCTTCCCCTCAAGTTTTCAACAAGCCTCTCTGCCCTCTCAAAGGATGGTAGATCAACGGACACGTGGTGAACTCTTCTCTCTTGGATTGAGGTGTTGGGTGGCAAACAACTTAATCCTTCCAATTCTCTTATTGTTGGACAACACAACCTAGTTTTTTTATTAGCAATTTGGCTAGCATAACAATGTGTCTCCAATTTCTCTTCCCATGGCTGGCTTTTATAGACCAATTTCAATTTTTCCTTCCCTGTATTCGTCAAAGATTGATGGTGACACAAGAGTGGGGGTATGATTCCTTTGTGTGTTGCACTAAAGCCTCAAGGTGGCTCAAAGGCAACTGTACTTACTTAGGTTGAGTGAGAATAATTTTCTCGAAGTGTGCCAAGAGGTCCTGGATGGTGACATTCCACATCCCCATGACCACGCAGCTATTGGAGGGATAGCGGCGCACTACATGGCTATTGAAGGAAAAGACGCAATGCGTGCTCAGAGCTAGTGCTTGCTATGCGCGGTCCAAAATTTTTTCCTTATGACATTAGGAAAATTTAAATTTTTAGCTTTTCTAATGTATTTATTCCCTGTAAATATTTATTTGTACCTTCTACTTGACATTTTCTAATGTCTTCTGCCTATACGATTTTCCATTGTTAACAGTTGCCCCCTAATGTATGAGGTCTAGGATGGACTGTATAGACGAAATACATTATAATTTATTTTCGTGTGTAGTCCTTTTGAGAGAGAGAGAGAGTAACTTGCTTGAGAACTGAGGTTGGAGACCCCTTGCCATGAGTAAAAAAGAAATCGTGCTCTATTGGAAATCTGCAAGAGATAGAATGAATAAAATATTTCTACAAGGCGGACATGTCCCATGCTCGTGATGTTTTGACTAGTTAATCTTATCTGACAGATACTTGTTTTGTTTATGTCACTTTTTGGTAGTGACTTGCTGTTGGTTGATGATGATGGTTATTAATGCCCTTAGGGGTGTTTTTACTTGAAATAAGGTTGAATATGGTGCCCACAGCATAATCTTAGTATGTCATGTTTGTTTAGAACAAGTGCTCATTGTATGCATGGGTCTTTGACTGTTGGGGGCCTTCCCATGTAAGCATTGCTGAAAGAGATGCTTATCAAGTCACGGGTCTTTGATGAATTCTGAAAAAATGAAACGGTCGTGAAGTACGATACCATATTGGCATGAAAGTTTATCTTGAAGTCGAATTTCAAGAGGATCGATGACATCAATGGGTAATGATGATTCCCATAGTGCCATCCGGGGATGCCCTTATTGTGGTGGGGAGTCATCCAAGGTACTACCTCCATCTTGGAAAATGTTTTCTGTGATCGACAAGAAGGAAGCATCAACTGACCGAGTTGAGTAATGATGCAAGGGACCAACGTTTCTGATGTAGCAGGGTGTGGTGTGATAAGTTAACTTAGGCATGATGACGATAAATTGATATAAATGATTATGGTAGTTAAGTGACTCGAGGTCGGAGCTATAAATGCAAGTGGCAACAGTCATAACAATTTTTGGTGAGGAAATCCCTGGAGTCGGTAGGACATCTAAGGTGGGTGTATGGTTGTTATGAGTTTCATGGTGGGGTGTGGTAAAGAATGTGTAGATCCAACCAAGGGTGATTAGGGACTGTTTCCAGGTGAGAAATGTGAATGGATGGGTGGGATTTCTCTCCTAAAAAAATAATTGTACACTTTCCAAAAGAATATAGAATGGGTTTGGATGTATAAGCACGGAGACGGGTGCCCCTATAAACATGAAAATAATCCGTCACTATGGTGTGAGGAATGTGTTTTTCTGATGGTGGGGGTCCCATTGGTTGGTCTCGGTACGGGGGTGATGAAGCGAATGAAAAAGTGTCGCAAATGAGCTATGTTGGTGTGGGTGTGATAGGCCAAGTGCAAGACGTGGTAGCGTGTATTTGACCTGCTTATGAGAATGGTAGCCCGGGAAAGCGGGGTTTAACATGACATGGGTAAAACTAGACTTGATGTATGACGAATGAATGAACATTAAGTGCTTCTCGGACTTGGATTTTATGGCCATGGCTCCAGACCTTTGGTGTATGGTCTACATAAGTGATGGATGCCATAGAGGGTGAGGCTCTACCGACCTGTGAGAATTTTTATCATGTGCAAGTTGGGGTGATGATAAACATGGTCGGGTGAATGAAGCCTATGGTTGATTTCTTTGGAGAAGTGATGTCAATATATAAAAAGCTTCTTTGGGGAGCCTATCATGCTAGGGATAGAATGGTACGTGCTCTTGTACCTTTATTGGGTGGGGCATATGGTGATTTGGCATGTTTGTAATACCTGGAACCAATACCTCAAGTAAAAGAATATTTTTTATTCAAGCATATTTAAAATAGCTTTGAGTGTACAACAATAAGAGAGGGCATACCTTTTGTGACTGAAAATTTGACTTTTTTTAAGGCTTTGATGTATGGGGCCTAGCTTGAACATGATGAAGTGTTGATCACTTTGTTTCTTGTAGTTTTGCAATTGGGCTTTCTGAGCTCCAGTTATGGTCTGTCGAATAATGAGGAAAGGGCGATATTTCGGCCAATATGGCTAATTTCAACTCATTTGTGTCGTTTGATAGTCCGAGGTCAGAGTTCAGCCCTTGCTCTCGATCCTTTCTTGTCATTGCGGTCATATTGAGTACTCGAGATTCACGTTGTCAGTGTCAGGTAGGGCCCTAAACGTCCAGATTTTCAATTTTGTCACTTTTTTGCCTAGGGGGTCCGTACAAATGTGATTTTGTACAGACTTTATATCTCTTTTTTTCCGGTCCTCGCGCATAAGGAAACCTTCGCGCGAGGCCTTTACACCTGGCAAAGGATTTGCGTGATGATTCACAAGTTTGTATCTGATACAGACACACGATCATCGTGCTTGATCTCTACACAGGCACAATGATGCTTAAAGATTTTAATTTTATTTTTACTTTTTGGGTTTTAGTCACTGATTTTTTATTTTTCTCTGCTAACGGGATGTTGTGGCCTGAGAGAGATTGGCTCAATATTTAAGCAGCTGTGGCCCAAGACCTTGGTGCTCGGGGGTTTTGGCATAATATGGGTTGCTCAAATTTCTTGAGAACAACCTATAAAGGTCACAGGATGGTCTACTTCGATTCCTGGTCCGTTGTTGGAACAAGAGACAATGCGTTATGGTGTTGCATCGTAGAGACATTGTCATCCAGCCGGAGACAAGCATTTATTTCGTGATCGGTCTACTGCCTCAGGGGGAGGCTCTTCCACACCTACTCCTGGTCGGGGGAGTGAACATCTGCCGCTAGGCTTGGGATCACTGTGGTCCTGAAGCGATTACATAGGGATGTGTATGCATTAGCTTTGTGACAGATTAGCTAAGAGCTGCGCTTTGGTGATGATAGTTTTCCTGACAAGGTCTTGATCACCTAATAGGGTGTCGGGTCCACATATTGGAGTCTTTCACTAGCTTCAGTGATCTAGGTTGATACTGGTGGCCACCGGCCTATTCCACTTGGGGCCCCACCATTGTTTATTTCAAATTTTCAGTTTCCTTAATTATAGCACAGTTTTCTATTTTTAGTAGTTTTTCGGGTCCTAAACTTCAGGAGCCGTTTTGAGGCCCTAAATGACGATTTTTGGGAAAACCGGGAGAAACATGAGTATAAACATGGATTGTAGACCAATGTTTCTTACTCAAAAGTTGTAGTCCATGGATAGATCCTTCTAGCGAGGTATGGTGTGCGTCAAATGAAGATCATATGCCAAAGTTACGTCCCTAGGAAGTTGATGTACCAATGTTCCCAAACGGGGCCCAGAGTTTTGGCGCTTCATCTCCTAGGGTTAGTTTTTTGAATGTTTAGGGTTTTCCATTGTTTATAAATAATAAATAGGCCCTTGAGCCTCATTGTAACACAGTTCAAAGGCCTGTAGCCACCACATCACTTCTCAGAGATAAGCTACCAATGCCCTAGCTAGTTTATTTCCATTCTGTCTATAAACAAATTTCAGTTCTTTGATATTAATGAAATGATGTGTTATTTTTTACTGCATTTTTGTATTTATGGTTATATGTGTATTCTATTGCGTTCCTGCATAAATCCGGATCAGTGGTATCAGAGTGGTCTCCTCTTTCTTGATCCTTATTTGCATGTCCCCAACAAGGTTGAGGTATAAAGAGTTAGGGCTCGATCTAGTTGAACCTTTGCAAGATCAACCTTGCAAACCCTGATGGCCGCCCATGGGGGACGAAAAGAAATATGAGGGCGCAGGAGATCCTATCAAAATATTGCTCAAGGAGGCCCTCGAAAAATAAAGGAACACGATGATGGATATCTTTTCCCAGATCCTTCAACGACTACCCACCAGCGGCGCATCTACATCCAGCAGCCACTCTGGAGGCGCAACTCCTTTTAAGGTACAAGTAAAATTTGACATAACCATATTTGAGGTCCAAATAGATGCAGATGCCATAGATAGATGGTTGAATATATTATAAGGATATTTCTTGGTTCATGACTTTTCCGACCGAGAGAAGATTATTTTTTCACTCCTCAAAGCTAACCCCCATGTCAAGGACTGGTGGGAAACCTAATTTGAGAAAAAGGATGAGGGGGAACCCTCTCTGTTCTCAGCCGTACCCACTTGGAATTATTTCTGAGATTCCATCAAGGAACAATATTATCCCGTGGGGAGCTATGAGGACAAGTACATACAATGGAATACGTTGTGGCAACAAAGGGATCAAGATGTGCATAAGCTGACAAATCTGTTCCATACCCTGCGCATAAAGTTGGGTATCAAATATTCAGAGAAAATTTTGGTGTTTAAGTACCGCAGTTGTTTCCATAGATACATTTAGGAGGAAATGGAGTTCCTCAGCATCTCCTCGCTTGGTATGACATACCAGTATGTTGCAAAGATTGAGAATAAATTCAAACAAAAGAAGCGAGACTTTTGATCTGTGAATCAAAATTTCTCCTCCTGATGTTTGTGATGTATTATTAGGCCAACCATACTTGTGTAAGTGACATGTTGTTTATGAGTCCCGACCTCACAATTTTATTGTTATTTTGGGCAGTAAGTTGTACAGGATACCAGAGGTACCATCGCCTGTCGCTATCTCTTTGGTTACTACAAAACAATGCACTAAGCTCATTTCCAAAACTGAGAAATTTGTTTTCCTCTTAATCCACCCCCAAGGCAAGAAGAAGACTGTGGCCATTACCTCTAGACAGGGCTCCTCTGCATGACAACAACAAATGGACAAGGTCATGGAGGAGTGCGGGGACATCTTCACCTCACACATAGGGGTGCCTTTGCACTGTCAGGTCAAGCACCCCATCGATCTGACCCCAGGTGCATCATTGCCCAATGGACTGATCTATCGGTGCTCTGTTCTGTAGAACGATGAAATCAAGAGGCAAATTTAGGAGCTGTTGCAAAAATTTCACATCCAGCCTAGTTCATCACCTTGTTGGTGTAGAAGAAGGATGGGACTTGGAGACTCTGTATTGACTATCGAGCACTGAATAAGTCACTATCCAAAATAGGTACCCGATCCCATGGATTGATGACCTTGTGGATCAAATCAAAGGGGTGAAATATTTTAGCAAGATCAAATTGAAGTCCAGGTATCACCAGGTACCAATCGAACCCTCTGATGTGTGGAAGACTGCCTTCAAAGCCAAGGAGGGCCTTTTCGAATGGCTGGTCATGCCGTTCGGGTTGACAAATGCTCCTGCAATGTTCATGAGGCTGATGGATGACATCTTACGGCCATTCACCAACTCGTTTGTAGTAGTGTACTTGTATGACATCCTCATCTTCAGCCAAACTTGGGAAGAGACCTCCACCACATCTGACAGGTCCTCCAAACACTGTGACAACACAAGTTGTGTGCCAATTTGGAGAAGTGAACTTTTGTAATGACCCAGGTTCAGTATTTGGGATAAATTATTGATAAACAGGGGGTGCATGTGGATCCAACCAAGATATGAGTAATTTGGGATTGACCAGCCCCAACCACTCTAATAGAGCTTTGCGGCTTTCTAGGTATTTCTAATTTCTACCACAAGTTCGTGTTGGGATTCTCTTATATCACTTGGCCCTTGAGTCAAATCACCAAGGGAGGAGCGATAGAAAATTTATTTTCGTCAGAATCTCAATAGAAGGCGTTCGTACAACTGAAACATCTCTACTCTGCCCACTGCTCACATTATCAGACTTGCAACAACCATTTGAGATCAAGACAGATGCCTATGACTATGCTATTGGGGTAGTTCTTACTCAACAAGGGCATCCAATGGCATATCACAGTGACACACTCTCTGACATAGTCCGTATGTATCCCACTTATGAAAAAGAAATGTATTCCATAGTGCAGGCTTGCCAACAATGGAAGCATTACATTTTGGGGAAGGAAACAGTCATCCACACAAACCACCGAACCCTACAGTTCATACAGACACAAGGGAAGTTGTGGAATGTTTTCCATTAGAAGTGGTCCAAATATCTGCAAAAATTTCATTTGAACATCAAGTACAAGAAGGGCAACACCAATAATGATGTAGACTACCTCAGCCAACCACCAATCGTGGCGCTAACCATCGTTCTCAACTCTTATGGGCATGAGACTTCTGATTGACCGCTTCTCTACAAGAGCGATCCGAAATTCGGCCACACATACAAGACACTCTTGGTGGGTATGAAAGTTCTAAAATTTCACCTCCAGGATGCACTACTATGTCACCTGGGACACCTTCTGTTCCTTCAAGCGAGCGTGCCAAGATGATTTGGGAAGCACACTACAATCGAGTCACTGCGCATTTCGGGGTCGAGAAAATAGTGACAGTACTGAAAAAGTATTTCTATTGGCCGAACTTTCGACAAGATGTTGGGAAGTACATCATATCCTACACTGCTTGTGCCATTTCCAAACTAACCATCAAGAAGCAAGGCCTATCTACTCTGGTACCTACCCCTAGTTGAACTTGGCAATCCATCTCCATGGATTACATGACGAGCCTTCCTTCTACTAAGCATGGAAATGACTATGTTTTCGTGGTCATTGACAGATTCTCGAAGATGGCCATTATGTCCGCCTGGAAGAAGAATATCACATCAGAAGGCATTGCTAAACTCTTCTTTGAATGGGTGTGGGTGTAATTTAGGATCCCATAGTCTATCATCTCAGATCGGGATAGCAAGTTCCTCAGCACATATTGGTCTAGCCTCTGGTCAATGCTAGACACCAAGCTCACCAATTCCACAAATTTCCGTCCCCAAAATAATGGCCAGACAAAGGTCGTCAATAGGATGATTGTACACATTTTGTGCATGTACAATTCAAAGCATCCATGCACATGGGATGAGAGTCTTCCCTATGTGAAACACAGTTATAACTAGGCTCTCCACTTCTCAACTGGCCACAACCCCTTTTAGGTGGGCTTAGGGTTCCAGCCACTATGTCCTATTGATGTAGCCATGCCATTTGCGACTACTCATGCCAATTTGGCTCATTTCTAGTCTCAAGTTGACAAAGAGAACAACTTCCTTGAGCACATTAAACACATCTGCCAATAGGTTCATGACATATTGGAAAGAGCTAATGCTAATTACAAGCAATGCCATAATCAACATCGGGTGCCACAAAACTTTCAAGTGGGCGACAAAGTGTGGATACATTTGCAGAAGGAGCGCCTCACTCCACACCACCGCAAGCTTCGCCCACTCCGATATGGGTCGTACACCATCACCAAGGATGTAGGGAACAATGCCTTTTAGCTCAGTATTCCACCATTCCTTGGTATGCACCCAGTATTCAATGTGGACCACCTTCAACCCTACTTCCCACCTCTACTAGACACCTCTGACATTGCAGAACAACTCACACCAATAGAGTTAAACCCAGACTACATGGAACATGCCACCATAGATTGTATCATGGACACATAAATCAAGAACACTCAGAAGATCTAACTGTATCGGGTTGTCAAAGCTAGCCAACTCCTGCACCAAGGGAAGTGGTTCACCAGTGACCAAGTTCAGTAGAAGTTTACTCATCTCATGGAGGAAATCAATGCAATAGGGACCATTGCTTCCTAAGGGGGGAGGAATGATCCAGGTGGATATTGGTGGCCACCTGCCTATTCCACTTGGGGCCCCACTATTGTTTCTTTCAGTTTTCTAGTTTCCTCAATTATAGCACAGTTTACTACTTTTAGCATTTTTCAAGTCCTGAACTTCCGGAGCCATTTTGAGGCCCTAAACGACGTTTTTTTGGGAAAATCAGGAGAAACTTTCATATTAATTATATGAAGTGTTATTTCTGTTGAATTTTTGTATTTATGGTTATATGTGTATTTTGTTGTGTTCCTACATAAATCCAGATCATTCGGGGTGGTCACTTTAGTGAATAGGCTCGCCATGTCTACCAAGGCATTGTGACACAGCTGGGCAAGACCCAGAGGGGGTCTTCCAATATATTCACCTATGAGAGAATCTTATGTAGTACCATGTATGAGAGGGTGGTGATGCTGATACCTTTTGCAGAAGTTCACCTGGGTCCTCCTAGGAATCCTCGGATGCGGCGGTGAGCACCTGTGATGCCTTGCGGTAGAGGAGGGGAGGCTGGCAGCTATTGGGATGCAACCATTGAGGCGTGGATCGAGTCAAACCCGTAGATGTTTCTGGACTACCCATACTCAGGGATGGACTTCCGGGGGGACCTGGATATGGGTCTTCCTGCTGGTTAAGCATGGGGTCCATCAGGTACGACCTTTGATGTTTTCTGCATTTTTGAGGATTTTATCATGTATTTATTTACATATCTTTTATGGTGACATTAATACTATTTTTTGTTTCTCTTGTAGATGTGGTTTCGGCGGGGCATCCTACTGCCCACTTGTTTGGACATAAACCTTTGAGGAGGGTCCCAGGTGGGGTCGGTCAGACCCAGATTGGAGGTCAGGGAGGTGTTGTGGGCCCTTCAGGGGAGGGTAGCAGTGCTACAATTTTCGTAGGTGATGTTTCCCTCCTTTCCCACGCCGAAGCAGCTAAGGTATGGGATGCGATAGTCGAGGATCGTGTTGTTGTGATTGAGGAGCAGTTAGATGATGTTGACCATACAGTGCCGGCAACAGAGGCTTGGGTCGAGGCTGCGGACGCTCGTGCAGTTGGTCCAAATTACTCATGGATTCAGTTAGAGAGATAGACCAGGGTATGCTGACCCAGGTATTTTTTGATGATTTGGGCAATGTATGGCTCCAGACAGTGATGGCTTGAGAGAGGGTGCATCGTCTGAGTTTGTGCCATGTGACACTTGCAATTTTGGCTGTTGCACCTATACTAGCACCGGGTGCAGCCATGGATCTAGAGGAACAACCAGGCAGGGCTTAGCCCTAGGGATATTTGTATGCTCAAGGAAAGCATCCATTATGAGGATGCTTCCATATTTTGATGACATGTAGATATATTTTTTGACTAACATTATGGTTAGGGACATCACTTATATACTAGGACTCATATATTTTTTGATGTATATATGCGATATGTATATTTTTTCGGCTCTTATGATGTGTCTATGGCTATTATTTGTTCTTATAATGGATTTTATGTACCTATGATGGATATTTATCTTTTCATGTTTTGATTTTTTAAGGATGATGGTTTATATGAGATTCATTCCAGTATCGGATGTGGTTAGCTATGCGATCGGTTGTCTGGTTTTGATTTCTTGGTACATGTGTAAATGTAATGTGATAAAAATGACGACTAATCATCTTGAATGTAAGTACCTCCTAAATAGGCATGAATTCCATACTTCCAAATATTGGTTTAACTGTGAAACCACTAGCTGGGAATCAAGATAGACATGTAGATGGCGAATACCTTGGTTAGAGGCATCAATCAAAAACCCGATGACTGCATCAAGTTCTACTTGATTATTGGTAGATGATCTGATACATACTCCCTTGGTGAGGAATGGTGACCGGCCAAGATAGTATATGCCCAGGCGACTGCTGTTATATTTTGCGACCATCGTGATGCTCCATCAGCAAATCCAAAATAGTGGATTGGGGGACGATCCATCTATGACGCCAGAGAATTTTTTAGAAAAAGTCGTCGATGATTTCGATCATCTCAAAATATTATGTTACATGCATCTTAACTCTTAGGCTGAGACTTCCTACGCTTATGGGTGAAATTTTTTGAGGTATAGTCCATTGACAGGGTTAGCTAGGCATGTACCGTTGGGGTATGACATGATCTATGCTCCCTTGAGGAGGCAATGTTTTATGATGTAAGGACCTTTCCATAATGTTTTGAACTTCCTGGGTCCTAAGGCCTCTTTTGCAACATCGTAGCGGAGGACTAACTCCCCCTCTTAAAATGAGTGAGGGGTGATGTTGCGGTCGAATGATACTTTTACCCTCTCTTTATGTGTTTCATTATGTTGGAGTGACTCTCGTTGATTTTCAACGATGATTTCTAACTATACCAACCATTTATCTAAAGGCTGGGTATCATCGAGGAGGTCAATGGCTGCATGTAAGTTAGGGATTTCATGTTTAATGGGAATCACGGCTTCCACTCCGTACACTAGTTGGAAAGGTGTGAATCCTGTTGAGGTTTTAACTGCCATGAGATATTACCACAGGGGTCAAAAACCCATATGGTGCCAGTTTGTTTTTGGTTATTGACCATATGCTGTAACATTGTTTTGAGTACTTTTTTAATAGCTTCTACATGTCCATTGGATTGGGGGTAGCATGATGACGCAAATTCATGTGTGAATCCTAGGTGATGGGACACCTCCTAGAATATTTCATTTTCAAAATTCTTTTTGTGATCGGGGATTAATTCCTTAGGCATGCTGAATCGTGCGATGACATGGTTGAAGAGAAACCATGCTGCGGTTTGTACCCTATTATCATATGTAGGCATGGCTTCTTCCCACTTGATGAAATATTCGATGACTACAGTAATGTATTTGTGGTTTCCATATGAAGCAGGGTTGAAAGTCATAAAGTCAATTCCCCATTTGAAAAAGGGACTAGCTACAATGCTTGAGTGTACAGGAGTGGGAGGTGATCTTGCCATGTGGGTGAAGCGTTAGAATTGCTTGCATCGTTTGACTGCTTGAATGTAATCATGGAATAGGGTGGGCCAAACATAACCCGTCCATAGTAATTTTTGGGTTGTAGCCATCACTGAGATGTGGTTGCTGCAAGCCCCACTATGGCAGTCATTTAGGGCTTACTCTGCTTGGTTGTGTATGAGGCATCGACATAAAATAGTGTCAAATCCTCATCGATAAAGGTCGTCCCCCATGAGGAGGTATTGAGGGGCCTGGCGGTATATGCACCTTCAGTCATCATGTGTGAGATTTGGCTTGAACTTTTGGGTTCGTAAGAATATGAGGATGTCGTCTTACCAAGGATCCTAAGTCGTCACTAGAAATAGATGTTCATCTGGTAGTGACTCATTATCTGGGGATCCTTTAGTCAGACTTGGGGGGTCAGTGATGAACTCAACTAAGATTAATTTTTTTTTTCTCTTGGGGGAGCTAAATTGCAGGTAAAATTCTTGCAGTATGACTACCCATCGAGTGTATTTGTGGTTCATCAGATGGTAGGTTAGCAGATATATCATGGGGTTGATAGCTGCTATGACTGTTGTAGTCCGCAGGAAGATGTAATGTTGAAGTTTTTGTACTGCGTGTACAAGGGCTAGGGAAGTTTTTTCTTCAAGTTCATATTTTAAAGCAGGGCCAGATAAGTTCTTACTGACATAATCGATTACGTGTTCTTTACCATCTAGTCCGTCTTGGACTAACACCCCAACTATGGCAGTGTCTAATGTTGATAGGTATAGGTTGTAGTATTTGTCATAATTTGGTGGGTTGATCAAAGGGGTTGAAGATAATGTGTCTTTTAGCGCCTCAAATGATTTTTGAGCCTGATTATCCCATTTGAACGGGATATCGTGACTGAGTAGGAATAGGAATCCTTGTGCACAAGTGGTGTAGTAGGGGACAAAGCGTCTTAAGAAGTTGGATTCCCCCTGCAAGCTTTGAAGTTTCTTGAGAGTTTTGGATGATGGCACCTCTTTGATTGCCTGGACCTTGAGGGGGTCCACTTTTATCCCTTGTTGGGATATGATGAACCCTAATAGTCTACCTACATTAATGCAGAAGACACATTTGAGAGTGTTCAAGCATAGGTTGTAGTTTCAGCATCGTTGGAATACCAACCGTAAATCCCCTAAATGATCACTTCATTTCTTGGATCGTACAGTGAGGTCATCTAAGTAAGCTAAGATGAGGTGGGCCAGGTCATGGAAGATATAATTCATGGCCTACTGTAAGGTGGCTCCAGCGTTTTTAAGACTGAAAGGCATAACTTGGTATGTGAATGTGCCCCGGGGTAGTGAATGTTATCTTGTACTGATCCGTGTCCCAGATTTAAATTTGATTGTACCCTGAGAATTTGTCCATGAAGGACAAGGCCTCATGACCGATGCAAGCATCAATGACTTGGTCAATAAATGGGATAGGGTAGTTGTCCTTAGGACAAGCTTTATTCAAATCTTGGAAATCGGTGTAGACTCAAATGGTTACTCCCCGAAGGGGTAACCACTAGCACATTTGGCCCAATTTCCAATGGCCAAAATGTTGCTCTTGTGACACATAGGCGTCCCAAGAGTGACACTTTGAGGTTGGGTAAAATGTTGTTTCCTGTCCCATCACAATTCTTCATAAATGTCGCTATTTCAACGATGTCTTCATAAACGTCACTAATCCGACGATGTCTTCATAAAAATTGCTATTCTGACGATGTCTTCATAAATGTCGCTATTCTAATGATGTCTTCATAAATTTTTCTATCCCGACAATGTTTTCATAAAAATCGCTATTCAGACGATGTCTGCATAAACTTC
This sequence comes from Pinus albicaulis, assembly GCA_034641835.2. Classification (NCBI taxonomy): domain Eukaryota; kingdom Viridiplantae; phylum Streptophyta; class Pinopsida; order Pinales; family Pinaceae; genus Pinus; species Pinus albicaulis. The sequence continues at coordinate 242,819 of JAXQQM020068288.1, forward strand.
GCTATTCCAACAATGTCTTCATAAGCGTTCCTATTGCGATGATGTTTTCATAAACGTCATTATTTTGATTATGTCTTAATAAATGTTACTATTCCAACGATGTATTCATAAATGTCACTATTCAGACGATGTCTTCATAAATGTTTCTATTCCGTTGCTTCAAGCAGGTAGACCAAAAAGAAATGCTTAAAAAAAATACTTTTGGAAGAAATTTCTTCCCTCATAAACGTGTTCTATACCTCTAGTAATGCATCTTAAAATAATAGTATTTGTATACCTTGTGCTCTTACTCGAAAATTTTGCAGAACAATCTCCCCGAACTCCAATCTCAATCATGTGACATATTCACATGATATGGAAGCTATCTAGTTATAAATTACACATAGATTTATCATTATGATATATTTTTGAAAGACATTACTATTAAATATCTGAGAGTGTCGATTACAATTAGAAAATTTCAATTTTGCATATATTTGCAACACTGCTCCATAAATTCCAACGTTACAAGCTCATATCGTAATGTAATTCAAGCTGGGGAGCAGGATGAAATTTTTTACTATGGGTATGGTAGTAGCAATTATGCATGCCAGAGTAAATATCTAGTTTTCTTTAATAATATCACACATTTCTTTATCCCATCAAAACCAGGGTGACACATGGTTCTGAGTTTCTTGAAAATAAAAGTAAATTAAAAATTACAACAGCCATACCTTTATCAAGCCCCAAAAACAGTGAACATCTATATCATTTGGCACAATCCCCTTATTCAGATGGTCTCATACATGCTCCTCTTAACTATTTTCTACATCTATTCTGAATATGCCTTCAGCCTGAAAGTTCAAACAAAGAATTGATGACAGTGAGAACAAAATCAACTCATGTGAAAATCTTCAGATAAATTTCGAACCACCTTTTTAAAATATAAAATATTCCATTATGCAATAATAGAGTCATATAACTACAAACTTTAAGACCTCCTTGAGAATAGAATCACTCCTACATAAGTTAAAGAGTAGTGGGCACACTATTCTCTTCTAAATCATATGTACATTGCATTAAATCTACATAGACCCCAAATACACTTGCGCTGCAAAATATAAAAACAAATTAAGATGCATCACCCCAGAATGGTTTCCAGCGTATCCAAAATACATTCATTTTTCTGGTAATACATTTCCCTATGAATTTAAGGATTTCCCTACCATATTATTATCTATAATTTATTTCCTAGACTACTATAACTCTAAAGCTTCATTTTCATTCAGTTACCCCATTTACAAATTCTCTCCAACTGATTTTTTTGTGTAGAGAGAGCAAAGCAAGGAATAAATGTATATTTGTACGAAATTTTTTAATGATTGATCGCAATTACCACTATTGATAAGGAAAATTCATAATAGTAGTGACCACAATCTTGGCTCACTAAGATGTCTATTTAAAAGCAATCCTAAATAAAGTGAGATCATAGGTTAATAAATTGAAGTCATTGCAGAAGTAAAATCTAATTCTTGAAGTTCAATCAAAGAAATTATGAAAGAAATCATTAAATAACTCAATCAATTAACTCAAATTAATTCTACTCTGTTCTATGGAAGCAAATTGAAATGAAAAGCTTGAAGGAATTCACAGTTAACCAGAATTATTTATTAACATCTATACTAGTCTATTTAATCAGATAGGGAAGACTACATTAACTGAAAAACAAGTAACACAGTAATGTTTTTCAATTGAAATTCTCAATGAATCATCAACCAAACAAGATCACTCAGAATGAACATCAATTGAATTATCTAAATAACTATAGTAAATGCGAGAAGTAACATTCATGAGGAAAATGAAAGCGATTAAGAATTTAAATCAATAGGATGCAACCCACTCGATGCTGATGAAATTCAAATAAATTACAACTCTATACAATACAGGAATGATTAATTGAAAAACAGGAAAATAAGAATATAAAACAAGATAGTAGTAGAGCTCCTACTGACTGGGCCTAGAGCCTCCAGAAGTCTCTGCTAGATGATCTTCATAATACGATTATAGAAAAACCACTATCTCTTTCATTAAGTTTAACAGTCAGGACACAACATCGCTAAGTGCAAAATCTTCTATTATGAAGGAATGTAAATAAAATTCAATTACAACATATGGATCAATAAATACTAGTCTATTCCATCTATTGATATTTTATATCCTACAAAAAAATAGAACGGATAACAATGATTCCTTAGGATCAGGAGATCCTGAGGATTTCGTAGTCGTCTAACAATTTTCATTATAGAATAAGTGAGATCCTCCTTATTCGTCACTGTTTTGTATGAACAGAACGAGGTCTTTTCCTTTTCTTGGCCGCTATTGTTCAATCGTTTGAACAACGGTTAATTGGTTTAGATTTCCTGCACATAAAAACAACGAAAGTTAGCCTTTTTTCCCATTATTACATAATTTGTTGATAAATAGTTTTACCCTTTGTTTACAATTAATTCTTTCCAAATTTATTCTGAAAGTGAAGGTAAACACATGAAATTTAGTAATAAATCAAGCTAATTAGGAGGGTAAAGCATACATTTTTCATGGCCCAACATACCCCCCAGATTACCTTATTTCATGTCCTCATGTAGTGAGATGGTTGAGGTGCAACAATGTCAAGGAATAGGCAAGATAGACTTCCTCCTTATATAGTATAAAACCATGTTTCTGTTTAACTTTTGCAAAATCATGATTTAAATGACCCTCTGGAAGATCATAATCATGGTGATAGCCTTCAGGAGGGTACCATATGATATGACACCTGTAGCGGCACCCTATCCATGTAGGACCCATGCATAAAATTATGTTACTATATGTTAAAATGAATAATAGCTGCTTTAAACCCATGCATAAAATTATGTTACTATATGTTAAAATGAACAATATATGCTTTAAAATTTCTATAATTAAATGGCTCCTGATTCTTAATGTTGTTGGTGGATGCCTGCCATCTTTGCTTAGCTGCTAACAAAGCATCTTCTCTGATCTCCTAAAAGTATTCTCTCTCGGCTTGTACAATGCCCTTGTGGAGTGGTCCCAATTTAGCTATGACCCCTTCTTGTTTCATGAATCTCTTATTTTTAGTGAAGATATGCAAAGTTTTAGTGGGTTCCCCTCTAACCTAGAGATCCAGACCATGTTCTCTTCTCTGAAAATTGTTATAGGCTTTAGACCACTTTATTTGATTATCAACAAAAGAGAGAAATGCTTGAAACTGGATGTCTCCTATGAAGGGACATGGGTTACTATCTCGGTCATCTTCCAAAAAGGATTTGTAAAGATATAGTTCACATAAGAGGAGCCGAACCTTCTCATTCTGTTCCCCACAACACTGGACAAATTATGTAGTGGTTTTAAACTCGGTAGGTTTCCCTGTTGTAATGGATATCACCTTTAATAATATATATCTTTCTAATAAAAATAGAGCATAATTAGTAGTAGGTGATCTACAAGACAACACATATGAGTAAATCAAGAAAATAGTATTTGTTTGCTTTGTGGCTTCTTCGAGTTGAGCTTGTGCTTTCTTTACCTTCTCCTGTTCACTTTTGAATTTGGCGAAAGTCTCATCTTCGGTTGTAGAAAGCTTGTTTATTTTTTCCAGCAGCTCGTGATGCACCTATAGTGGTACCACTTCCTTCTTATAGTTAGCCAATTCCTGCTAGGTCCGTGTCAATTTGTCTTGAAGTCTCGAAATAACAACTTCTTTTATCAGAGGAGTATAATAAGGTGTTTCATCTGTCTGAGTTTCCTCTATCTATGCCTCTAATTCTATTTGGGTTTCAACAGTGTGTGTCTCTAATTCTATTTGGGTTTCAGTAGTATCTGTTTCTTTTTTAGGCTTCCAGGCCTTATCTGCCTCTTTTAACCATTCCATTAATTACTTGATTGTTATTTTCAACTTCTTGTATTTCTTGCGCAATTTCCTCAGATTATCCCTAAATTACTTATTCTTCTTTATAGGGTTTCCAGTAGAAGAGGGAAAATTACTTCTTTCAGGCACATGGGGAGTTGTACCAATTTCTAGGCCATAATCTCGTGAGACAGTATTTTCTTGAGGTACTGAAGGGGCCATGCTTATATCAGTATTATGGTCCAATGGGACGGTGCTTTATTCAGGCACCACGAGAATTGTGCCTACATCAATACTATGGTCCAATGGGACAGTGTCACCTGACTAGTTTTCATATTCAAGAGTTCTCTCTACAAGGTTTTCTTCCTCCGAATATTCACCACCATAGGGTGTTGAATCCATTGAATTCTGCATTTCCTCCTTAGATGATAAAATCTCAGTGTGGCCAGAACTTCCAGTAGAGGTAGACTGGTCTAGGGAAAAAATTTTCCCTCAAAATTTCCAGAGGGATTTATTTCTTCGTGAAATGCACTCATACTTTCCAGCACTCAGGCCATTTCCTCCTCATATCCCTGTAGGAATTCATCTTTCGTGTTTAGAGTAGGGGTATGAGATGGCCCTGCCTCGTCGGTCAAGGTTGAGGTGTTTTTTTGTGAACTCAACCTCTCATAGCGTCTTCTTTTCACCAGACCCGAGGTTGAGGGATGATTCCTTTTTCTTCGTTCTTTCTTTGGAATTGATATTTCCCTTCTTGGCTAGTCAATTTCTCTATTGTATGGGTTTTATTCTAATGGGGTTAGGACAGGGTTTACAAAGTTTTCCCAAGTTAAATGATGCTTATTTAATTCATGAGTTACATTCAACTTTATCAGAACATGATGATTGATAACTGTATGTGGATTTTTAGCCCTCCTAACCCTACTAGATAAGTCATGCAACAAAGAGTTCAAGAAAAATAGCAAACTAGCTAAAATTTTCTACTTGAGTATGGCTAAAAGTTTGAGCTGCCAGGGTTTTACCACATCTTGGCATCCATCGCATGTAATATACTTATGAACGATGATTGACATTTCTTGCCATGGTTCCTTCAAAGTCACGGGGTGAATCCCTTTTCCTTTGTGTACCAAATTCTCGTCTGGGTCTTGGAACACTACAACTGCTTCATGTAAGAGAACATGCTTATCAATCCACTTTGTTCCTACTTTTAAAATTCCAGAAACCTCAGCTATTACAATTTCTGATACTTTTATGTCTCTACCCTTCACAATTGTGTGTCCGTCCTGTAGGAATTCTAGTGCTATATTAGTGTGGAATCCCTATAATTTTTTGAGATATGAGAGCCAACCAACATTCTGCAGGATAGCACGAGCCTGTTCTGTAATATTGATTATTGTGGATTTGTTGCAGACAGATATTCCACCCATGATTGTTGAGTCTCAGAGGCTAAATTCCACTTCTGCATGCACTACTCACGACTTCATGAATTTAGAATAGCACAAATAATGCATGAAAATACTTTGAAATTGTTAGAAAGAGTATAAATGAAATTATATTTGTTTGTCGTATCAGCAGGTTTCGACGAACTTTGATTATTAGTTCGCATGCTTTCTCATAATGTACACCTTTTCTCCCTCCAATGAGCGAAGGGCTTCCATGCCCTTAGAGCGTAGAAAAGGAGGAAAGACATTGAGGATCATTAATGCAACGAAATAATAACTAGAGAAACATATTGTGGCAGAAATCAATCAAATCATAAGGATGGCAGGGAAATGATTAAAAATGAAAAAACGGAGAAATAATTATTATGAAAAGTATTTTTTCTTTGATGGAAAGTTGTGACTGAAACATGCTAGGTAAAGAGTGGTAATATATGCTAGGATTAAATGATCAGACATAATTAATTTAATTCATATGAAAATGTAGTTTTACCATGCATACTGGTTTTTATAAACATAACACTATTCCAATGATAAGTTCTCCTTTGGGAATGGGTTGGTAAAAATAAGTGAACATAAAATTATTGGTTGTTTTCCTAAAACTCCAAGCCACATGCAGAGCCACTTCTGCCAATAGGTGTCCATAGCCTCGACTGTGTTTCTTTTTAACCCAAAAATGAGCTAGAATCCTCTATTTAGTAGTTAGATAATTTATTTGTTCTTATGGAGAGACCACAGTGTTGGCATGGTAACCAGATAACCACAGTTCCGTTCACCAGGTTTTAACAAAGTAATCAGGTCGACTCGTGATGAGACCTCCTGTCCTTCAAGCATTATTCTTGGCTAGAAGGTCATTACCCTGGTGTGGTGGTCATAATGGGAATGTTACTTTTTATCTCCTTATGATCATGGTAGGTTGGCTCATGATGATAGCCCCTATCCTCTCTAAATGATTTGCATATTATTCTCATATTTGTATACTTTTTTGAATCATAAATAGAGGGAGGCTCATTAACTCCTTAAGAGTTAGGGATGGTGTAAGGAGTGAAAATAAATGCCAATAAAAGTTATACCCTTATTCCTAATTGACCCTACCCTTGAAGATCATCCATTGATAATGTAAAAAGATAAACTAACATGGTATTAAGATAATGAATTCTTTATAATATTTCTGAAGAAAAGATATCCAACAAGCCATTACATAGTTGAACCATATTGATGTTTGGAAATAAAGATACCCATCAAATGTAAAAAACTCATAATTTTGATTAATATCGTTGTTTTTCTTCTTCTTAGATGCATATTCCTTATCCACAAGATGATTCCCTTGACAAAATGTATGAAAAAAATTGGCAAAAATTCATTCAGACAACTACTTATTATAAAAGTGCGGTTGTTCATTTGACCGAACAACGGTTGTTTAGTCGATTGAACACATATGTTCAGTCAATTGAACAACAAAAAAGACACACGACAGAAAAATCATTGTTCTTTTCACCGAATTGTTCAGTTGTTTAAACAACAATTGTTCAATCGATTGACATCAAAAACACACACAAAAAAATCCATTGTTCTTTTGACCGAACAATGGTTGTTTAGTTGATTGAACAACAATTGTTCAATCGATTGAAGAGAAAAAACACACAAAATAAAATCTGTTGTTCTTTTGACTGAACAGCAGTGGTTCAATCGGTTGAACAACAACTGTTCAATCGATTGAATAACAAAAACACAAAAAATAAAGTCCATTTTTCTTTTGACCGGACAACGATTGTTCAGTCGATTGAACAACATCTGTTCAATCGATTAAACAAAAAAAACACACAAAATAAAATCCACTGTTATTTTGAATGAACAATGGTTTTACAGTCGATTGAACAACATTTGTTCAATCGATTGAACAAAAATAACACGCAAAAATAAAATTTGTTGTTCTTTTAACTGAACAACGATTCTTCAGTCGATTGAACAAAAACTTTTCAATTGATTGAACATCAATAACACGCAAAAATAAAATTGGCTGTTCAATTGATTGAACAACACAAACTTACAAAAAGAAAATCGGTTGTTCATTTGACCAAACAAAAGTTGTTCAGTCGATTGAACAACAACTATTCAATTGATTAAAAAACAATAACACAAAAAAAAGAAAGAGGATCGGTGTTCACTTAATTGAACAACAATAACAAAGAACAAGAACTTTTTGTATTTGTATAGTGATGAAAATCACAATAAAATTCAAGACAATATAAACATTATTTACAAAAATGAAAAGAATGGATTTTCATGAAGGTAACGCTTCCCTGTAGCTAAAATTTTCATGGCGGGGTCGTCACGTACCTATTGGCAAAAAGACTCCTTTGTGAGTGGTTTATGATAAAGACGTACCCGATTTCCATTTACTCAGAAGAAAGAGTCAGACCCATCTATAGTGGTCAAAGTGAGAGTGCCATTTTTATGCACTTCTTGAATTTCATATGGGCCGAGCCACCTTGTCAGTACTTTATCTAGGAAGTCTTGAAATCTATAGTCGTAGAGGAGTGCCCAGTCTCCTTCCTGAAACATTTTCTTCTTGATAAGTTTTTCATGCCACTTATCCCATTGCTATTGAACGATTGAGGTATGTTGTAAAGAAAGTAACCAAGTTTCATATAATTTGTTTATCTATTGAAGTCTTTTAATTTGAGCCTTTGTCAAGTACAATCCCAATTCCCGTGTTGTTATGAGAGTATTTATTTCAAATTTGATGGGGAAAATTGGTTATTTTCCAAATACGAGTTGGTATGGAGAATATCCAATAGTATTTCGCCAAGTTGTGTGGTAAGCCCACAAGGCCTCTGGCAGTCTAGTAGCCTAGTCCCGCCGATGTGTCGAGACCATTTTAGTCAGAATTGCTTCAATGACTTTATTGGTACTTTCGACTTGCCCGTTTGCCTGCGAGTGATATGGAGAAGTGATTCTATGCATGATGTGGTCATTACGTAGAGTGGTTGTAATCTTATGTATAACGAATTTCACCCCCCGTCTGTTATCACTTCCCTGGGTAAACCATACCACACAAATATATCGAAAATAAAATAAAATAAATAATGGTTTCTTTTGTAGCTCTTGGCAATGCTACTGTTTCAACCCATTTTGGTACATAGTCTGTGGCAACTAGTATTTAAGCTTTCTGGTTTGAGCGTGGATTGAATGGACCAAAAAAATCCAATGCCCATCGTTCAAAAGGTTCTATTACCAATTGTGGTTGTAGGGGAATTTCATCAGATTGACTGGGGCAACCCATTCTTTGGTAGCTATCGTAGGCCTCCACATATTTCTTAGCATCCTTAAAAATAGTGGACCAATAATAGCCCATTTATAATACTTTTTTCCCGGTTCTGTGGCCTACGAATTTTCCACCATAAGTTTCATCATGGTAGGCTCTTAGGATGTCAAAAATTTCATCTTCCTGGATGCATTTTCATATGTGAATATTAGCTTCTATCTGGAAGAGATATCCAACAATCCAAGAAAAGCGGGCACTACATTGGATAATCAGCTTCCTTTATTTTGTTGTTAAATTCCTGGGCAGTTTACCTACTGTGAGATGATTTTCCACATGTGCATACCATGGCTCTTTCACTGCTACAACAAACAAGTGTTCATTAGGAAACCGGTCCTCTACTGCTAGCAGATCATTTCACTTTGGGACCCGAGACAAAAAATAAGCGACTGGGTTCTCCTTTCCTAGACGGTCTTTAATAGTGATATCGAGTTCCTACAAAAGTAATAGCCACTGAGTCACTCTCCCATTTGTAACTGGTTTATTATCTAAGAACCTAATGGCAGAATGATCAAAATACAGAAATACTGTTGTCTGAATTTATTTATGGCAGGCATGATTGCTAGGAATTCCTTTTCTGTTACTCTATAATATAATTTAGTAGGGGTGAGATTTTTTCTGATACAATAAATAACGTAGGGCTTTTTATCTTCTTCTTGACCGAGAATAGCTCCTATCATTGTGTCTGATGCATCTGACAAAATATGAAATGGTATTTCCAAATTGGGTCCACGCAATACTAGTGCAGTCGAGACTAGTTTCTTTAAATTTGTAAAAGAAATGTCACACTTATCAGACCATTTAAATTCAATATTTCCAGTTAAAGCATACAAAGGCACAATAATTTGTGATTTTTTATTTTTTTTAATGAACCTACGATAATATCTTGCATATCCGAGGAAACTACTTACCTCCATCTGAGTACAGGGTGTGGATAGTAAGAGAATTACCTCTATATTTTCTGGATCTACCTGTATTCTAACCACGGAGATATAGTGTCCTAGGATGACGCCTTATGTCATCATCATGTGACACTTTTCATTACTCAAACATAGCTTGGTGGCGATACATCATTCCAACACTTTTTCCAATGTCTGCAGTGCTTGTTCAAAATCACCCCCATATGGGGTGAAATCATCCATATAAACCTCAAGTCCTTCACTGCTTAGATTGATGAAAATGCTTAGTATGGCCCTCTAGAATGTAGCTGGAGTGTTACATAAGATGAAGGGTAACACTCTATAAGAAAAATTACCCCATAGGCAGGTGAACGTGGTTTTGTCCTAGGCTTCAGGGGAAATTTGAATCTAATTATAGATGTTGAAGTCATCAAGGAAGGAAAAGAATCGTTTCCCTGCCAATACATCAAGGAATTTATCAATAAATGGAAGAGGGAAGTGGTCTTCATGCATGGCTTTGTTCAATTCCCTATAATCCACAAAAATATGCCACTTACCATTTTTCTTAGGAACAGATACTAGCGGAGAGACCCTTTTACTATCTAAAATAGGATAAATAAAGTTCACATCTAGCAACTTCTGTAATTCATCCTTCAGGATATCTTTAAGGTGCAGGTTCAATCTTCATTGAGGTTGCCTGATGGGATGAGCATATTTTTTGGTGTAAATGTGATCGATACACAATTGGGGATCTATGCCCTTCATTTCCAAATAATCCCAAGCAAAAGCTCCCTTGTACTTTTGTAAAACATTAGTGAGCTTCTTCTGTTGGTCTTCATTTAGATTATCATTTATGTTCAAAAATTTTCCTGGTTCAATTTCAATAGGTCTGCTATTAGGAATGATAGTTGTGTGTATGTGGTGGTCATCATTACCCTTTAAAGGATATTCATGTGCCTCATTACCAAGAATTCTTCTTAACATTTAGCATTTTTCATTTTCTGCAGCAGCTGGTTGATTAATAAAATTGTTAATTATGTCATCTTCAGTGTGATTTTTGAATTCAAGTTCTTCTGCTACTGTGAGTGGTGAAACTATATTTTCTTCTAGGTATTCTAGTGTATTTTTGTGAATATTTACAATGGGAATACTTGGTTTGGCGGGGGGATATAGAACAAGGTTTTCTACAACATCCCCCTTAGCAATGGTCATACTTCCTGTACGACAGCCTATGCAAGCATTGGTTGTTGCCAACCAAGGTCAACACAAAATCAAGGGATGTCCATCCAGTTGGATTTTTGGATTGATGACTAGAAAATCTACAGGGTACTCCCATGAGTTAACGGAAACCATGATGTCCTGTAAAGTTCATTTTGGTTTAACAAAAAATCGGTCAGCGAGTTCCACAAGGTGGAGGTTGGTTCTAAAGTGGTGATGCCAAGAGTTTCATAGATTTCCACAGTCAAAATATTAATGGTTGTGCCCAAGTCGACTAGTGTGTTTGGAAAAGAGAAGCCATATATTTGGACTATAACTATAGGACTCCTTGGATCTTCATACTTTATAGGTTTCTCCCTGCCCAATAATAAATCAGACAAGGTTCCTACAACATGGATAGTTGGTGAAGTTTTTGTTTTTGTCACAGGTTTTTTCATACACAGTTCTTTAATTGTCTTAGCATAGATAGGGATGTCTTGAATGGCTTGGAGGAGAGGAATTTTAATACAAAGGTTTTTAAGTTCCCCCAAAAGATCAAAATCTATATAAACAATTAGTGTAGGTATCACTAATCTTTCGGGGAACGAGGGAGAGGTACTGATAAGTTTCCCAGAGTCTTCTTGTGCACTTGTGCCTTCTCCCTGTATTATTTCTGTGTTGATCATATTTGATGGATTAATTTCATTTGGTGGTTCTAATTCATCTTGTTGTGGTTCTGCAATTTCCCCTAGGCTGATAATGTGCCAAGATCTCACCCTAATTTCACTGCATTCTTTTTGCTCGATTTCGAGGCCTGAATTTTCAAAAATTTGGATCAACTGCACCTGTCTATTGTTGGGATTTGGGTTCAGTTGAGCTGGCAGTTGAGGGTGTATTAGAGCTTGAGAATTTTGTGGTAATGGATATTGAGCTGGTAATGTGGTTTGTGGTTAAGGACCCACTCACATAGGTGAATTGGTTATTCCCAAAGGTTGCTGAAAATTTTGGGACCAATTGGAATTTTGTGAGGTAGAGGCAAGCCACTGGGATGAATATGGATTGTTCTGCCAAAATGGAGAAGAGAAAGAATAATTTGGCGAAACGCTTCCTGGAAAGGATTGATTTGGCCAAGGGGACATGGAAAATGGTTGGGATGGCCAGGTAGAAAAAGGTGGTTGATTTTTCCATGATGTCCCAAGGTTTTGTTCTTGATTAAATTGTGAAGAAGGAAAGAACTAAGATGGGTCTTGTGACATACCTGCAGTTCGAGCTTGCCACTGTTGACGTTGATTCATTAAATATATTGGTTCAGTTTCTTCTTCTACTTCTTTGAAGACTGCTTTCAACCCTGGTAGTGACGGGCATTGTTCAATGGGGTGGTATTTAGTAAAAATGGCTCATGTTTGGACCAAGTCCAATGGGCATTCTTGTTGGCTATGCTTCTTTCGACACCATGGGCAAAAGACATCCAAATTTTGTTCTGCTAATTCTTGCTTCTAATTGGCCTGCAGGACATCTAATTGTGTTGTGAGGGTACCAAAGATATCGATCTTGAAGTCTTATAAGATATTTATGATTTTTGTTCGCGTTACATTGTCGCCTCAAGTTTTGTTGTTTCTGGTAGCTGAATCCCATCTTGCTGGTCCCATGCGCATGTTGCCTCTGGAGCACCTGGCACATAATGAAATAATATCTTCATAACTTTCCTGATAGATGTCTCCTTTCCCAATTAGATTTAATGTTTCTATCCATTCATCTTTCATTTCTTTTATCATAGTTACTTTTAAGACATCTTTAGATAATTCAGTATAAGGGGAACTTTGCAAATTGTACTGGAATAGTTCAACATATTCTTCTAATGTCTCGTTATCTTTTTCAATCATGTTGAAGATTTCATATTTTAATTCTCTAGTCCCTCAGTAGTCTTGATATTTAGCAAGAAAGGATTTTTTCATTTGATCCCAGTTATTAATTGTTCCTCCACCGAGCCCCATAAACCAATGCAAAGCTACCCCCTTTAATGTAGAGGGAAACATTTTCAATTTCTAAGGGTCAATGGTGTAATTGTACCCCCTACACAAAACATAAAATTCAAATAAGAACGCATTTGGATCTTCCAAAGTCAATCCATGGAAAGTGGGGATGTTTTGTAATAGAATAGCTTTCATAGGGGCATTAGCGACTGGGTCAACAATGGGGTACTCCAATGTTGATGTTTGTCCCTGGGATTGATTGTGCGCCATCTGATCAAAGATGTGCCAATAAACTTCAGGGATTTCCTGGTCTGGGAGATTAATTCAGGTAGGACTAGAAGTCAGTTTTGGAAAAGGTCTTACAATACTACCATGGTCTGGGATGCCAGACATTCCTTCTTCAACAAAGATTTTAGGAGATCAAAGCTCTAGAGATTTTAAATTTGTTTCCACAATACCACTGGTTTCTCCCTCTCCTTCTTGCAAGTTGCAAGAATTTCCCTCCTGCAAAGGGTCAGGATTTAGATGTTCTGTGATCTGAAAGCTTTTTTCTAACCGTTTCATTTTGCTATGGATCTTGACATAAGATGAAGATGGTGAGCCCGATTCTTGAGGGATTATAGTAGGACTCTTTTCAGAAATGGTTTTGGGTCCTACAGATTCTTGAGATTCATCTTTTCTTATAATTTCGTTTATGACTGTTATTCTTCCAAGGGTCACTTGTCCTTTGGGTTTCGTGGATTTGGATGGGGGGTTCAGACTTGTTTCTAGATTTTTATTTCTAGTCATTCATAAAAAAAATACTTCTATTCAACCTCTATATTTTTGTTGAAAAGTGGGACAATGGGCAAAGGTTTTGCTTACTGGTACACATGTTCTTAGCTTCTATTTTTAATACCCAATTATTCTTCAACAAAAATAAAAATAAAAACATCACTTGTAAACACTCTGCTCGACAACGATGCCAAAATGTTGGCTCACTAAGATGTCTATTTAAAAGAAATCCTAATGCCTACATTAATCATCAACCCATGGTAAGTCTGTTCATTTCAAGAGTGTTCAACACAGTTTATGAAAGTGAAATCAGAGGTTAATAAATTGAAATCATTGCAGAAGTAAAATCTAATTCTTAAAGTTCAATCAAAGAAATTCTCAAAGTAATCATTAAATAACTCAACCAATTAACTCAAATTAATTCTACTCTGTTCTATGGAAGCAAATTGAAATGAAAATCTTGAAAGAATTCACAATTAACCAGAATTACTGATTAACATCTCGAAAAGTCTATTTAATGACATAGGGAATACTGTAGTAATTGAACAACAAGTAACATAATCATGTTCTGTAATTGAAATTCTCAATGACTGATCAACCAAACAAGATCACTCAGAATGAACATAAATTGAACTATTCAAATAACTCTAGTAAATGCAATAAGTAACATTCATGAGGAAAATGAAAGTGATTAAGACTTTAAATCAATAGGACGCAAACCACTCGATGCTAATGAAATTCAAATCAATTACAACTCTATAAAATATAGGAATGATTAATTGCAAAATAGGAAAATAGGAATATAACACAAGACAATAGTAGAGTTCCTAGTGACAGGGCCCAGAGCCTCTAGAAGTCTCTGCCATATGATCTTCAAAATACGATTATAGAGTAACCACTATCTCTTTCATTAAGTTTAATAGTCAGGATACAACATTTCTGAGCGCGAAAGACTCTGTTATGAAGGAATGTAAATAAAATACAATTAAAACATATGGATCAACAACTCCCATTCTATTCCCTCTATTGATCTTTTATATCCTACAGAAAAATAGAACAAATAACAGCGAATCCTCAAGATCTCGCACTTGTCTAACAGTTTGCATTATAGAATAAGCGAGATCCTCCTCATTCGTCGCTAGTTTGTATGAACATAATGAGATATTTTCCTTTTCTTGGTTGTTATTGTTCAATCGTTTGAACATCAGTTAATTGGTTTATATTTCATGGACATAAAGACAAGGAAAGTTAGCCTTTTTGCCCGTAATTACATAATTTGTTGATAATTAGTTTTACCCTTTGTTTACAATTAATTCTTTCCAAATTATTCCGAAAGTGAAGGTAAACACATGAAAGTTAGTAATAAATCAAGCTAATTATGAGGGTAAAGCGTACCTTTTTCATGGTCCAACACACAACAACCATACAATTTAGATAAAAAACAAACTAGAGAGTTTCTCTAGACCACAAAAATCACACATTGCATCAACAAAAAAGAGAAAGTAAAATTATTCCGTTACTTAGGAAACAGGGCACAACCATCAATGTTACTGATAATATGTAATTTCTATATATAATGCAACCAAAAGAATTCATCCTGTGCTATTATTTAGTAAATGTATAATTGTACGAAAAAAATTGAATATTGATCATAAATATCACTATCGATAAATACAATTCATAATAGTAGTGACCACAACTACCATGCAAATTAGATAAAAATAAAACTAGAAATTTTCTCTGGACCACACAGACTGCACATTGCATCAACAAAAGAGAGGAAACAATATCGAATATGTAGAAGAAATGCAGGATATGACTTGTGTGGCTAGAAAAAACTCAAAGTTCAACCTCCAAACTTTTCTTCCTAAAAAGTCACTTGGGAAGAGGGTTGGAGGTGAAGGAAGGGTGCAGAAAGTGACAAGACTATTGGAGGACTCGAAGCTATAGTCAACTTTCAAGATATCTTGATTATTGACCCTCAAATATGAAATTTTAGAAGCTTGGAGCTGCAAATAGAAAGGCTTGAAGGCTTATCTCATAAACTCGGATTTGGGTCTTGTGGTTCTTTCAAACAATCACTTTGGATAGTCCCCCACGTATATAACCTCGGACCTGTGTGAACAGGGAGCTCGGTTAGCATCTCACCTTAATCTTTAAAACTTGGACCTATCATCCTTTGAAGGCTTTGTGGTGTCTTAGACTATTAGCACTTCCAAACAAAGATCAGTAATCTCACTTGAGAATGCAGAAAATTTATGGCAAGCAGTGAACATTCAACTTTGGATATCATCATTACAACTCTATTGTACAAGGCTTGGACTACTAGACTATACCTTGGATTATTTGATAAAGTATCTTTAGCCGACCTATGTGTGGGTAGATACACATGTGGCAACATCCTTAAACTGCGGAGATTCAAAGTAGGGACAATCACCAATAAAGTGAGGCCTTGATCCTTGGTTCTTCTCAGAATTGTGATAAGACGCTTCAGATATAGCAACTTGCATAAGTTATATGAGACAGTGGATTATATTACAAAGACCTTCTTGAAGTCCCTTTGAACATTATTAAAGGCATATTGGAGAAGCCTTTGTAGATTTATCTTTGAAGACACTCTTGAGAACACAACATTGGCCTACAACAAAGGCTTCCTTACACATTACAAAATTTCAATATTAAGATCCTTTAGACAAAAAAAATCAAAGGATCAACATACCTCTGAACTTAGTTGAATAGAAGCACCTTAAAAAATTGTATAATGATGTTGTAATTAAATAGCAATAACATTTAAAAGGACAATATTATGTATATGAATACTCAACAACTTTATTTCTATATACTCCAGAATCTGGCTTGTGCAAAGGAAATTACCAAAATGTATATTACTTGTGTGTTTCTACATTAACAACACAACCACATACCATGTTTATGATATCAGTAAATATTACACCATTCTTACCACCATCTACACCACCATCACCTTGAAAATTCTCATACGCTATAAGCTTCTGCAAAAATAAAAAATATAATGTTTGAGCTATTTTGCAACAAAAATATTAACCTAATTCTGAATTTGGAAAATATTTGTTTGTACTCCATTGTAATTTTCTTTGTTCAATGTTTCAGATAGACCCAATTCTTAAATTTAAATAACATATGTTATATTCTAATTTTGTGTTATTCATAGAGGCCACCATTCTTACAACACTTAGAAATGAAGCTAAGGGTAGAATATCTACTTATGAAGTTTTCTTATATAAATGAACTCAAATAGACAATAAAATCCATAATTATAAAGTGATTATTTGGCATTTCAATCAATAATTTCAGGGACAAAAACCTAAAATAACCTAAACACTCAAATCCTAAAACAACGTGTGAAATAAAGACAAAGATGAAGAGAATATGTTCTGGAACAATAATACAAAACAAAGACAAAGAGAATATGTTATGGAACAGTAATACAAAACACATACAACATTTTGAAGTATTTGACTTGTCTTGGTGAACATGCATCCTTAGCAAATACAATGTAGCAATATCTTCCACCAAAAAAAAAATGCATGTCAAAATTGTATGTTTGACATGAACAATCATAAAGATGCCACAATATGTACTCCATTCTACACATGCAAAGGAAATACAATTTAGATGTTGATGGCAAAGTATAGGATAGAAATAAATATCATAGATGTTAGTTATCTCGCAAAATTAATTTAGATTTTACAAAAACTCCAAAATGTAACATGTTTTGATTCCAAAGATTAAATTTTCTGGTAGCCACAGTGCATGGATTGTCTGTAGTTTCACACAGTCCATGTTATGCCTTACATCGTGACCTTATCTTAAGGCATACAAACACACCATAGTATAGTATTCATTAGGGGAATTTTGAGGTCTAAAATGGGCCTCCTAAGAAAAATGTACAACCAAAATAATCTTTATAAGAACCAATAGGATTCAAGATGATGATGTCAACCATGGGGGATGATTCACCATTTTTTAAGTAAAAGGGTAAATAGAATAAAAAATAATAAAATAATAAAACTACCTTTTCAACTCGTATTTTCAACTTATATCCCAAATTTTTTACTAAAATTTCGCGCAGGAGTACTCGTTGGATGCAAAATTTAATTCCTCATCCAAGGAGTACCCATGTTGCATACTTTTGATGGACCCTACTACACGAAAAATGAGAAATACATGAAAAACCATGATTTCAATCAAATTTTTCATGTATTTCTAATTTTTGATGTAGTAGGATCCATCAAAATTAGACAACATGAGAACTCCTTGGATGAGGAATTAATTTTTCATCTAACGATTACTCCGGCTCAAAATTTGAGTAAAAACTCTAGGAGATAACTTGAAAATACGAGTTGAAAAAGTAGGTTTTTATTTTTTCCCTCTAAAATTTGATGATATAATAAAAATTTTTATTATTATTTCCACTATTATTTTATAATTTCCTTATGAGGCCCATTTTAGACCTCAAAATTCCCCTAATGTGAGTATGTGAGTCTCTCTCTATATATCATTGAGTATGTGAGTATGTTCTTCTTTAGCTTATCCATCCATACCTTGATCAGTCAATCAATCAATGATGGTGACAATATCATCCATTCTCTTGCATTTTTGGTGCATTTAATTTTTCATTCACCTCTGCAAATGCCATGCTAGCAGTCAAGGGAAAAAATGGGAATTGAATCTAAGAAATTTGTATGGGAAAAGCAAGCTGGCTCATTATGGTCATCCCTACAAAAGGATCAATGCCCCAAGTTTCTTTCAACTTAGCAGGGGTGATCTGCATATAAATCTCACCAATTGGGAAGCTACCGTCATCTCCCTCGCTCTCCCTAATGCTAAAGGTAATCATCCCTAAAGCCTACCCTTCAACTAATTCACCGTCATGAATTACTCAAAGGGAGCTAGCTCATTAAGTATTGGTATTTATTAATTCAGGACATCTAGCAGACGTACTTCTTGGCTATGAAAATTTTGCCTTATACATGGTATGTATTTTCATTTCCCTTTGGAAATTGGTACTGCCATCATATGCAATGGTTTTAAGATAAATTTATAGTTTCTACTCACATATTGGAATGGATCTCAGATGTATGTGTTACCATGGGAAATATGGTGGACTATTTTGTGATGATATGAGATTGTTTGTTAATGCAAGATATGAACTCCAGTAGACCTTACTTTTGTGCCTTGGTGGGTCATGTAGCCAACTGTATCAAGGATGGAGAATTCACACTAAATGGGAAAACATATCAGCTGCCTAAGAATTATGGCAACAACACACTCCATGGTGAATTCCTACCTTTTTTTTCTGCATGCATGTTTTATCTGGCTAACTAGAGCCCTATAATGACCACTACTTAGGAATAAAATCTCTATCTTTCTGTATATGTATGTCTGTTTTTGGATGTCTAGAGCACTACTAGTTTAGATAAAATATGTGTAGTTTGGTGATTTGAATGAATGCACTGTGCAGGAGGGTTGAGAGGCTTTGAAAATGTCTTGTGGGAAGTGAAGGAGCAGAGAAGTGGAAGGAAGCCCTCTATTAAGTTAACTTGCCACAACTTCAATGGAGAATAGGTAAATGGCATCATATCACTACCATAGTAATACTAATAATGTATTTATGAGTTAAATATTTTGTGATTAATAAGATTCTTCCTAATTAATAATTAATCCTCAAGAATTTCATCTAAACTGATAATGTAGTCCATTGTAGATTGGTAGAATTTTATCAAAACCAATCCTGGTTTGATTCTCGACACATTTCAGATGGCTCTTTCTCCTACCACACACTCTTTGGATATTTATCTGATCATGTGGTGGATTATTTTTAATGTTGCATAAATATATAGAGGGATAGATGACAGTTTACCATATCTATAAACTCTATTTTGGTTTAATAGATTGAGGTTAGTATCAATCTACCACCAGAGTGCATCTATATCCCTCATCAGTGTAGTGTGAAGAGGGTATTTCAACCACTGGAGGCACACAATCTTTGTATGGTTGGTAGAGAGTTGAGGATTTTTGCACCCAGAGAATTGAAACATCCTCTGTGCCCACATTCTCTATACAATCTACCTATACAATAGATAGTCTGTCTTTGCACTAGTTTTTCCAATGCATAATAAGTGTAAGAATTAATTAATGATTATGGTCACTCCTTGTTGGAACATGTTTTCGTGGTGACCTTGATGTATTTGCAACATATACAATAAGTGGAGACATGGAGCTAAGACTTGATATGGAATCCTATAAATGAGAATGAGACTAGTACTAATTCTTGATTTTTTACATTATAATATGGATCCTTAGAGAATATAAGTACTAAAGAAACATCCTATCAATAAAACAAAACTAATATCACAAAATCTATGCATAACACTTCATGAAGCCACAATATATTGATTAAATATTGACATTACATTGCCTTTGTGATTGCCTCACAGTTTCTAAAAGTTGTTATGGGGTCCTTATCTTATCTAAGGAGGTTTGTTTGATTAGAGTGCAAGACATCCTCAAAAGAAAATATGGAAAAGTCTCATATTTGGTTTAGGAAGCTGAGAAATATTGAAGAGGAAGGGAATTTTCAATTCTTGTTTGATGAAGGCATTGGGTGAAAAAATGAAGCATAAATTTCTCTTCATGTATGACGAGTCTACAAATAAAAGGTATCTATTAGTTTAAAATGTTGCTATCAATATCCTTATGTATTATTGAAGGGTTCATGTTAAAGAATTTCCTTGAAGAAACCTAAAGTACCTTGAAGTTTGACAATATTCTAAGACTGTAGAGTCTAGTATGCATCTCACTTATAATATACGGTATTGTAATATCATGATTGTATTTGGAAGCTAATATATTATGTGATCGGAAGCAAAACATTTTTGAAGACACTAAGAAGTGACAATTGAAGCTCAATATCCTTGTGGACAGATGACAAAGTCTAATCCTATATCTTTGAGGAAGTCCGAGCTATCATATATGTATATAATCTCAGGTCATTATGTTAGTGAGGTCTGAGGTTATGAAATTTATGGTTATATATTTATAAATCAGTTCGAGTTCTGAGGTCACTGTGGAAATTAAGTCTCTAATATTTGTGAAGTCCAAGCATGAGTTATTATCTTGGAAGGTTCGATCATACTCTCTGTGAAAGTTTGAACCTATTATTTATGGCAATATGAAGTCATTTGTGAAAGCTCGTAATTATATCTCTGTAACATATACAAAAAGGATCAAGTCTCATATCTGTGATTTAAACCGAGTTGATACCTCTGCAAATAGACCAGAAGTCCAAAGTTTGAAATTTAATAAAGGTGATGAGAAGTAAAAGTTAATATCTCTAAGGTATAGATAAGAAGCGCAAATATGATATAATCATATTCCTCACTAATGCCGAAGGTCTCAAAATAGAGGACGTTCATCATTGAATCAGACCTTTTTTACATGAAGTCTTGCATATAGCACTATAATGTTTGCTAAGCTATGTCCGCAATGAAACCCCTATTAATTACTTAAGGAGCCTAATCTATGTCACCCAAAAGAAGTGTGGAAATATCTATGTTCTATTCATAAAATAAGGACATAATACATTACTGAGAGATGACCTGATTGAGTTGAAAGACGACCTAACTTATATTTCCAGAGATCCATAATTCCAATATTAGGTATGTATTAAAATAAAAATCTCAATTATCATTTTGAAAACATTGTATTGACATGCCTTATATCTCTTGAAGATTGAAAGGACTAGTTGTATCAGTAAGAAACTATTAAGGTCAGATAAGGAGTTTAAAATATTTTGTAATTAAATTCTTTATGACATTTGTCCTCTCATTGGAAAAGACACTAGCCTTTGGATTTTAGAAAATAAGTTTTTTGGAACTTCTGAAATGTTATATGGGATAGTTATTGATGATTGATATGATACGAAAATTTGGAAAATGAAATATGATTGTGGATGTTAGGATCCAAATATTAAAAGGCATAAACATTTATTTTCATGAACTCTGTTGCACATCAAGAAGAAAGGACGCCTTTGTAGAAATCCTGTCACAGTAGAAAAGAGGCCAATATCGTCTTTGGAATTAAAGTCTAAAGCCCTCTCAAGGGAGATGAATGTGTTTTAAGCATCCTAGGCTGAAAATCTCAAGTTCAATATTTGAATTGTAAAAAATAAATGTTAAAGATAATGATGAAGCTTACTCCTTGTACATTGGAAGAAAAACTGCTACAATGTTTTGAATAAGTCAAGTTATTTGGCTTAAGATGTTTGGTTGATCTATTTGACAAAGACCCTAGCTAATTACCCAATCAAAAAATGCAAGCCAGAAAATGGTTATTTATTGTGTTGTGGGTTGACAATTATATAGCCAGGCAATAAATTGATTGAATTAATGTGGCCGTGGTGAAACTCTAGAAGGAAAAAATCAAGTTAACTTGTTGTAGCTATGATTCCAACATACAATATTACAACCAAAACTCATGAAACTTAATCAAAATGATGTCATATGTGATCATTATTTACATAACAACTATAGGGAAATTGATTGCACCAAAGACAGATATTTTACCCATGAAACTCAAATGGGAAAACTAACATTTGATGGGGACATGATTCTAGCATTATTCTTCCTGCACATAGTCAAAATAGGAAGAATGAATGCTTCCAAGTCAAAATATGATGTAAACCACCAAGATGGTGCTAAAACCTTACATGCTCTAAAATAATAAACTATGATTGTAACAATATGCTATTTGTTCACATGAAACTTCAATTCATGAACTGTGGTATATTTCAATATATTAATAGTATAAAAATAAAAAAGGTTTCAATTTTTAAAAGCATGTTAAAAATTACAATCAAATAGAGGAAAAAACACATACAAAAAAACAAATCATAATCATGAACAAGCTTCATCTTGAATTATGAAGTGTAAAGGAACTTACAAAATGTGACACTATGAACCTGGTCAAGCACACAAGCAAAAATATCTTGTACATGACCCTGGTTGACAAGTTGTTTTGCAAGGCTCTCATAAAATTTGATAGCTTTGTGATAATGTGGAGCTCCATCATTGTCTAGGTCGTGGGAATGTATGGGCTTAGATAGATATTTGGACACAATCTGCAACCAATTGAATGTCTCAAATATCTTGCCATAACAAAGAAAGCATTAGGCCACAGAAACACAGGAATTATTTGAAATTCAGGATATAGATATTATTTCTACTTGTCTACATCACCAGAAACAATAAAATTGATAACAATACATATTTTGAAAATGAAACTTTCAAATTTGAGAGATCTCCGGTTGAATAACTATCAATTGGAGGGAAACATTTTGAGTTGAATGTTTTGATTGAATTTTTATCCTTAGATGGTTTTAGTGCAGGTTTGGATATTTGGTTCTTGCTCACTGTGTTTCTCAGAGAAACATATTTACAAAAGAGTTAGGAAATGAGCTTACTAAAATTTATAGTTGTATGAATCATATGAGCGGAGGAATATACGAGAATTCCATCATTTCATAACTAGAGAAGCATCTACTTGGAGCACAGGAAATTGTTACGAAGGATATTTATTTGTCACGTTTTTTATTTTTATTTTTATTGTTGATATTGAAAATGCAAGATCTGCTAAGAAAGTGGTTCAAAAACTTGGATTTTTAGGGATTCAAATTTTTTAAGGGAAGAATAATTTCCTAGAGGTTGATTATAAAGTTTTTTTTTCACGTCTTCCATTCAATCGTTCTCTTTCTTTCAATCCACAGAAGAAAGATTCGATTGAAGTTTGTGAACTCGTTAAATCATCCTTTTTTTTTTTATTAAATCCCTATGAGGAATTTATTCATTCAATCTCAGCCAAAGAACGAATTTTCTGTCAAAATAAGGGAGTGAAAGAACTGGGAAAATTATTTAAGAATCTAATGGCCATTCTATGTGACCTGACGATATGCTATGATGGGATAGTCATAAATTCTTGTGGAAAATTATTCATTCACTTCTAATATGAGAATAGAAACTCTTTAGTAGCATGTAAATCATCCAACAAGCTAAGGGATTCTAGGAGTTGCTTCGATCATTCTTCTCCAGGATATATGTAGGGACACCAGGCGCTAGAAAAATTGCAAACATTGAATTACAAAGAAATTATTTATTCTTTTAAAAAAATATTTCTCCTTAGGACATCCTTAAGGAAATGTTAATGAGTAGATATAGTTATGCCTTACAAATAAATGATCGATGATCAATTATTCACATGAGAAGTTGTTGTGTTGATGAAACAAATTTTGAGGAGAAAGCGACAAGAATTTTATCTTCAAATTGGGACATCCTTTGAAAGATTTTTCTCTCCAAATTGTTGTTGAGTGGATTTGTGTGCTGCATTTTTTGTTTAAATTGTGTTACATATAATCATAAAATCTTACTATCCAGGTCAATCATCTAACGAGTATGCTTTATAATGTATTTTGGTATGTGAAAGTTGACCTTTATAATAACTTGTGAGTGAACTGCTTCTTGTTTTAAGGTATCTAGTTGATGATTGTTTTCACCTTTAATATTAAAGAAAAATACACCATAGAATCTTGGGTATTCTCTCCCCAATTCATTGTTCCTCAAAACTGTCGAAATCATGTATGAGCCTGCATAGTATAAGTCGGCTACATATGGTATGCTCAGCTCATCTCTCATGGGAGGTATGACCTTGATAGATTATTCATCATTGAAAAAAGGAAAAAACAACATTTCTTGCCATTATTGAGGTGCTTCCTAGGTCTTGTTCATCATCAAGAAACTACACTCTAGCAGAAGAGTTCTTGCAACATATCCTAGCTCTTTTGTTTCCCCTGGTTACAAATCTTAATAATGGTGTCCTTAGATCCAAATTTTAGTGTTTAAATTGGAGCTAAATGTGAAACATTTAATCCTCCAACACCACTGAGGTCAATGATCCATTTTATCCCCACATGTTATGAAAAAACTACCCATGATAGTACTGCTAATGTCATTTTATCCTTGTTGCTCCACTGTTTTGTTTTTAAAAATAATGTCTGTCATCCCTCAGGTTTTTGTTGTAGTTTTTTTTTTTAACTTGTAACTTTCAAGGGTTCTATTTTCCCATGTTTGGGTTAGTCAAATTTTTTAAGTTTTGTGTTAGATTTCTTTGTTTTGAAAAGAAAACCAAAAGCATAAAATAAGGCCAAAAGTTGTAGGCGATTTCCACAAGCAACCAAGGAACTAATCGGGCATACCTCGAAAACATTGTTGAATTAGGACTATATGGACGCGGGATCAGTGCGTAGAATTGGAACTTATTAGACTATGACGAAACCTAAATTTATGCAGCTTCGAATCACTTGTTATTATTAAGGATTCAATATTTAACAAAGAATTGAAAGGATCTGGGATAGAGATGCTGGGACAGAGAAAAATGAGGGAAAGACACATCTATAGGAGGAGAGATAGACTATTAGGGGCCTGGTGACCGGGCTTTCTTATTACGGGCATGCTGAGATTTTTAGGGCACTTTCCGTTACGACATTCAAGAAGGGATTGGCAATCGATCGATAAATAATGCAAGGCAGGTTAACCTTACAGTAAGGCATGGTAGGGAAGGAAAGGACATGTCTAATCTGTCGCATTCGCTAATCTTTTCTAGGGTTCATTGATGCGATTCAAAACCCCGAATCAATTTTAGGGTTTCAATACTTGCATTCAGGATATCAATTTTAGGGTTCCAAAAATAAATTCTAAGGGTTTTCCAAGAAATAATGTATGATGTGTTTGACAGGAATCAAAATTGTACATAAATATAGAAGCACCATTCACAACCCTTTTACAGTAAACTTTAGTGAGACAAAATCAACAATAAAATTGGGAAATTGTGCAAACGGTAGGATAAAAACCTCTTAAGAACTGGTAGAGGTTGTGGCTCCACGCACAACCCCAATCTAACCACAAAAATCTCTAGTCCAAATGACGCAACAACAGCTGAAAGTCAGTTCCCTACCTCACAAACCCCTGTTCTCTGCTTTACGTGGTCTACTTACTTTCCTTGGTGATTTTAATTATCAATTTTGGAGAAAATTGATAAATAACTATGTTCAACATCTTTGAATATCAAATGGTATCTCCCGGCTTATATCTTATTTCCAACTTTATGATCAAAGGTTATATCTTCGTGTGTTATATATTAATATTGACTTTATAACGAACCTTTGTAATTTAAATAAATCCCGGCACCTTATATAATATCCTGACACCTTATAACTAACTGGCGTTATAATAGACCCTCGGCCGGCCCCACATATATGTCAATGGCCCAATCAAATGCGCGCGTCGTACCTTGTTTAAACTTCGTGCATATCCGTCAAACGAAGATCGTCCGATGGCCTTTGCTCAGATCGACGGCTCGTACGCCTATCGCTCGACATCCAACGTCGAAGGTTAACGCGCGATGGCGCTCTTGGATGGTGGTTTTCTAGGGGTCCACCTTGCCACACGTCAAAATCTCTATGGAATCGCTCCTCGACCCGGAAATACCACCTTCGCACCAAAAGCAGTGCGATATGGGAAATCTGCTCTCACAAATATACTAGCGGTGTTGAATAGTGGCTAACCAGGGTTCGCGTTGGCGTTTGCGTTCGCCTTTGTATGCCCCGGTTATTAACTCAGGTTCGGGCTCTGGTTGGAAAATGATTGTAACTTACTGTGTTAAGCAGGATTCTATTACCATTAACCAGATTCAAATGACCACGGTTTCACAGGCTTCTCTACTCGAGAAAATCGAGGGAACCAATAGACAGAGACATGCAGAATATATACCACAGTTTATTTCAGTAGATACACATGCACAGAGTTCATCACTTCGCGATTAAACAACCTCTTGACAATTAAGGATTCAACACGATTCTAGGGTAAATGCGCATAGAAACTATTTGATTGGAAGCAATTGTAACACACAGAGTTTATTGCAGAATCTCCTCTCTTCTTCTTATCCCCCCTTCCTACATCCTAGGGTTTACAATTATATACATAAACCTATGACTCTTCGGTTCCTCTGAGAGGACCGTTTCAGGAAATCAACAGTCTAATTAAAACAATTCAACTAACTGGAATATGACAGCTAGACTAACTGAGCTATTAAACTTCTACGACTCTAACTGATCTAATAATACAATCAGCTAAGGTATTGACACCTAGCTGTGACAATTCGACTGTTTGTAAACCCTCCTAGCCACAACATGTGGACAAAACTCCTACATTTCTGGCTAGTGTCTAATGCCCCTGCATCAGACTCCCGAGAGCAATTTTATTCATGGGCTCCTGCCCATGAGCTCTTCCACTGATCTGCCTATCTTCTGCAACATTTCTTCAGTCATCCAAGTGGCATCTTCATCTGGTTTATCCTTCCATTTGATCAAGTACTGAAATTACTCTCGTCCTCTCGTCCTTCTGAAGGGTCTTTTATCCAATATTTTCTCTGGTTGCAATGGTTGTGCTGGAGGTAGCTGTTCTCTCCACTCAATCTATTCCTTGTCTGCTTCTCTTTCTTCTGCACCATCATCTTCATACTTGTACAAATCTGCAACATTAAAAATAGGAGATATTCCAACATCAGGAGGTAATTCAATTTCATAAGCATTTGCAGAAAACTTCCTAAGTATCTTTCATGGCCCAATATTCTTGAACTTAAATTTGTTGTACTGCTTCTTTGGGAATCTCTCTTTTCTCAAGTGTGCCAAAACTTGATCTCTTACTTCAAAACGAACTTCCTTTCTGCTCAAGTCTGCTCTGCTTTTGTACTTGATGTTGCTGCCTTGTAGCTGCTGTTTCACTTGTTCATGTATGGCCTGGATCTCTGAAGCAAATTCCTCACCATCTGCACTTCTCAGTTCTGCCTTCCCCAGATTTCTCAATTATGATATTCCTCTGGGGTGCATTCCATAAACAATATGAAATGGACTCTGCCTTGTGATTCTGTTTGGTGAATCATTGTATGCATATTCTACCTGGGGCAAAATATAATCCCAGTCCTTGGGATGTTCTCCTGCAAGACATCTCAACAAATTTCCCAGACTCCTATTAACTACCTCAGTTTGTCCATCAGTCTGAGGACGATAAGCTAAGCTGAAACTTAGTTTGGTACCAAGTTTCTTCCACAGTGTCCTCCAAAAATGACCCACAAATCTGGTATCTCTGTCTGAAACAATACTCTTGGGCAACCCATGCAATCTAACAACTTCTTTGAAGAACAAGTTAGCAACATGGGTGGCATCACTAGTTTTATAACATGGGATAAAATGTGCCATTTTGGAGAATCCGTCCACCACAACAAAGACTGTATCATTCCCTCTCTGAGTCTTGGGCAATCCTAGAACAAAATCCATACTCACCATGTCCCAAGGCCTATCTGGAATAGGTAAGGGAGTGTACAATCCTGCATTCTGGCTCCTTCCTTTGGCATATTGAAAAATCTTTCAATTCTTCACAAACTTGTCCACTTCTGCTCTCATCTTGGGCCAGAAATAAAAGTGACTCAGCTGCTCATAAGTCTTATCAGTACCAAAGTGTCCAGCAAGTCCACCACTATTCTTCTCTTTGATCAAATTTGCCCTCATGGAACATTTTGGTACACACAGTTGGCTTCTTCTGAATAGTAAGTCTTCCTGCAAGAAATAATCCAGCCACTGGCTTCTATCTATTAAAACAGGGTTACTACATGCCTCAAATGATTCCTTAAAATCTGGATCTGTTTTATACAATTATTTCAGAAAATCAAACCCTACAACTTCAAAATTTGTCTCTTGAACAAGCATGTGCCTCATACTCAAAGCATCAGCTACTTTATTGGCTTGGCCACTTATATGTTTCAAAACAAAATTAAAACTTTGGAGATACTCAACACATTTAGAATGCTTATGTTTCAACTTGGGCTGTCGTACAATATACTGCAAAGCTTGATTGTCAGAATATAATACAAATTCCCTGGACATCAAATAATGTCTCCACTTCTTCAGTGCCTGAACAATTGCATAGAATTCCTTCTCATAAGAGGAATAATTTCTTCGGTGGCATTCAAATTCTCACTGAAATATGCCACGGACCTATCATTCTGACTCAACACAGCTCCAATGGCCTCTCCACTGGCATCACATTTTACTTGAAATGGTTTTGTAAAATCAGGCAGAATCAAAACAGGCTTTTCTGTTATCTTTTTCTTCAGCAGCTTGAAATTCCTTTCTACTTCAGCAGTCCACTTAAATGGTTGTTTTTTCTTCTTTATTTTCTCTATTATGGGTGCATCAATCTTACTGAAGTTTCTTATAAACTTTCTATAAAAACTAGCAAGTCCATGGAAACTTCTTACCTCAAAAAAATTCTTGGGTGAAGGCAACTCCACAATTGCCTTAAATTTTTCCGGGTCCATCTTCAATCCTTCTGCAGAAACAACAAACCCCAAATACACCAACTCTTCCTTCATGAATGAGCATTTCTTCAAATTTATCAGCAGTTTCTCTTGGTGCAGCTTCTTCAAAACATGATTAAGATGCCTTAAATGTTTTTCTCTAGTTCTGCTGAAAACTAATATGTCATCCAGATATACTATCACAAATTTACCAATGAATTCTTTCAACACTTCATTCATAAGTCTCATAAAAGTGCTAGGTTCATTTGACAACCCGAAAGGCATTACCATCCATTCATATAATCCTTCATTTGTTTTAAAGGCAGTCTTCCACTCATCACCCTCTCTTATTCTAATCTGATGGTATCCACTCTTTAAATCTATATTTGAGAAATATTTGGCACCACTCAAACAATCCATTAGATCCTCAATTCTGGGCAGAGGGAATCTGTACCTGATTGTGATCTTATTAATTTCCCTAGAATCAGTACACATCCTCCAGCCTCCATCTTTCTTTGGGCTCAAGACTGCTGGTATTGCACATGGACTCAGACTTTCTCTGATCAATCCCTTGTCCACCAACTCCTGTACTTGTCTCCTGATTTCCTCATTTTCCTTGGGAGTCATTCTGTAGGCTGCCTTATTTGGAAGATTTGAACCAGGGATAAAATCTATCTGATGGCTGATCTTCCTCACAGGTGGAAGCTCATCAGGTAAATCATCCACAACAATGTCATAGTAATCATCTAACATCTCTTGTATCTCTACTGGTAAATCAGAAATTTTTGTAGAAGTAAGAACTACTTTGGGCTTGCAAACTAAGGCAAAGCTTACCTCTTCTTCTTCTATTTGTTGCAGATATTCTTTCTCACTCAGCAACAAGGTCTTTGGATCAATCACTCTGCTAGATGGCTCTCCTTCCTCCATGGGAATCAATGTATGATGTACCCCATCCTTGAAGAACTTGTAAGTGTTCGTATTGCCATCGTGCACTGCTGCTTTGTCAAACTTCCAAGGTCTACCCAGCAGTATATGACACACATCCATGGGCATTACATCACACAGGACCTTATCTTTATATTTTCCCATTTGCAGCTCTATATCACACTATTCTTTTACAACCAGCTGGTTCCCTTTATGCAGCCAGGACACCCTGTAGGGAGTTGGATGCTCCCTTGTCTTCAAATTCAACTTTTATATTACCTCAGTGGAAACCAGATTTTCTATGCTGCCACTATCAATGACTAACTGGAAACATTTCCCTTGGACTTCGCATATGCTCCTAAACAAAGTCTTCCTTTGTGCAGGCTCAGTGACCTCTTTGGCTTGCTTCAACAGGACCTTATTTACCACCAAGGATTCTCCCCTCTCTGGAATAATTTCTTCTTCTTCAATCTCTGCTTCTTCTCTAGCCTGGGCAACAACAGCATTTCTTGGACCAGCACCCACATTCTCTGGACACTCATAGTGCTTATGTCCCACTTGCTGACATCTATAACACCTCAGTTCTCTATCTCTGCCTTTGTCTCTGCCTCCTCTTCCTTTTCCTCTATAAGAACCCCTTCTGCCCCTTGCATCATCCTTTGTAGATGCATTCTGAGGTGAGATACTATTAGCTCCATCCTTGGGTGTAGCAGGATTTCCTCTACCACCCTGACTTCCCTTCCCTTGGAAAGTACCTCTCTTCTTGGCAGACTTTTTCCTCAGGATTTTCTCCTCTGCTTTCAAGGCCATCTGATAGGCCTCTTCCATTGTCTTAGGAGACAAGAGACAAATCTCATCTTGGATCTCCAGCTTGAGACCATTCACATATTTGGCAGTCTTCTCAGGTGTGTCTTGGAATTGCCTAGCCCTTATGCTTACTCTGTATAATTCCTCTATGTATTCTTTTACTGTCAGCAACCTCTGTCTCAGGTTCTACATTTGTTTATACAATGTCAGTTGGTAATCACTAGGCAAGAATTTACCTTTTAATTTAGCCATCATTCTGGTCCAGCTCTTGATAGGTTGCTTGCCAACTCTCCTCCTTTCTGCCTGCACTCCATCCCACCAAAGTGCAGCATGTCCTTTCAGCTTTGTTACGGCAAACTTTACCTTCTTATCTTCACTTATTTCTTCATAATCGAAGCACTTGTTCAATTCATTTATCCAGTCCACCAGTTCTTTTGGATTCAGTTCCCCTGCATAACTTGACACTTCAATTCTGGGCTTAACTGCAGACCCCAGAACAGTTCTAAGGAGCCTCATGTCAGGAGGAATTTCAACATTTTCTTCTGCTTCTTCTGTCTCAGGTTCACTAATGTCTTCAGGATCTCTGGTCTCTCTTTGCTCTATGGCATCCATTCTGGCCTCGACCCTCTGCAACATCCCCAACACCTCTGCATTGGCAACAGGTCTTCTTCTGCCAACACCTCTACCAACTCGGATTGCCATGTCAGCAAAACAACTTCAGACTCGCTCCGATACCACAAATGACGCAACAACAGCTGAAAGTCAGTTCCCTGCCTCGGAAACCCCCGTTCTCTGCTTTACGTGGTCTAATTACTTTCCTTGGTGATTTTAACTATCAATTTTGGAGAAAATTGATAAACAACTATGTTAAACAGCTTTGAATATCAAATGGTATCTCTCGGCTTATATCTTATTTCCAACTTTATGATCAAAGGTTATATCTTCACGCGTTATATATTAATATTGACTTTATAACGAACCTTTGTAATTTAAATAAATCTCCGCACCTTATATAATATCCCGACACCTTATAACTAACCGGCGTTATAATAGACCCTCGGCCGGCCCCACATATATGTCAATGGTCCAATCAAATGCGCGCTTCGTACCTTGTTTAAAATTCGTGCATCTCCGTTAAACGAAGATCGTCTGATGGCCTTTGCTCAGATCGATGGCTCGTACGCCTATCGCTCGGCATCCAACGTCGAAGGTTAACGCGCGATGGCACGCTTGGACGGTGGTTTTCCAGGGGTCCACCTTGCCACGCGTCAAACTCTCTATGGAATCACTCCTCGACCCGGAAATACCGCCTTCGCACCAAAATCAGTGCGATATGGGAAATCCGCTCTCACAAATCTGCTAGCGGTGTTGAATAGTGGCTAACCAGGGTTCACGTCGGGGTTTGCGTTCACCTTTTTATACCCCGGTTATTAACTCAGGTTCAGGCTCTGGTTGGCAAACGATTGTAACTTACTATGTTAAGCGGAATTCTATTACCATTAACCAGATTCAAATGACCACAGTTTCAGAGGCTTCTCTACTCGAGAAAATCAAGGGAACCAATAGACAGAGACATGCAGAATCTATACCACAGTTTATTCCAGTAGATACACATGCACAAAGTTCATCACTTCACGATTAAACAACCTCTTAACAATTAAGGATTCAACATGATTCTAGGGTAAATGTGCATAGAAACTATTTAATTGGAAGCAATTGTAACACACAGAGTTTATTGCAGAATCTCCTCTCTTCTTCTTGTCCCCCCTTCCTACATCCGAGGGTTTACAATTATATACATAAACCTATGACTCTTCAGTTCCTCTAAGAGGACCGTTTCAGGAAATCAACAGTCTAATTAAAACAATTCAACTAACTAGAATATGACAGCTAGACTAACTGAGCTATTCAACTTCTACGACTCTAACTGATCTAATAATACAATCAGCTAAGGTATTGACACCTAGCTGTGAAAATTTGATTGTTTGTAAACCCTCCTAGCCACAACATGTAGACAAAACTCCTACATTGCTGGCTAGTGTCTAATGCCCCTGCATCACCAACATCCTCCAATAGCTAGAGGGGGTTTTCACTTGAGTTCTGGGGAATTATTTCTGAGTCGTATGCTCGGGTGTCCAAACGATCAAAGTTCAAGGTAAGGGGCTGATGGATGGTCCTAGAAAACAGTAAGGGGAACTGTTCTTTATGGGTTTACCTGAAGTTTGGAGAGCTCTGCAACAAGCTCTTACAACAGGATGGATGGAAGAAATAGTTCAAGAGAAACACTGAGACAGAGGGTTTTGAGAAGACCTTTGCGGCCAATTTCAAAGGAAAATGAAAAGGGGACAAGAAGAAAGGGCCTGCTGAATCAGATAAGGGGAAACCTTTAGGGGAAACCAAAACTGAGGGAGATCATAGTCTCATTAAACAACTATGGCGAAGAAATTGTGGCCCGCCAAAACGAAAATACGTTGATGATTTTTTTTAGTTTATATTACACATTATAGAATTTTATTATTGAAATTAAATGCATATATTTAGGGGAATGAAATAGATATAGATCCTTTATAAACTCACCCCTAGTCGAGTTCTTAGAAGTTATTTGTTTAAAAAAAAAAATTAAGATTGTCCATTTCGAAATATTTTGAAAATTTGAGTGAAATAAAGAAAATAGTTACTTTCGGTTGTTTAAAAGGAATATTTTAGCCTTGTTCATTTAGAAATATTTTTAAAATCTAAAATACAGGAGTGAAATGAAAGATAAAAGTGAAATCAAATAATTAACTTCATTTTTATCTAACACATTTCTTCCAAATTTGATGATCGATGGACAAAGAAAACTCAAGAATTAGTTGATACTAAAAACTCGAAAAAAACTTTTTTAGTTTGGTACAATCTCAACACTCCACACATTTCCTTGGGTGCCCTCACATAGCCCGACCCAACCCAACCCATTTGAACTTGTTTCTATGGGCACTCTCAAACGACACGACCCGACCTAACCCGACTGTGTGTCCTTGGGCGCCCTGACACGAACCGATGCTCCCGAATGAAGACACAAGGGAGAAAATGGAAAACGGGTCACACAAACGTGCACAAGGCACATGGGTGGTTGCAACTTAGCATTTTTGATACAACCTCCCTCACATGACCTGACCTGACCCTACCTGAACATGTTTCCTAGGGTGCCCTCACACGGCACAACCCGACCCACCTGAACGAAGGAAACATTGAGCAAACGGAAAACTGGTCACATGAACGTGCACAACGAGTATGGGCGGTCACAACTTAGCATTTTTATATGACCACCCTCACACGACCCAACCCAACCCGCCAAATGCATTTCATTGGGCGTCCTCACACAACTCGACCCAACCCGACTTGCCCAAACAAATTTTCCTGTGTGCCCTCACACGACACAACCTGACCCAACCCGTCTGCCCAGAACACGCTTCCTTGGGTGCCCTCACATGACCTAACTCGACCTGCCCAAATGTGTTTCAATGGGTGGCCTCACATGACACGACTCGACCACACCAGACCCGACCTGCCCGAACGCGTTTCCTTGGGGGCCCTCACACAACCTGACCCAGACGAGTTCCTTGGGTACCCTCACAGGACCCGACCCAACCCGCCTGAATGATGTGTTTCCTTGGGCACCCTCACATGACACAACCTAACCCAACACGACCTGAACATGTTTCCTTGGGCGCCATCACATGACCTGACCCACCCAAACGTTGAAGGTACGAGGGAGAAAATGACAAGAGGGTTGCATAAACATGCACAAGACACTTTTTTGGTCACATCTTAGCATTTTTTATATGGCCTCCCTCACAAGATATGCTCCAAATATGTTTCCTATGGAACCCTCACATGGAACGACTTGACCCGCCTGAACGAAGGCACGAGGGAGAAAATGGGAAATGAATTGCATAAACGTGCACAAGGAACATGGGAAGTCACAACTTAGCATTTTTTATATGGCCACCCTCAAACAACTAGACACGACTTGACCTGACGTACCTGAACGCGTTTCTCTGGGTGCCCTCACATGACCTGACCTAACCCAATCACCCACTCGAACGCATTTCCTTGGGTGGCCTCACACAACCCAACCTGACCCAACTGGCCCTGACTCCTCCGAACGCATTTCCTTAGGCTCCCTCACATGACACAACGCAAACTAACCCACCCAAATGTGTTTCCTTAGGTTCCCTCACATGACCCGAACAGACCGGCACGAACGCATTTCCTTGGGCACCCTCACATGACCCGACTCAACTCGACCCACTCGAATGCGTTTTCCTAGGCGCCCTCACATGACACGACCTGACTCGACCCAACGCGACCTACTCGAACACATTTCCTTGGGCGCCCTCACAGGACACAACCTTCCTTGACTTGCCTGAATGCGTTTCCTTGGTTAGCCTCATAAGACACGGCTCGACCCAACTCGACCTGACCTGACTGAAAACGTTTCCTTGGGCGCCCTCACACAACCCGACATGACCCGACCTGGACGCGTTCCTTGGGTGCCCTCATAGAACCTGACTTGACCAGACCTGCCTAAACGGCGCGTTTCCTTGGGCGCCCTCACATGGCACGACCTAAACCGACCCGATCCGAACGTGTTTCCTTCGACACCCTCACACGGCATGACCGACCTGACCTAACCCAAATGTGTTTCCTTGGGCGCCATCATACAACCTGAGTACCCTACCTCACCCACCCGAACATCGAAGGTACGAGGGAGAAAATGGAAAATGAATCACACGAACGTGCACAAGGCACACAGGCAGTAAAAAATTAGCATTTGTATACAACCTCCCTCACATGATCTGACTTGAATGTGTGTCCTGTGGCGCCCTCACACGGCATAACCTAACCTGCCTAAACGAAGGCACGAGGGAGCAAATGGTAAACAGATCACACTAACATGCACAAGGCACACGAACAGTCATAACTTAGCATTTTTGATACGACCACCCTCACACGACCCGACCTGACCCGACTCAACCCGCTCAAACATGTTTCCCTAGGACCCCGACCCGACCCGACCTGACCCAACTTGCCCGAACGCGTTTCCCTAGGATCCCTCACACGACTTGACCCACCTGCTTGAACGTGTTTCCTTGGGTGCCCTCACATGGCATGAACAAACCTGAACTGCCCAAACAC
The DNA here is from genome assembly GCA_034641835.2 of Pinus albicaulis. Taxonomy (NCBI): domain Eukaryota; kingdom Viridiplantae; phylum Streptophyta; class Pinopsida; order Pinales; family Pinaceae; genus Pinus; species Pinus albicaulis. The sequence goes on from JAXQQM020068288.1 coordinate 278,665, forward strand.
ATTTCCTCAGGTGCCCTCACATGACCTGACCCGACATGCACAAATGTGTTTCCATGAGCGCCCTCACATGACCCAACCCGACCCACTCGAACACATTTTCGTGGTCGCCCTAACACGACATGACCTGACCTGACCCAACCCAACTGAATGCATTTCCTTGGGCGCCCTCACACGACACGACCCAACCTGACTTGCCTGAACGCATTTCCTTAGGCAGCCTCACATGGCACGACCCGACCCAACACGATATGACTCGCCCGAACGTGTTTCCTTGGTCGCCCTCACATGAACCGACATGACCCGACCCAGACGCATCCCTTGGGCTCCCTCAAAGGACCCGACCCGACCTCACTCGAACGCATTTTCTTGGGCACCATCACACGAGATGAGTACCCAACCCGACCTACCCAAATGTCGAAGGCACGAGGGAGAAAGTGGTAAACAGGTTGCACGAACATGCACAAGGAAAATGGGCGGCCACAACTTAGCATTTTTGATACGGCCTCCCTCACACGGTCCCAAATGAACACGTTTCATGTAGCACCCTCACACGACATGACCTGACATGCCTGAATGACGGCATGAGGGAGCAAACGGAAAACGGATCGCAAAAACGTACACAAGGCACACAGGTGATCACAACTTAGAATTTTTGATACGGACACCCTCATATGACCTGACCCAACCCAACCCATCCCAACCCACTCGAACGAGTTTTCCTGGGCGCCCTCACACAACCCGGCCCGACCTGACCCGCCTGAACGCGTTTCCCTAGGTGCCCTCACACAACTCGACCCGACCCGCCCTAACTCGCCTGAACGTGTTTCCTTGGTGCCCTCATAGTGCACGACCCGACCTGAACCGCCCAAACGTGTTTCCTTAGGTTCCCTCACACGATCCGACCTGACCTGACCCCATTCACAGATCACTCTTAGCTTATAAATATAATGGTGCAGGGTAATATCATGTCATAAGTGACCTAATTTTTTCTAATAATTTTTTATGATGCCTTCATTAACGTTTTTATTTTGACGATGCCTTCATAAACGTCGCAATTCCGACGATGCCCCCTAAATGTCGCTATTCTGACGATGCCTTCATAAACATCACTATTTCGACGATGTTGTCTATAAACATTTCTATTCCAATGCTTTTTGGGTAGTGTCCCAAGAGCAACACGTTTTGGGTAGTGTCCCAAGAGCAACGCATTTTGGGTAGTATCGCAAGAGCAAAACTTGTTGGCAGGATTAAAAAAATTGAGAAAAATTAGGGGAATTTCTGACAATATGTAAAAACTATCATAGCTAAAGTGTCGGAAAATTGACCATAGTACTAGTGCGCATTCCTCTTCCCTCTAAAAGTTGCGAGAGGAGTTGAGTGTGGTGACCCTACTGGGGTTTCCATTGGTGTGGTGTTGGGTGACCCTTGAGGGTTTCCAATCATAGATGCCCTGATAAAGGATGAACGGATAATGGTGGCGGTGTATCGTCTTCGACGACTAAATGGCGAAAGACCTAGCACTCCTCCCTCTAATGGGGGGAGGTCCAAGAAACTCCTAGATCGACGAGGTCCTGTTGGGTATGTTATGGTGTCGACTAGCTTATTCTTGGTGATACTTTTGGTTTCTTGGAGGAAGGAAGATTTTTATCAAAGCAAATATGATCACATGCATAAAACAAAGCAAAAAAACAAGAGGCAATTTTTCCTTTAATTTAATGCTATGTGATCAAGCAAGAAAAAAATATGGATTGGTTGTTTTGCGTATGATACTCAAAATCCTAGATAGACCTAATAGTCCTTACACTCTCAATGTCACTAGGCCTTGCAAATATGTCTTCTGATGGGTATTGGGGCTAATGTCCCGAAAGAACTAGTGATGCCTTCCGACATCCAAAGAATCGACCAAGGTAATGGTATGAGGATCAAGTGTTTCCTGCACTGTCACCTATAGGGAAGGATGCCCTAGTTTTAGCCACTAAATTATTGTCATCCCACATGAGCGTTCGAGTCTTCAGACTCTAGGTATTTAGTTACCAGTACCGAGCACTAGATGGGTCAGGTAGCCCCAAAGAGTACTTCAAACATTGGGCCTAAGGTTAACCCCCTCTAAAATGGGTCTCTGGTAACACTCGGGTATTTTTTCGGTGGGTGGATAGACAGATTTGAAGCTCCCTAAAAAGTCAACATATATGTTTCAAAATGTAGAATGACAAAAAAAGCTTATTGGATGCCTACCCCTGATGGCCCTATCTTGATCTAAAATTTATTTTGTGGCCCCTATGGGGAGAGTTTAGTGAGTTCGATTAGTGATTATTTTTAGAGAGTCTCAATTCTCTTAGGGTGCGCCATGGTGAAGTAACTATAAGAAGAGGATAAAGGTCCTAAGACACTGGGTTCCTTTTGGTCCAATGCTTACCAATGCTTCATGCGTACTTCGGAGTGTACAATAAAAAGTATTATGAGATGTGGATATGCATTGATCCGTTACAATCCTTTTCTAGTTACCCTATGTGTGATTGTTCCTTGCAAAAATAAATAATGTGCGGATTATGGGCCTCTTACACCTTGCCTATTTAGACTAAGTTTGCACTATAGGGAGATGGAAAATTGTCATAGGAAAGAATTGATATGCATACCCAGGCTCACCATGAGGTGCAAGGGTGGCAGAGATTACTTACTTTCTTTTCGACAATTTGGTCCTGGTCCCGAATCCTAATGCAAAATTGAACTAATTTATTGAAAAAATTGAAAAAAATTGAACTAGCTAAAGATATGTGGATATATGGGCCACTTACTTTTATGCTAATTATGATATGTGTTCTTTATATTTTATGAGCAAATCGTTTGTTCAGACAACATATGTGGATTGAAGGCCATTTACTTTTTCCTACTTAAACTAAGTGTGATTTGAAAAAAATAAAATGCGAAAATAAAAAATACTTAGTTTCTAAGCTAAATTATTTAAAATGAGAGTCCTAACCAGTCATGAAATAACATAACATAGTGATGGAAAATTTATTATGGGTTTCCAACACTTTACAACTGCAAAAAAAGAGGAAAAACAAGTGAAAATGGGTTTGCTGCCTACCACAGCTTATCCACCCACAGGTGCAAAGTGCGCATCTACCTAAACAGATGCGCGCGATCGGGCAGAAGCAAAAAGTTCCTCCTCCTATGGGAAAATTTTCTCACTAAGGGTGACTGAAGGTGCTAAGAGGATGCAAGAGTGATTTTACAGCAAGTTGAGCAGGAAGAAGGACCTACATCAACAACCATTAATTGAAAAGCAAGAATCTAGTGGAGTCGCCTTTCCTGTGGTAGTGTATTCGGTGCATGGGTGGACGAAATACACTTTTCCTATTAGGGAGGATTATTACCTACATGCAAGTCACATGCCAAAGTGGTTTGTCAAACATTAGTGGAACAAGTTCAACATGTAATAAGCTAAGTTAAATGGAAACATAGCGTGCTACATAAACGATGAAACAAAAAACAAAACAACTTGCAAAAGAAACACTCTCAATAGAGAAAAAACATTAATAACTCAACAATGGAGAGATTTATCCCTTTATTGGGTGCTAATAGTAGTAGACGATAGAATTCTAAATCTCTTGTAGTGGATCCTTCGAGCTACGGAGCTCCAATATCCAAACAAGGGGGGTCTCTTCCCCTCAAGTTTACAGCAAGACTCTCTTCCCTCTCAAAGGATGGTAGATCGATGGAAACGTGGTGAAATATTCTCTCTTGGATTGAGGTGTTGGGTGGCTAACAACTAAATCCTTCCAACCCTCTTGCTGCTGGAACACACAAGCTCATTTTCTGATTAGCAATTTGGCCAGCATAACAATGTGTCTCCCATTTCTCTTCCCATGGTTGGATTTTATAGACCAATTTCAAAGTTTCCCTCCCTCTCTTGGTTCAAGATGGATGGTGACACAAGAGTGGGGTTATGATTCCTTTGTGTGCTGCATTAAAGCCTCAAGGTAGCTCAAAGGCGGCTATACTTGGTTAGGTTGAGTGAGAACCTTTTTCTCCAAGTGTGCCAAGTGGTCCCAGATGGTGACATTCTGCATCCCCAGGACCACGCAACTATTGGAGGGATAGTCGCGCACTGCACAAATATCGAATGAAAATTCACAATGCGTGCTCAGAGTCAGTGCTTCTTGTGCGTGGTGCAAAAAAATTTACTCCTGACCTTAGGAAAATTTGAATTTTTAGCCCCTCTAATGTATTTCTTCCATGTAAATATTTATTTGTATATTTTTCTTGAAATTTTCTAATGTCTTCTGCCTGTATGATTTTCTAGTGTTAATAGGGACCATTGCGTCTTCACTTAGGGAAATCCATTAGACTCCCAAAGAAATATTTTTCTTCCGAACCCAACATCTAATATCCATATTCTCTCATGGATCATGTGGGATTTTAATGATCCTATTGAGAAATTCTCAATGAGAAAGAACAAAGCATAGGTAAAACTAGTGATGGTTCTAATAAAGAAACCAAGTTGGATAAGGACACCATGACTGCTATACTAATAAGTGTTGGTGGAATAGTAAAGTTTTATTAATAGAAACGAATGGATTTTTAGGATGTTTGGGCCTATTTTGGGATCCTCTTAAAATTTCCCTTAAGCAAAAACTAGAGGCAGAGAATTATATCTTAACCCGCTATCTTATAATCCTGAAAACAAGGGTATATAACTAATATCTATGGCCCTTACAACCCCTTATTAAAGGTTCCCTTCCTTGAAGCACCAAAAACTCTAGGGATTTATACCAAAGGAAACCCTACTTGCTAGAAGGTGATTTTAACATGATCATTTCCTTTCAAGGGAAGAAAGGTGACCAAAGGAGAATGAGTGAAAAATGTTTAAGGTTCAAAAGAGTTATATATACTTTTTGATTGGTGCATATCCACACTAGTAATTGATTCCACACATAGAATAATAAAGGAGTGGGGGAACTATATTGTTGTCAAGTTATATTGCTTCCTTGTCCTTGAATATTTTTTCCATGCTAGATTCACCATATTTATAGAAATATTTCCCTTCTTGAGGTTGAATCACTAACCTATCAACTTATTGTAGGATAGTGAGTCAACCCTAAGACCTAAGCCATTTAAATTCAAGAAATTATAGCTTGACCACCTAGACTCCATGCCCAAGTTCGATGCTTTTTGGACTAAATTTGAATACAATAAAGGATCCATATTCTATCAATTCAAAAAAAAGTTGAAGCAAGTCAGATAGAATATTAAATAATGGAATAAGGAAGTCTTTGGAAACATATTCCAAGTGCAACAACAGTTGGAAAAGGAGATGAAAATAGTTCAATCAAGGATCATTCAAGAGGGAAAATGTTAGGAGCCTAAGGCTTTGGAGTCTCTAGCCTACACATGAAGAGACTCTTTGGAATTCGAAGTCCTAGAGTTGGTGGCTCAAGGAGGACAACAATAATATAAGGTTTTTCCACAACTTGTAATCAACTAAAAAAATCATAATCACATTAGGGCTCTCAAGACGACTATAGGGACTACACTACAAAAACAGGAAGACATAGAGAAGGAATTAAAATATCACTTCAATCAAATCCTAATAGAACCATTAATTTGTAGAGAAAATTCCATCCAAATAGGGGTAAGGGAAATTCCTCATTTGGTCTCACACAAATAGAATATGGCTCTTCTCCAACCAATTTCATATGAGTAAGTCTCCTAGAAAACTATGGAAATTTCGATTAGAAAATTTCTACGATCATAAATTTTTACCATACAGTTTTTCCAAGCTTGTTGGTCTATCAAAAATAGAAAGTTCCGCAAGTTGCGGAGAATTCTTGCATTTTATTTATTATTCTTTGGTCCTTCAATTCCACCTTCTTAACTTTGATACCTAAGGTTGAGAATCCAAACACTAAAGATAATTTTAAAGCTATCTTTGTTTGTAATGTTATTTATAATATATTCTCCAATATTATTTCAAATCATCTCAAACCCATCATGAATAAAATCACCCCCCAAGCAAAGTACATATGTGGGCAAGAGAAAAGTTCTTAATGGTATCATAGTATCACATGAAACTATACATTCACTGAAATCAAACAAATTCTCAAACATGTTAATCAAGCTATACATGTCAATATCTATGATCATCAAAGTTGTGTTTTTGTTGAGAAAATTCTCCTGGCCTTTGGCTTCTACAAAGAATGGAGATATTGGGTTAAAACCTTAGTTGCATTAACTTTATTTTCCATTCTAGTTAAAGGAACTTCCTTTGACACATTAATCCCTTTAGAGGCATTTAAAAATGGGACCCTTTATCACGGTTCCTATTCATTATAGAAATTGAGGGAGTGGGTAGAAGTCTAAATTTTTCCCTAGGAGTAGACAATATCAAACGTATTAAGTCATTGTAACATGTGTAAACAACATAAATTCAGTACATGCAATCAGTAGTTTTCAATATTCCAATACACTAAATCAACACGTTAAATATTTAGTTTTTCATATTCCAGTATATTAAAATAAGCTAATTACTCCCACATGAAGATTTTTCTATATTTAGAGAGTCAGTTAACTGAGCACTGAGTCAAGTTGAGTTTAAGTGATAGATGAATTTAGTGAGTAGCTGCATGTAAAGCTATATTAGGTCAGTCACTAGTCGAAAAGGTTTAAATACCCTTCATTGGGTTCATTGTAATCAATGTCATGTCAATCAAGTTTACGTGATCAATAGAAGAGCTTCAGCTCATGTTATTGTGTGTAGGAATTATTTGTGTTAAATTTTGGTTTCTCCTCTATGCCTTTCCAACATATTGGTATAAGAGCTAAGGACATAAAAATCAAAGTTGAGAGAGAGGGCAGATTAGCAGCAATCCATGAGTGAGAGAAGAGAAATATTTTTTCGCTTGATTCGATCTATAACACACCTTGTAGTGGCACACAGGGTGTTATAACGCACTAGGGCTCAGCAGATAGACGAGTTAAAATTGGTTAACTCAATGCCTCCATGAAGCGCGTGGGTTCCTTGAAATTTTGATGTGTTAGAGAACTAACGCATGAATCCCAATTGACGGAAGCGTTAACACGCAGTAAGATCTTGGTCCAAGCCGCGTTAGCTTGAAAAGTCAAAGTTTTTTAATATTTTGAAAGGGCAAGTGCGATGAGTGGAGTTGGAGCTTATGGTAATATGAAAGGATTCTTTTAGAAAAAGTGTTTTTTAAGTTTATGAAAGGAGGCCATTTTTGAAAGTAGGTTTGTAAAAAAAAATTGAAGATATTTAAAAAGGATTTTTTGAGAAGGGATTTTATAAAAGGACTTTTTTATATCAGAAATAAAAACATTTTTTCTCATGTTTTTTTATGAAAAAAAATAGAGGTGCATATAAAATATTTTGCGATTTTTGGAGTTTTTATTGGCAAGAATATTTAGGGCTTTGCAAAGTCCGTTAGTATAAAAAATACTTTGATGTTTTTTCAAGCATGATAGGTTTTTAGGTGAAGATTGTGCCTTATGGGGGTGCATATTAAAAATCATATTTTTTTCGTGGGCGATATGTAAGATAGCCTCATGCAATCATGCAAGCAGCTATGACAACACTCATGGGTCGCAAAGCGTGATTGAATAAGCCTAAGGAAAACGATAAAAAAGAATAGGCAAAGATTGTTTCCTTGTTTAGAGAGGTCCAGGCTGCAACCAAGGAACTAAGATGTCTAGCAGAAGACAAAGATTAGCTATCCTTGAGTTTCATTCAACAATAAATGGATACAACAATTATGTGCAAGGTAGCAAAAGCTACAACTTCCAAGGAATCATGGAAGATCCTGGAAGCATAATTTGGTGTAAGGGGGAGTGACATGAAACAACAAGAGGTGTCATATTTTGTTGAGTCCGATGCACATCTTAGAGTAGATGAGCAAGACTCTAGGAGGACAATAAAGCTTGAAGAATCCCACTAAAAGGTGGAAGATGGTCGTGAAGACTATAAAATTGAAATCCATTATGCAATCATGCATATGGATGAAGAAGATGCAACAATGACTGCAAATAGAGAAGTTGAAGCCCCTGTATGTGAAACATATTAAGAGCATATCAATTCTCAAGAAATCCATTGTAATGTGGATGGTGTAGATGATGGTGAAACCCATTATGCAAGCATACATGTGGATGAAGAAGATGCAATAAAAATTGGAAAGAGAGAAGTTGAAGCCTTTGTATGTGAAGCAGAGCAAGAGCATATCAATTCTCAAGCACTCCATTTTAATATGGATGGCGCATATGATGGTGAAACCCAGTATGCAAGCATGCATGTGGATGAAGAAGATGCAACATGGATTGCAAAGAGAGAAGTTGAAGACTCTGTAAGTGAAGCAGATCATGAACATATCAATGATCAAGCACTCCATTGTAACATGGATGGTGTTGAAGATGGTAAATACCATTGTGATGAAACATATGTGGATGATCACTACAAATTTAGATGTGCATTGGTGAATCTAGACGCAGCTGATGAATTTGGTAAAGCTAAAATTGTCAATATAATTGACAATGAGCACATGCATGCTCGGATATCCCACCATAGGGTGGATGAACATTATGTTGATCATATGTGTGGTTTCTTTTTTGAAACAATGATTTTGTATGGTAATATGGTAAGTGCCATGTCTAATGAAACATTGAAGGTTGAAGTGGCCTTTTTAGTAGTAAGATATGAAGCAGTTGGAACTGATCATGAAGTAGTACATGATCTAACAACAATCGATGAACAAGAAGAGGATAAAGTGATTGAAGAGTTTTTGATAATAATATCCACTAACAACATAACAGTGGAAGACAACCTCCATGCAGTGGAAAAGAAGGTAGATAAGGAAGAGGTAGAGCATGAAGCTCTCACTGAAGAGAATAATAAAGATATTTTTAACATTTTTTTTGAATATGAAGGTACTCAAAATAGCATGGAGAAGAAGTTGAAATCAAGGTTGTTAATAAGTTTGATGCAGATTTGAAGCTCATTGAAGAATGGATTCAGAAACCAATTGAACAAATTGACGCGAGTCTTAAAGCAACAGCTGGAATAAAAGAATTGAATGAAATGGTGAATAATGATCTTGAGTGTGCAGATTACAGTAAGAAAGAAGCAGTACCTAATGATGAATGTGAAGAGAGTGGTATGGAAGTTTGTGTAAACAAGAAATAATGCATTAAAACCATTTTTCCACAATGGATTCAAGAAGATATAAGATTTTGCTATCAATAAATATGGTAGAAAGAAAGTCAAGAATTTGAAGCACAAGAAGAATAGCAAAGAAGACAGTTTGAAGATGTAACGCTATGGCAGTATTCCATGGTTGAACGAAAATTTTAAGAGAGATGTGTAGAAGACAAGATCAGATTGTTTTTTAGTACAAATTCAATAAAATTCAAAGAAAAATTGCAGTAGCAACAAGTAATGAAATATGGAATCTACAAAAAAAAAGTGAAACAAATAATGAAGCAATTTCGAGCATATAAAATCCTTAAGAAAAGAAAAATAAAATGAAAAATTGTAAAATTTTTGGGTCATTGTTAGCCTAGCTGAGACATAGACTAGCAGGCATGTTTGAGTGATAATTGAGTCAATTTCTATTGTAAGTCTAGAAGGCATAGTTAAGTCATGTTTGAGTTATGTTGAGTCATCCAGTCATAATTAAGGGGGAGTGTTAAAATAAGCTAATTACTCTAACATGAAGAGTTTGCTATATTTAGAGAGTTAGTTAACTAAGCGTTGAGTCAAGTCAAGTTTAAGTGATAGATGAATTTAGTGAGTAGTTCTATGTCAAGTTATATTAGGCGAGTCGCTAGTCGAAAATGTTTAAATACCCTTCACTGGGTTCATTGTAATCAATTTCATGTCAATCAAGTTTATGTGATCAATAGAAGAGCAACAACTCTTGTTATTGTGTGCAGGAATTATTTGTGTTAAATTTGTGTTTCTCCTCTCTGCCTTTCCAACACAATACACTAAATCAACACGTTAAATCAATCAAGGGACAAGAGTCATTATTCTGTACGTACATAATATTGGTGGACTAGTTTTCATGGGTCATATATGTATGTAATATTGCATGGTCTAAGAATTTTGATGTAGTGTGAAAGTGACCAACTGAAATTACTATGGAGTAAGCGAAAGAAAATTGGTTTAGTCGTGTTGTATTAGACGAAGGACTAGACTTGGTATGTTTATCTTGATCATTGGCTCAAATCTAGAGATGTATTGGCCTATAAAATTTTAGGTGTGAACCAAGTGGGTGTATATGTATTGACCTGCAAACTGCCATGTGTGAACCACGTGGCCATATGGTAGATAGCTCATAATACATTGAGTATGTTGGAATGGGTCCTACCCTATTTTGGTCATCAATCATTGCATGAATATGTGAAATGGATGCGAGTTGTCTTTAGCGAGACTTTTTGGAAAATTTCCGGTGGTTTTTTCCAGTCTAATTTCTCTAAAATTCGAAAGGAATTTATTGAAATCACAATTTTTATGGGTAACCCCTACACAATACAACTTCCCTAGGGGTTTTTCAGGGTGTTGGATCCATATATAGCATCAAAAAACTAGTTTAAATAACAAAAAATGAATATTTCACCTCAAATTTTTCCACGGGATTCCCACATCGGAAAGTCCAAAAAGTCGCACTAAAGACAACTCCAAATAGATTTCGCCCAAATAATTTATTTTAAACGAGGTATAAATAACATATCATTGAGTTGGTAAGGCATGTATTCTATATATATCAAGTTTCAAGTTTGAACCCATGATGTAAATCAATTAATTTTTATTTTTTTTCAATTTGTGGTAGAGCTAGGAGAACTACAAAGTGGCTACTATCAGAGTGTGGCAAGTCTATCGAAAAGTGTGTAGAAATGTGCAATATGTAGAAAATTTATAGTTATTTGTTACTTCTGGGAGAATAATTTATCCAAATTATTCAAAAGAAGTTGGACAACAATAGTTCAAAGTTGGATGGATTTTGAAAAGTTTGATAGTGGCATGACATTGACAAAGGAAGTTCTGTGACATTTAGGAAATTATAGTGCATAGTTTGAGAAATGTAATTATTGTGACCAATATTATTCTTTTATCCTTTATCTTCAAGGTGGAAGGGTGGTGCAAGGGAGAGAGTGAATTCTCTTTCAAGTTAAGCCTCAGACCACTTTAGGGTGGTAGAGTGGTGTTAGGGAAAGTTGGAGCCTGGGAAGGGCGTTGGAGTTTCCTTCTATTTGGAGCTAGTAAATGAGATTATTGGAACACCTTTCTAGTTGGAACTAGTAAATCAAGGTGCCAGAGTGTCCTTCTAGTTAGACCTAGTAAACTAGGGTGTTGGAGCTAGTAGATAATGGCATTGGAGTGTCCTTCCTTTTGAAGCTAGTAAATCATGGTTTGGATCATCCTTTCAGTTGGAGTTGATAAATGAGGGGGTTCGAGCCTCCTTCCAGTTGTTGCTGAAGAATATTGGAAATTGGAGCTTCCTGTTGATGTAATAATTAAATACCTTTATTAAAAGTGTTCATTAGTTTTTCTCCCATAAGGGTTTCCACCTAAAATCTCTTTTTTATTGTCTTTGATGTTGTACATTGTTGAACAGCGTTGCAAATTATATATTTTGATCTAATGTTAATGATAATTAATTCTTTGTGAAGTTAAAATTAACTAATTGAAGTGAAATATTGATTCACCCCGCTCTCGGTATTTACAACACTTGTTAGATATTAATTTATTCTCATCCAATGCATCAAATCAATCTTAAGGACCATGCTCCATATGGAAAAAATTAAGAAGGACCATGTAGTAAACCTATGATTGACTCATTAATCTACATATTTTCCATTATATATCATTTTTTGATGTCACATCATATATCACCACTGAAACATGAATTTATACCATTTGATCCCATTTATCTCTCAACTTAAAAAATCATTAATGTTTAATTAGCTCAACGGTTCTATGGATTGATCATACTTCATGGATTTTAAGAGATTTGGATGCTTAGTCTAGTTTTGTTGTTTTATCTTGATTCATTTTCATAGTGGTATCTTGATTCCACAATTGTATATTGATCTTATACTAATCAGATGGAGGAAGCCCATGAGAAATTATTATAATTTGTTAATGGATTTGGTGGGGGATTTTCCTCAATGATTAAGGGAGATTTAATTGCATGGTCTTTTGAAGATTGATCGTATAGAGATTTAGTGAGGGAATCATTATAGGTTCTGGGAAGTAGTTAATGGTTTTATATTTAGTTGGATAACCATTATAGATTTTTGGAAGTAGTTAACTCTTTTAAATCTTGTTGGGTGATCATTATAAGTTTTGGAAGGTATTTAATTTCTTTATAAGATATGATGGGGGACTTTTCTTCGTGGTTAAGGGGGATTCAATTGCATGGCCTTTTGGGGATTTATAGGATACAAATATATAATATAGTTGGAGATATAGTTAATTGTTTTTTAAAAGAGACTACAATTTAGAATTATTTCTTTTCCGTTATGATGCTTCAACATATATTTAATAGGTAATGAGTGAGTGTGTTGACCATTAGTTGAACTCAACATTTTGATGACATCCTTAATAAATGTTGGTATCCTTAAACCATTCAAAAATTAAAGTATCATTTCGCTAAGGATAATCCTAGAATGAGAAATGACATCTTGCATACAAATTTATAAAAGAAAATTCCTGGAGCTAGATTTGAAAATGGACTAAGTAACTTCTTTGGTTTTCTCAACCTCTCCAGGGAAGCATGTTAATTACTTTCATGATTCGAATTTTCTACCAACATTAATACTATGGACAAGATTAAGAATCTCCATACCAATCTTCATATCCATTCAAACATAGAAATGGAATTCATTAGTGTAAGCATTAATCCAGAAAGCTAACATATCAATAATACATACATTCAAAAAAAAATAAAAAATATATCTAAAAACTCAGAAGATACTTTAGATAGATATACTTTTTCATTTCTTTTCCATTTTCCACATTATATTATTATTGGGTGAATTTGTCTAGAAGTATGTTTTTCATGTTCTAAGATTAATAGAGCATGAATGGATGGACCTATTTTCAATATATCTTTTAACCAAAAACCATATTTATTTATTTTTTTTATGGTTGAAGGTTTTTCATTTTTTTTATTTATATTATAATGGATGGTGTATAGGATTACACTTAAATTGAAATAGAAAAAAATGAAAATTTCCAAAATATTAAAATTTAAAATAAATAAATAAATAAATTGAAAATGTGATACAAAATAGAAATAGAAAAAATAGAAAAATTGTATCGTTATATTACAAAAATTGTATGGTTGCATTACACACAAAAAAGAATTGAAAATCTATATGGTTACATTACACCCAAATTTCAACATAAATAAATAATTGAAATACAAATTCAAAAAATGAAAAATTGAGAACTTATACACACTTAAAATACCAATACCAAAAATTGATACTAAAAATTGAAAAATTACCAAAATTTGAAAAATTGTATAGTTGGTTTGAAATACAAACTTAAAATACCAAAAATTTAAAAATAAAAAAATGAAAAATTGAGAACTTGAAATACAGACTTAAAATACCAATACCAAAAATTGAAAAATGTATAGTTGGCTTGAAATACAGACTTAAAATCCCCCGATGGGAGGTGTACACCTGTCCGAAAGAGTGTCATAAGAGGTGATAGATGGCGGTTGCTCATCCTTCTCACACTTACGTTTCATAATGGCACATTGGAACTACAGATCATGGCATTACGCGAAAGATTAGCCTTTAATAATGTTGCAGGAAGGCCAGCCTATCCTGTCAGGTTGCGGAAGGAATGTTTTAGTTATGGTAAGTGGCTCGCCCCCCTCCCTCCATTCGTTCATGCATCGCTCTCTGCATGCAAGCGTCTGGAGGCAGCCGAGCATTGTTCAACCTGTCAGCCGCTCAACTCAGTGGGGGTATGTATCTGGTTTACTTCTTGTATTCACGGTTGCAATTGGGATGGTATTTTCTATGATAGTGTATAATATGGCGATTTTGGTTCTGTTAATGGTCATTGGTTATGTTACTCCCTCATTGAAGCCTGTAAAGCTATGCTTCTGAGACCCCTGCAATTTACAAGCCCAACCATTTCATGTTGTTGTAATCCTGATAAATCCTTGGTCCAAAGTAAGGTTACTCCTGTCTTGCACCCCGCGGTTGGTAGGATTTAATTCTGTGGGTAGAGTAGGGGGCCCTTGGAGTTGGGTGATTGTCGTGGCTATTAACAGTGCAAGCGGTCTGGTTGGTGCTTATAGGTGGTGTAAAATATATGAACACTGGGACAATAGGAGTAGATTCTGTTCTTGGTCTTTTCTGTTTGTTTTGTACAGGGGTTTTGACAGTGATATTTTCCAGCTGCCTCCCGCTCCTTCTATGGACCATGTTCTCACCCCTGTTCCTGTCAATTCTGCTAACGTGAACACTAGTTTCAGCATGAGGTTCGTACTGTTACAATTCATCCAGCCCATGTTAGCTCAGGGCTTCAGGTCTTGGAATTGGGAGAAAAGGCTCTTGGTCTTTGGCTCTTTGTGTATACAAAATGTTTTTATTCATTGTCTTAGTAATTTGGTTCTGTGGTTAGTAGTTCCTTGCTCGTCAGTTTATTGCTTATAAGGTCGACGCACCATCGATGTTCAGAGGGTTCGTGCAGGGTGGTCCCATGATGTTGCTAACTCTCTCTTCGTTTTTTCATGCCTGTTTGTGTTGCAATATAGGCGTCTAGTTACTATGGGGAAGCGTCGGTCAAACTCTCAGTCTGCCAAAGGGAAACAACAGGTCCAGTGTGAACAAACTCCGAAGAAGTGCAGTCGAAAATCAAACTTAGAGATTCTTGAGAACTTGGCAGAAAACTATGTTATCGGGAATTCAGCCACCGTTCGTTAGGAAATTCGTGGTTGGGAACGGGACATCCAGACAGACCCTGAAGATAATGAAACAGAGGCAGAAATCTTGGACTTCATCACCGACCCTAGCAACACCAGAGGTCGACTCACGCTATTTCAGCAGACCATTCACACTTACTAGATTTTAAAGAGCCTTCTAGCAAAGGCTATACAGAGTATTAACCCCAATCACGCTCAGCATGACCCAACAAAGACTGAACTCCGCCTGCTGTACATGATGCAGCACATGTAGGACCAGCTGCAACATATTAAGATCACTCACTATCAGGCAACTGATCGAATTAGCAGATTGGATGATCGGGTTGGCCGCATGGAGAAGCAACTCCAGCAACTACAACAAGTTGACATGCCAGGATCGACACTGAAAGCTCCAACACCTGTCTCTTCATCTGAAGAGTAGTTGTTTTCTTTATCATGCTTTTTTATGATATTATCGGTCTTATATGAACTCAATTTATTTTCTCAGTATGTAGATATTTTGGTAGTAGAAAAGATAGATTATGCTAGACATAGACGAATGAAACTTTTTCAATTTTGGTTTGCTTTTCATGCACTAAGATGGCCAACAGACCTGGTTTCCTACGGGCAGGTTGAGGCTACAGACTAGATTATATAATTTTGTAACCTTCTTTACAAATATAAATAGAAAAAGAGAGGCACTACCAAATTAACAAAAAAAAAAAGAAATACAGACTTAAAATACCAATACGAAAATTTGAAAAATTATATAGTTGGTTTACCTAAATAAGTTTCAAAGAAAATTGAAAAATTGAAATATTAAAATACAATTAAAAAAATAGAAATTTGAAATACAAACTCGATATTAAAATTTGAAATACAAATTTAAGATACTAAAATTTCACATACAAAAATTGGAAATTTGAAATTAAAACCAAAGACTAAGGTTTAAGAAATTGGAAATATGAATCAATTTTCAATACAAACTAGACGCTAAAATTTAAGAAATTGAAAATTTGAAATACAAGAAACTAAAATTTGAAAATTTAAAATATAAAAAATTAGAAAATTGGAAATTTAAAATAAATAAATTAAGATATTAAAAGTTGAAAATTTAAAATATAAAAATTTAGAAAATTGGAAACTTCAAATACAAATTTGAAGTATAATTAAATATAATTAAAAAAAAATGACTTCAAAAATGTTGAATTAGAGGTAATTGAAAAAATATTTTAAAAATAAAATTAAAATTGAATGACATGTAATTAAAAAAATATTTCAAAAATGAAATTCAAATTGAATGAGATGTAATTGAAAAAATATTTAAAAATTAAGTCTTTGCGAGAATGTTTTTAATATGTATTTAAAAGGAAACAAATGAAATTGGAAAGTTGGAAACATCAAATATATAATTGGAAAGTTTGAAATTATTGTTAAGGTCTATCACTTCTATCATAGGAAATTTAAAAAGCCATTGAGATTGAGCTATATGCTAAAAATCTCAATAGATATGACGGATGGAAGTTGAATAAGAGCTAAACTCCAGCTCTCTCTAGATGATTTTTTTTTTTTTTTTTTATTCCCCTGGTTATTTTCTTATATATTATCTTTTATGTTTTTATTTAATATATTATAGAATCACCTATATATCATATTAATAAATAATTTAATTCTCTAACATAACAATTTATATATCTAAAATACATAAAAAAATAAAATAAAATTATATTAATAAATGTTTTTAATCAACAAAATATTTAATATAACTTCATATTAACTAATTTATTTATTTATTATCCGAAAAAACATCAGATATATATTTGAAATAGAAAATTTAAAAACTTCAAATATCAATTAGAGATATATTTTCAAAATTATATATATATATATATATATATATATATGATTGAAATAGAAAATTTGAAAAACTGAAATTCAAATACCAATATATAATTGGAAAGTTAGAAACATGAAATATATACTTGAAATAGAAAATTTCAAAAACTTGAAATACTTTCAAAAACTGAAATTCAAATATCAATATATAATTGGAAAATTACAAACATGAAATATATACTTGAAATAATTGAAGTTAGAAACATGAAATATATACTTCAAATAATTGGAAAGTCAGAAACACGAAATACATACTTGAAATAGAAATTTTAAAAACTTATAATTAAAAAATTGGAAACATTAAATATATACTTATCAAATATATATTTTAAATAGAAAATTTAAAAACTTCACATACCAAATATATACTTGAAATATAAAATTTGAAAACTTCAAATACCAATATATAATTCAAATAAAAAATTTGAAAACTTCAAATACCAATATAAATTTAACAACTTTAAATATCAATATAAATTTTAAAACTAAAGTTAAAAACATAAAATATACTTGAAATAGAAAATTTAAAAACATATAATTGAAAAGTTGGAAACTTCAAATACGAATATAAATTTAACTACGGATATATAATTAAAATAGAAAATTTGAAAACTTCAAATACTAACATAAATTTAAAAACTACTACCAATATATAATTGAAATAAAGAAAATTGAAAACTTCAAATACCAATATAAATTTGAAATAGACAATTTGAAAACTTGAAATACCAATATATAATTGAAAAGTTGGAAACATCCCAAAAAAATTAACTTGATTGAAAAAATATTTCAAAATTGAAATCTTTGCTGAGGATGTTTTTAAAATTTATTGAAATGATGAAGGGAGTATCATTGATATTGACAACTCGATAAAGAAAAATGAGAAAGTTGACAATGCGGGAAAAGAAAGAAATAAGATGAAATTAATACATTGAATTGAATTAATTATTAATACATTGAATTGAATTAATTTATTTGGTTACAGTGCTTTCATGCTTCATCCCTATGATATTGGGCAAAGGGAAAAGAAGGTAACGAATATTTTACAAATTTGCATTAGGAATAAAAGAGAAAAGGAAGGGAACATTTGTATTACAAAACGATTACATAAGTTTATTTCTAACTATCGTAAAGAAAATTGAAAAAAAAAGATTATTTATAACGATCATTCAAAGATTTTGGGCAGCCAGAAGGATTTGAAATTCCGGGTCTCGTCTACTCCTTTTCGATATGTTCACTTTCGGTAGGTTATGTTCACGCGCTACATTTTTTCGATGTACAGCCAGCAGCAAACACTGCCGAAAAACCTGGCATACCCCTTTCGATATTGTTCCGAGGTCTTAACGAGAGTCACTCTGTAAGACGACTTACATAGGTATTTCATTATGTTTGTATTTGTGGTTGAAAATTTATTTTGACATGTTTGCAGAATATTACTTTACTTTGGTAGTTTATAATCAAGAAAGAGAGGTATGCGAAGCTGGTTGCGTTTTGATATTCTAATAAAGTATAATTCATCTCTTTGCCTCGAAGCATATATTGCATTGGAATTCATTAACCCTGTAATAAAAAAGATGAAGAGAGAACCTGCTTTGATGGTGGCCATGAAATGAAACAAAATGAATTTGGTCGTTCATTAAGTCCTTTATTACATAAAAGGGACCACATCCGGCTACCATAAAAGTGTTGGGCATTCAATGAAATGAGACGACTCTTCCAAAAAGGGGAACTACAAGTTCATAGAGGCTTAAGTGACTCCCTTGTTTATTTAGTTAGATAGACACAGTATCTGTATTTTCTGTTCGTAGCATGTGATAGTGAGGAAATTCAAGATTGAAAGTATGTCTGTAAATGACAATAAAGTAGCATGTGATAGTGAGGAAATTCTCTGTGATGCAAAAACTTATGAAGTCAAATATGATGAGAATTGTGTATTTCATGAAGAAGGGTTCGGTTTGATGCATGAAAAGAAACTCATTGATGAGTTGTTGTTTGGTGAGAAGATATGCCTATCTTCATATGCAAATCAAATGCAGGATGACATGTTTGCAACAACGGAGTTGATTAAAGAGGTTGAAATCATAAATCAACCAACTATGAAAGATGAAGATCTACAGAATGATGTAGAGATTGCACAAAGCAAAACCATGGAGGATTCAGTAGCTTAGAAAACATCCTGACAAGCATTTTAAATTAATTTGGTGAAGTATTTTGATCCAAAAATATTTTGGAATATTCTTGAAATGAAGTATAGGATGAAGTGGAGTGAGAAAGGCGAAGTAGATGAAATTGTGGTTAAAAATAGTGATTGTGTTGAAAGCATCATAACTCGGATCAAGACTGAAAGTATATCTGTAGATGATAATAAAGTAGCATGTGATAGTGAGGAAATTCCTTGTGATGCAAAAACTTGTGAAGTCAAATATGATGAGAATTGTGTATCTCAAGAAGAGTGGTTCAGTTTGATGCATGAAAAGCAACACATTGATGAGTTGTTGTTTGGTGAGAAGATATGCTTATCGTCATATGCAAATCAAATGCAGGATAACATGTTTGCAACAACGGAGTTGATTAAAGAGGTTGAAATCATAAATCAACCAACTATGAAAGATGAAGATCTACAGAATGATGTAGAGATTGCACAGAGCAAAATCATGGACGTTTCAATAGCAGCTCATGAAGTTGTAGAGGACTCAATAGCAGCTAATGAAGTTGTGAAAGACTGAATAATAGTTGATGAACTAAAGAAAGTCAATAGCCCCTTTAAAGAAGAGCAAAATCATGGGCGTTTCAATAGCAGCTCATGAAGTTGTAGAGGACTCAATAGCAGCTAATGAAGTTGTGAAAGACTGAATAATAGTTGATGAACTAAAGAAAGTCAATAGCCCCTTTAAAGAAGAGTGTGCAGATATTGACAATGAGGAAAAGGCAATAAAACTTGAAGAAATGGCAAGCATTGAGGACAAGTGTAAATCCCGAAAACCTCCAACAATGGTGAATGGAAAGAATGTTAGCCTGCAATCAAGAAAGGAGAAACTTCACCACTATCTTATGGCGAGAAAGGTGAAGGTGAAATTGTGTCTACAAATTGTAAGTCTTAAATAAGTATGGACCATTTAGAAAGACACAAAAATGAAAGTCTTGTTGTCATGTATTGTTGTAAGTTGTAAGTTGTAAGCCTAGCTGAGACTTAGGCATAGGCATGTCAATTGAGACTTAGGCATAGGCATGTCAATTAGGAGTATTTATGTGTATAGATAGTGTATTTTGTGTGTTTGTATATGGTTGAAATTAAGCGCGGGACAATGAACCTCGAGAAGATTCTTCTCTGTGTATATATTTCCATCTCCATCTCCAGTAATGCAAATGACAAGTTAAGTTAGTGTGTATATTTCCATCTCCAATAATGCAAATGACAAGTTAAATTAGTGTGTAAAGCTGCGTTCTCTGATATGGTAACAAAGACTGTTTCTGTCAGTATTACCCAGCAGCAACCACTGCCCAAAATCCTATCATCCCCCTTTCGATGTTGTTCCGAGGTCTTAACGAGAGTCACTCTGTAACTCGAGTTACATAGGTATTTCATTATGTTTGTATTTGTGATTGAAAATATATTTTTACATGTTTGCAGAATATTTACGTTTATAATCAAGAAAGAGAGGTATGTGAAGCTGGTTGGGTTTTGATATTCTAATAAATTCTAATTCATCTCTTTGCCTCGAAGCATATATTGCATTAGGGTTCACTCATCTCTTTGCCTCGAAGCATATATTGCATTAGGGTTCACTAAGCTTGTAATTGAAAAAAAAAAAAAAAGAGAACCTGCTTTGATGGTGGCCATGAAATGAAACAAAATGAATTTGGTCGTTCATTCAGTCATTTATTACATAAAAGGGAACACATCCGGCTACCATAAAAATGTTAGGCATTAAATGAAATGAGATGACTCTTCTAAAAAGGAAAACAACAAGTTCATAGCGGCTTAAGTGACTCCCTTCTTTATTTAGTTACATAGACACAGTATCTCTATTTTCTGTTCGTAGCGCACTTAAAAGCCGCTGCCCGATGTGAAATACCCTGCAGTCCACACGACATTAACACATGAATTAGATTCATCTGTCAGTATGGCAAGGACGGTAAGTTTTTCAAGAAGAAACGGATATAAGTTACAGCAGGGCCCAGGCTAGATGATGGATTAACATGAATAACAAATAACATGGTGAATAAATGAAAGAATGTGTTAGTCGACAGTATACTGACAGCAGCTTCCTACACGCACAGCTACAGAAATTAATAATCAGTAGTCTTGGATATCGATCGATGGAAAGACTTACGAGAACGGCGCTGAACGTCGCATCGGCGGGGAGGCTGGCGGATGTTGCACGTTTCTGGAAGGTATGCGGCTCTCTCCTCCGCTTCTTCCTCCTCTTCTCTTCCACGCGATTCGCGGCGGCGGCGCTGATTAAATGCAGCCTCAGAATCCATGAAGAGGTCATATGATTGAGATTGATCGAGTACTTGCTGTATGGCTCGGCATCGGCATTGTGGAGACATTCTTTCCAATTCCTCGCAGCATCTCTCTGATGGCTGCTCTCTCCGCATCTCCATGTAGTCCCGGCACTCAGACAGTCGCTGCGGATCGCAGGAGCGTCGCTGTTGTTGCAGGCCCTCACCATACATGACGCCTTCACGCGCATCAACAGTTGGGGTGCCCCACTGAAGGAGGACGAGAAGGGCTACGCCTAGGCTCGCCCATTTAAGAGCCAGTCTCGTAGTCGGAGGGCAGAAAACATCCATTGCTTTTCTTTCTTCGTTACGGTGAAAGATGGAGAGATATATGGAGCGGAAGTGTGAAGGTGGGAAGAGGAGATGGATCCTAATGCTGTATTTATGTATTTATGGAAACATGCATGGGGAAGGCCAAGAAGCGGTCGAGGACTCGAGAGTCGAGACGAACAGATGTAGCGCATGCCCCATCTCACACTCCACGTCCCAACTCAACCCACAGAAAGATCGAACCCCTGCCTCTGTTTCCAATCGCCGCGTCTTCCATTTCGGTTGAGTTGATGAAAAGAACAGAAGAATCCTCCAGGTGTGTATAATTCCTGACAGTGCAGGGTACAGTACCAGCCATGCGACTTACAAACTACTGTCGCAATTTAGAAAATATAAACTCGTTCATGAGAAACTGCCTTAGCCTGGTGGTGTTGATTTTTCACGTTGAACAGTGGATTACACCGGCAAGATTACCATAACCACCTTAATCATGAAAATTTCCAAGCAATAGAAGTGTTATTAACGATGGCATGGGAAAATGTTCACTTTCCAGCGTATTAGTCACAATGAAATTATATTGCAATATGTGTTTCACCAAATATTTTGATAGCAGCGCTTGACTCATATTAACCGCACTGGAAGAAGTGTGTTCATTCAACCGAAAGGCCGAGGTTCGTAAAGAAAGCGGACGGGATATAAACTTGGAGGGAAGCATTATTGAGTTAAAAAGTTTAGGCTATAGAGTTTTGCCTTGTTTCATTTTTGAATTTATGAAGAAAAACTTTCACGGCTCGTAATGATGAATTAGACTTTCGGAATGGTATCACACCCTTCTGTTCAAACTTTCACAGCTCGCCCAGCTCGTAAGGATGAATTAAATTCTAGGGATGCTATCATTAATGGTCAATGGTGTGTTTTTTTGGAAGTGAAATGTATAATTACTATTACAATTAAAATTGAAGATCTACATATATTTTATGTTTTGAAGTAGTTTAGTTATTTATATGGAACTTTTTTTACTCATCAATATGGCTATAATTATTAATGAGAAATTATATAATCTTAGAATTATGTAGCATAAATTAAATAGTTTATGATATATATTTTATAGTGTCAAATTTTTTAATTATGAAAATTAACAAAATCACAATTTATTTTAAATTATTATTATTAGCATAATTATATTTATCAATATGGTTGATATAAATTTATAGGTGTATATAAAATACATCTACAACTACATTGATATATGCGGATAGACATATATCCACCACTCATAGCATTAATAAATATTAGGTGTATTTTATTAAATGCTCATATTTGAGATTATTAATAACTATATAAATAATAATAGCTTTAGAGAATTAATGTTTCCCGTGTCATAAACATAATGTTGAGAGCTCAAGGTTTTTAGTGAACACTTCACCCATTTTTAAGGGCAGATATGTTTTCCTGCCCTTGAAGATGGGTGAACTGTTCACTAGACAAGTTGGGCTCATGGAGCCAAATACACACTTCTCCAAAATTTCTCAACATTACATAATAATAAATTTATTATTTTGTATATTTTGTATATTTTATATTTGGTAATATGCTAATAGATATGTTTAAAAATAAAATATAATTCACATATAACATACTAAAAACATTTAGTTATTATTAATAATATGTATTTATTATCACCATTATGGTATGGTCAACAATTGGTATATTTATAAATATAATTTTCATTATATTTTATATATTTATTTAAGTGTATCAATTATTTAACACTGTATATTAAACTAAAATATATTATATTATTACTTGAAATATATAAAAGAATATAATATATAATAATATATTATTTTATAATAAAATATGTAATAATAATATATTATAAAATTTTTTGTTAATACATTAATCATTATAACTCAAACTATAGTATAATTGGTATATAACATAATAATAATATTTTTTTATTATTTATAACAAGTTTTTATCTCTCACACAATATGGTAAAAAATTATAACATATTTAATATAAATGTAAATATCTTTCATATGATCACTTAAATTAAATTAATATAATTGTTAATATATTTTATATGATCATTTAAATCGAGTTGATAAATATTATAAACTTAAGGGATTGATATTAAAAACACAAGGGATTAATAAATCTTAAGAATTAATATTTTAAACCGAAAAAATTGATAAACCCACATGATTATTAATATTACAAACCCAATATATTTGTAAAATTTAGGGATTGGTAATATTATAAACCCAACGAATTAATAAATAGAAGGGATAAACATTATAAACCTAAGGGATTAATATTAAACCCTAGGAATAATATTTAATCCTTAATATTGGTGTTTAATGAATCCAAGGGATTATTAATATTACAAACCCACAAGATTAATATTACCAACCAAATAATTATAAAATTTAAATGATTAATGTTATGAATAAAAATTATTAATAAACCCATCAAACTAATATTAAAAACCCAAACGATTAATAAACCCAAGGGATTATTAATGTTATAAACACAAGGGATAAATAAAACTAAGTGATTATTGATATTATAAACCCAATGGATTAATATTATTAATAGATATGATTAATAAACTCAAGCGATTAATACGCCCAAGGAATCAATAAACCCAACAAACTAATATTAAAAACCCAAGTGATTAATAAGCCCTAGGAATTAATAAACCATGGTTTGCCATGGTTGATTTTTATATTGAGACAATCTTTGTCACAATCTGGCATTGGACCACGGTTGACCATGATCGAGGATGGTTGACGATGATTGTGAATGGTTGACCATGGTTGATTTTCATATTGTGAAAATATTTTTCATAATGTGACATTGGACCATGGTTGATATTTATATTGAGACCATATTTGTCACAATGTGACATTGGACCATGGTTGACCATCGTTCACAATGGTTGGTTTTCATATTGAAACATTTTTTCACAATGTGAGATTGGACCATGGTTGACCAAAATTATAAATTCAAGTTATTTATATTAATCCATATGATTGATATTATAAACCCTAGTATTAAACCCACTATTATAAACCCTAGCATTGAACCCAATATTATAAACCCTAATATTGAACCCAATATTATAAAAACTTAAAATTAAACATAATATTATGACCAAAATGTTTGATCAATATGGTTGAGCATAATCAACCATATTTCACCAATATAACATTAAAAATATTATTTTTCTAAAAATTATTAATATTAATAAACTCAAGGAACCAATAAACCTAACAAACTAATATTGAAACCCAAGCGATTAATAAACCCTAGGAATTAATATTTTATAACTCAAGGGATTAAAGAACTCAAAGGAGTAAATTATAAACCAAAAGAGCTATTAATATTATAAACCGAAGGAACTAATAAATCCAAGGGTTTAATATTATAAGCTCAATGAATTAGTAAATGTAAGGGATAAATATTATAAACCCAAATGATAAAAAAACCCAAGGTATCAATATTAAAAACACATGAGATTAATAAACCTTGGGAATTAATATTTTAAACCAAAGGAATTAATAAACCCATGGGATTATTAATTTTATAAACCCAACGAATTGGTAAACCCAAAGGATAAATATTATTTTAACAACGACGACGTTGATTAAGTGCAGCCTCAAAATCCATGAAGAGGTCCACGTCCGTGGTTGAATGATAGGATTTAGATTGATCGATTACTTGTTGTATGGATCAACATCGACATTGTGGAGACATTATTTCCAATTCCTCACAGCATCTCTCCGATGGCTGCTCTCTCCGCTGCTTCAAGTAGTCCCGACACTGGGATAGTTGCTGCGGATCGTAGGAGTGTCTTTGTTGTTGTAGGCCCTCTCCATTCATGACGACTTCATGTGCATCAACAGTTGGGGTGCCCCACTAAAGGAGGACGAGAAGGGCTATGCCTAGGCTCGCCCATTTAAGATTCAGTCTCGTATTTGGAGGGGAGAAAACATCCATTGCTTTACTTTCTTCGTTACAATGAAAGATAGAGAGATATATAGAGCAAGAGTGTGAAGGTGGGAAGAGGAGATGGATCCTAATGTTGTATTTATGGAAACATGCACGAGAAATTGTCTCATTGTACGAATAGAAAAGTAGAGAAAAATACAACACAAGACGAATAGGTGTAGCACATGCCCCATCTCGCACTCCATGTCCTAACTCAACCCAGTAGAAGATCAAACGCCTACCTCCGTTTCCAATAGCCGCGTATTTCATTTCGGTTCAATGGATCTAGAGAAAATAAGAATCTTTCAGCTGTGTACAATCCCTGACAGTGCAGGGTATTGTAACAACAATGCTACTTGGAAATGATTATCGTAATTTTGAAAAAAATATTTTATTGTTTTTTAATCTATTTCCAACATTTCAATATTTTTATATTCAAATTTTTGAAAAAAAATCAACCAACAAAAAATAATTCTCTAAATAAATTTGTGAACTTAATAGACTAGGCCAATAGAATTCTCTAAATTAGAAAAACAATCTAGAGAAACAACCAATATAATTATCTAAGTTCAAAAAACCATGATCAAAAGGCTAATTCCAAATGATTGCAATGTTGGTGACAATAATGAAGTAAAAGATTAAAGTCACTTGTTGATTTATTGATTATCTTTGTAATTATTGATTATATTTCTAATTAGATTATATCATACTTTACAAATTTTCTATTAATTAGGTCGTTCCTCTTCCTTTTTTAAAATAACTCTGGAAATTGCCACCGTGTACCTATTTACAACTTAATATCTAGTTAGACGATTAAAGAATATTTTTCCATTAGATTGAAACCGTTACAGCTAATTTCCTTAACTGGAAAAAATGATAAGCGCCACATCTCGAAAGCTCCAAGAATTTCTTTATCAAACAGCGACGACGCTTATTGGTGGTCACATGTGCTGCTCTGCATTTGGTTACCGTTTTCACACCCACTCTGCTTCCTTCCTTATTGGTGGTCACTTGTGCCACTCTGCAACTGGTTACCGTTTTCACGCTCACTCTGCTTCCTTTCCTGCCTATGCTACGTGACACTCTCTTCTTGCCTCTCTGGTTGGCTGAATTATTTGGCTAGTTCTTAACTGGTTTGGTGGGAAAGGGGATGCATACCTATGTATGCCACTCTCTGTGTTTTGATTATTTTCCAATAATAACCTATGCACTAGTCTATAACGCAACTTTTTGGAAATCCGACAAACATATTTTTCTCCTTTCCCGGTCGATGTGACCTCGAGAAGTTCACTCGCCCATCGTCAATTGTCAACTGTTGGGAGGGCATCGTCCATTCCCCATATCATGTCATTCATGTATGAATCCATCATCCATAAATTTGAATTTGAATTTTTCTTAAATTCCCTGTGTTTTTTAATTGGGACAGTGAACAAAGGCTTTAGTATTTCCAATATTCAGCTTCCCCAAACAACCATAGACTACACTTGAGTAATATGAATAGACATCTTAGAATTCGAGGAATTACCTATGCCAAATTCGGGGTGGGCGAGCCCATATTAGAGTTAAAATTTGAGTTGTTTCTCTCAATCCTGTTAAATTTAAGAGACGGGGAGACATATTTAGAAGCGTCTATTTCATTTTCTTGTATTCATTTTTTTTTTTTTTTTAATAGAAGCTATTTAACCAAGGACATTCTCTTACATGACTATATATCTATATTTTTTAATTCCACTTTCTATTTTGCCATGGATTATTTGTTTGATAGGGAACACCGTGACAGAGACATGTGAGGGACATCCCTCATATCAATCAATGGCGATTAAGGCTAGTTATTGACACCAAAGCCACACTAGTGCATAGGCTAATTCATTGCCCTATTCTGTTTCATCGAATTTATTTAGAAATGTATCTCTTTGATAACAAAGATATAAATTATTTCTTGCAAAATAAATAAGAATTCATACACTAATCTGACTGGTGGGAAGTTTGTGTCCAGAAAAGGAGCGTATTCTTCCCGTTAAAACAAGGCATATTGACATAAAATTTTATGTATAACTTGAAAAGTATGCATAAAACAGACACCAAAAGTAAAAGTAAGAAGAGCCCTGGCTCTTTATAAGACTGATGTGAAATATCTCTTTCTAAAAAGATAAAGCATGCGTCCACTGATGTGACTGGTGCAATTTCTCCAAAAGTAAAGCTTATACTCTTGTCAAAATAAGGTATAAGCTTATGTAATCCTACAACTAGTAACTCATATTTGTGAGGGAGGAGCTTGGAAAACCTCATCAATCAACATGTCACCTTAGGTCGCCTTCTTGGTTGTTAGTTGCATTGTATTTTATGCGGACTTGTCAAAGTTTTGATTACAGTCTTGACAAAATTTCTTGTGGATTGCTTACTATTGCTATGTATGGTGAAGATGTTACCAAGAAAATCATATAATGGTTGTTTAGTGGTTTCCTTCTTGCATTTATGTATGTGGGGATCCACGTGGCAATACATCTGCAATGAGCGTTATTACAAGAAAGTGTTGGGATCTCTCAAATAATTGGTCAGTGTTGAAAAATCACAGAGCACTATGAGTGATGAGAGTTGCAGAAATGTCCACAATAAGAATGGGGGATTTGATTGAAGACGATTGTTGGCAGTGGTCCGTTAATCATGATTTTCCATATGATAATGGAATTCCACCAACAAACATCAATAAATAAATTGATTTTCAATGTTTACTGGAACTCTGATAGTAAACATCGATAATAATAATGAATTAACTCACACAGTTTTGCATTTTTAAAAATATTTAACGGCAAAATCAGTTTAAAATCTTTGACGCCAAACTTTATATGAGATTGCCTCACATCTTTGATGAGTGGTTCTCTCTCAAGATTGAATGATATTCTGTTGGTCTTTTAATGACACCAATTTATTTAACATATAACTCTATTGATTGGGTGGGAAAACTTAATATTGGTTGTTTTTATTATTTTTATTTAATTTATAATATATCTATTTATTAATATTAATGTTAATAACATAATTTGTAATTTTAAAACTAATTTAATTTATTTAATTATTATTTTGAAATATAATATAATATTTGAGATCTATTCCCATAAAATTGTATTACTAGTAATGTTAATAAAATAAATTTTAATTTTAAAAGGTAATTTAATTGATTTAACAAGGTTAGTAAGATCTATTCCCATAAAATTATATATGGTTATTACTTATTATTTTTATTGAATGATTTTTATTCTCTAAAAAAACATGGTTATTAGCATCTCAAAAAACATGTGATCAACTACTAGATATTTTTGGAAGAGAAATATACAAGGGGGTTTTGATCCATCTAAATTTTCTAATGGTTACTTCATTCGTTACTCCATCCTCCATCCATCAATTAGTGACCAAATAGCTAATGTGAATAAACGAAGAGTGTTGAAGTGTCTATTTATAGGATAACAAGAATTAAGTATCGATTGGGTCAAGGTCACATTCAACAAAATTATTAAAATGAATTCATAAGTGAAACTGGTCTTTAATCAAAATTAATTTAAATAATTTATAATTGTCCAAATCCACAAATTGAAAATATAAAATAAGGGTTAATTAAAAATAAAATAGGAATTAATCTATTCCCCCTCCTAATTTATTTACAAAGATCAATTATATACAACAAGGATGGTTTGTTGAGATCCACTAAATATGCATTTAATAATTCATACATAGAAAATATCAAATTTGATACTAAAACCTCCAACTCCTCAAAAAATCTCTTTAAATAGTGTATTACATGTCGATGAGGAAATAATCCATCATTTCTTAAATAAATATCTATTTTAACTTGAAAATAAAATTCCTATCTTTAATTACATTAAATTAACTTAAATTAAATTAAGGGAACCTGCTCCCTTTAGTAATTGTGGTAAGACCTCCTAGGTATTATTTATTTGATGAAATGCTTCTACATTAATGCATATCTAACATGTTTCCAACAAGTTTGATTCCTAGCTAGATTTATTTCATGTTTATGAAGGTCATGATATGGAATATATTTTAATATGAAGCTTAAATCCTAGTGCACTAATAGGAGTACAACCTTGTACATAAGAAACACTATCATTTTCAACGACATTATCAACCATCTTATCAATCTACGCAACACAGTCAACAGGAGATTACATTTTCAGAAACTCGGTCTAAGCTCCACTTGAAACAAATGACACCTTCCAAGACTTAACATGATCGAATATATGTAGTAAGGTAACAACAATAACATCATCTACAAGACCTTCCCTAAATGTTTTTAACTTAGGGGTAATAGGAATAGCAATGCCTTGTCCATTCATCACATGTCCTGCTCAAATATAACCCATTTTGCTAGGTAGTTGAGGTATAATAGTTGTAGTGTACTTTTCAATGCTAGGTGAAACAATATCATGAGTGAACAATAAAGCACGTGAAGAAAAAAAATATAACCAAATCATATTTCTTACAAACAACGGGGCTACAATTGATATCATCAAAGGTGGAAGAAGTAATAAGAAGTAATAAGCATTAGTTTCCTTTAAGGAAACATTTTTTGAATGAGGGAGTGAGAGTTTCCTCCAAATCATCAATAAGGCTCATCTTGTTCTCAAATTTCCTACAGGATTCTGGAAAAATGCTTTCTCAACCATAGTAGTCTAGGAAAAATTATATTTAGTCTTTAATTGATTCTTCCATTCTCCATTCTCTATTTGTAAGAGAGAAGTAATATAGTGAAAGGTGATGAAAATGTTATGTAATTGATCAATAAATTTCTTCTGATTATGTTTGTAGTAGCTTTTACCCATCTTGATAAATTCCTCACAACACTTGGTCAATTATGTGTCTCCGTTGGCCTACAAAAAGCAGTGTGGCATGCAATAACAAAGGTTTGTGATTTAGCTAAATTAGATTTTCAAGGTTATCATTCACCCAATATGTTAATAAAATATTCAAGGCCACATTATACCAAATAATTCCAGATATGAATTGGATCCATGTACCCAAAACTAGACTAAAAAAAAAAGAGTTTCATCATGGAAAAATTAAAACACTCACAATAATCTAAAAATATAATGAATTGGATAGAAAAAACCAATATATTAAAGAACTCCCTCAAATAGTTAGATTATAATAGCCAAAGTGATATATTTATAGCCTCCCCTTACAAACCCAATGTACTTACCAACTCCCTTACAATGAACAACTAAAGGATAAAATACCAAAGGGATAATGCTTGACATAAAGTCAATGGTGGCATGGCCAAGTGTTCACACGCAAGTAAATATCTATGTGAATATGGCATCCACGGATGTTGATGATATTGTGGAGTTGAATTAGAATACCTTTTCCTCCATGCACCAATGACACTAAGTTGGATGTTACTTTACACTATACAAACTAAGTCTACAAGGTTGCACTATACCCAATAATTCCACACAGAAATCAAATAGCTATACTACAAACTATACAAAAAATGGATATTTGATTATCTCAGAAAGAAAACATTGACACTAATTTGATTAAGGTTGTTTTTCTTGGGGCCTTAGTCTTGCTAGTTCCTATTTTTGTATGAGATTTTAGAAGATTATTGTGAGGAATTGAACCCCATAGGATGATGTACATTGACCTATGATTGAGTACATATAAACATACAACATCAAAACTTGGGATTGTTTGACCAGAGACCTTGGTTTTGATAACCCTTTTATGTACATAAGATTTTACAAAATACTTGAATACATTATCCTTCTCTAAAAACAAACATTTGTTGTGATCAAGGATACTAAGGCACTCATGAAAGGAACCTTATGGGATTGAGGCTATGGTTGTTTGAGGTTAATCATAAAGATTTAACACTAATTTTATGCTCATGAGTCTTGGGTGCTTATCCCCTAGAAAGTTTGAATATACTTTTGAAAAAAGAGAATTTATCTTAAACAAAGTTCTTTAAAATAGTTTAAAGATAGCTAAATTATTTGAAAAACCAAAAATTTAAAAAAAATATTTAACTAACTCCAAAACAAGATATAAGAATAATATCAATGTAATTTTGAAAATAATTATAATGTAAAAATTATGGTTTTTAATTGTATAAAAGTTGAAATCTACACAAAATAACACTTAAGTGTTAGCAAGAAAGATAACATGAAAATAACAAACTTGTGACATTCTAGCATGAGGGAATCAACAAAGAAAAAAATAAACATAATAAATACAAAAAGTGTTGGGAGTCAATTTTTTTTTTTTTATATAATTGGTTCAAATGGAAATGATTTACAAAATAGACACTAAGTAAAATGGATTAAGCAAGGTGAGCCTTCTCCTATCCCCCAAAGAAAGGTCCTTCTCTCCTTGTGTTAGCTCTCTCTTCCTTTTCAAAGAAGCTTGCCAATAATTTCAATGGTGAAAGTTTACAAGTTCACAATGTTCATGAAATCAAGCATGGAAACATGAGAAAATTCCAATTAGATCTCCACAACATGAGAATGTATTCCTTATCCTTGTGGAATTGGTCACCCAAGATTGGTATTTATAGAGTTTTTCCAAATTCTCATGGTGGTTGGCTCATTGAATGGAGGTGGTTCGTTTTTCACATTTAGAATGAATATGATGGAGCCTTGGAGACTCTAATTACCCCTCCAGAAATTGTCTTGAACCTTGAACTTTCCCATAAGAAGTCTATACTTTCCATAGCCTTGCTTGTATCTACAAACAAAAGTGTCAAATGAAAAATCCTACATATTGGTGCAAAAGGTAAACTATGAGTTTGCATAGTTAAGTAAAAAAATATTATAGAAAGTTAATCGAATAAGTGATTGGAGGCTTCCAAAATTATTCCTTATTTTAATTTATTCTCATCATTAATTTTCAAATTGGAATGAGTCTATTTAGCTAATTCTTATTCTTATATAATTAAATTTAATTTTCAACTAAATCTTATTTTTTATTATTTTAAGTTCTTAATGTAATTATTACTTTGTTAGTTCGTAATTCTTTTTAATTCTTATTTTCTACTAATAGATATTATTTTACGGTTTTCTCCTTTTATTATAAATTAGTTAATTGTTAATCATTTTAATCATCCATTAATTCCTATATTATTTTTAATTAATCCTTATTTAATATTTTCAATTTGTAGATTTAGTCAATTATAAATTATTTAAATTAACTTTGATTAAAGTCTTGTTTCACTTATGAATTCATTTTAATAATTTTGATGAATTTGACCTTGACCCAACCGATACTTAATTCCTATTATCCTATAAATAAGATCTTCAACACTCTTCATTTACTCACATTAGCTCTTTAGTCTCTGATGATGGATGAGGTAACTATCAAAAAAATTGGAAGGATGATTTTTATATCGAGACAATTTTGTCACAATGTGGCATTGGACCATGGTTGACCATGATCGACGATGGTTGACGACGATTGTGAATGGTTTACCATGGTTGATTTTCATATTGCGACAATCTTTGTCATAATGTGACATTGGACCATGGTTGATATTTATATTGAGAAAATCTTTGTCATAATGTGCCATTAGACCATGGTTGACCATCGTTCACAATGGTTGGTTTTCATATTGAAACAATTTTTTTCACAATGTGAGATTGGACCATGGTT
This sequence comes from Pinus albicaulis, assembly GCA_034641835.2. Lineage (NCBI taxonomy): Eukaryota > Viridiplantae > Streptophyta > Pinopsida > Pinales > Pinaceae > Pinus > Pinus albicaulis. The sequence goes on from JAXQQM020068288.1 coordinate 311,928, forward strand.
GACCAAAATTATAAACGCGTGTTATTTATATTAATCCATATGATTAATATTATAAACCTTAGTATTAAAATCAATATTATAAAACCTAAAATTGAACCCAATATTATAAACCCTAATATTAAACCAAATATTATAAAAATCTAAAATTGAACGTAATATTATGACCAAAATGTTTGATCAATATGGTTGAGCATATTCAACCATATTTCACCAATATAAAATTACAAATATTATTTTTCTAAACATTATTAATATTAATAAACTCAAGGAACCAATAAACCCAACAAACTAATATTAAAAACCCAAGTGATTAATAAACCCGAGGAATTAATCTTTTAAACTCAAGGGATTAAATAAATCAAAGGAGTAAATTATAAACAAAAAGAACTATTAATATTATATACCGGAGCGACTAATAAACCGAAGGGTTTAATATTATAAACTAAATGAATTAGTAAATGCAAGGGATAAATATTATAAACCCAAATGATCGACAAACCCAAGGTATCAATATTAAAAACACATGAGATTAATAAACCTTGGGAATTAACATTCTAAACCAAAGGAATTAATAAACCCGAGGGATTATTAATATTATAAACCCAAAAAATTAGTAAACCCAAAGGATAAATATTATATTCATGGTGGCGGCATTGATTAAGTGCAGCCTCAGAATCCATGAAGAGGTCCACGTCTGTGGTTGAATCATAGGATTGAGATTGATCGAGTACTTACTGTATGGCTTGGCATCGAAATTGTGGAGACATTCTTTCCAATTCATCACAACATCTCTCTGATGGCTGCTCTCTCCGTTGTTCCAAGTGGTCTCGACACTGGGATAGTCATTGTGGATCACAAGAGTGTCGTTGTTATTGTAGACCCTCCCCATACATGACGCCTTCACGTGCATCAACAGTTGGGGTGCCCCACTGAAGGGGGATGATAAGGGCTACACCTTAGCTTGCTCAGTTAAGATTCAGTCTCGTAGTTGGAGGGGAGAAAACATCCATTGATTTTCTTTCTTTGTTACGGTGAAATATGGAAATATATATGGAGCAGGAGTGTGAAGGTTGGAAGAGGAGATGGATCCTAATGTTGTATTTATGGAAACATGCACGGGAAGACGTCTCCTTGTACGAACAAAAAATTAGAGAACAATACAACAAAAGACGAATAGATGTAGCACATGCCCCATCTCACACTCCACGTCCTAACTCAACCTAGAGGAAGATCGAACGCCTACCACTGTTTCCAATAGCCGTGTCTTTCATTTCGATTCAGTATATCTAGAGAAAATAAAAATATTTTAGTTGTGTACAATCCATAACAGTGTAGGGTATTGTAACATCAATGATCCTTACAAATGATTATCGTAATTTTGAAAAAAATATTTTATGGTGTTTGAATCTATTTCCAACATTTCAATATTTTTATATTAAAATTTTTGAAAAAAAATCAACCATCAAAAAATAATTCTCTAAATAAATTTGTGAACTTAATAGACAAGGCCAATAGAATTCTCTAAATTAGAAAAAAAATCTCGAGAAACAACCAATATAATTCGCTAAGTTACAAAAACCATGATCAAAAGGCTAATTCCAAATGATTGCAATGTTGGTGACCATAATGAAGTAAAATCTTAAAGTCACTTGTTGATTTATTGATTATATTTGTAATTATTGATTATCTTTCTAATTAGATTATATCATACTTTATAACTTCTCTATTAATTACGTCATTCCTGTTCCTTTTTGAAAATAACTCTTACAATTTCCACCATGTACCTATTTACAGCTTAAGATTTAGTTAGACGATTAAAGAATATTTTTCCATTAGATTGAAACTGTTACAGCTAAATTCCTTAACTGGAAAAAATGATAAGCGCCACATCTCGAAAGCTCCATGAATTTATTTATCAAACAGAAATGACGCTTACAAGTGGTTAGCTGCGTCGCTTTGCAACTGGTTACCGTTTTCACGCCCACCCTGCTTCCTTTCTTATTGGTGGTCATTTGGGCCACTCTACGCTTATTGGTGGTCAACTGCGCCACTCTGTAGCTAGTTACCATTTTACTGCCTACTCTGCTTCCTTTCTTGCCTATGCTACACGACACTCTCTTCTTGCCTCTCTAGCTAGATGACTTTTTTGGCTATTTCTTAACTGGTTTGGTGGGAAGAGGGACGCATACCCAGGTATGCCACTCTATCTATTTTGATTCATTGCCAACAATAATCTATGGAGTAGTCTATAATGCGACTTTTTGGAAATACGACAAACAAATTTTTCTCCGTTCCTGGTCGATGTGACCTCGAGAAGTTACCTCACCTGTATTCTGCCGTCAACCACTGGGAGGGCATCGTCTAGTCCCCATAGCATGTCATTCATGTATGAATCCATCATCTATAAAATTTGACTTTTAAATTTTCTTAATTTCCCTATGTTTTTTAGTTGGGACAGTGCATAAAGGCTTTAGTATTGCCAATATTCAGCTTCTCCTAACAACCATAGACTACACTTGAATTAAATGCATAGACATCTTGGAATTTGAGGAATTCCCTGTGCCAAAGGCGGGGTGGGAAAGGCCATATTATAGTTAAAATTTGAGTTGTTTCTCTCAATCCTGTTAAATTTAAGAGACAGGGAGGCATATTCATAAGTCTTCCATTTCCTTGTATTCAATTTTTTTTTTTTTTTTAATAGAAGCTATTTAACCAAGGAAATTCTCTTAGATGACTATGTATCTATATTTTTTAATTCCTTTGTCTATTTTTCGAAAGCTGATTTGTTTGATAGGGAACATCGTGACAGAGACATACCAGGGACATCTCTCATATCAATCAATGGTGATTAAGGCTAGTTCTTTATAACAAAGCCACACTAGTGCGTAGGGTAAGGCATTTCCCTAATTTGTTTCTTCGGATTTATTTAGAAATGTATCTCTTTGATAACACAGATATGAAATATTTATTACAAAATAAATAAGAATGCATACACTGATATGATTGGTGGGAAATTTGTGTCCAGAAAAGGAGCATATCATTCTCGTTAAAACAAGGCATGTTGACATATAATTTTCTGTATAAATTGAAAAGTATGCATAAAACAAACACCAAAAGTAAAGTAAGAAGAGCCCTGGCTCTTTATAAGACTGATTTGAAATAACTCTTTCTAAAAAGATAAAGCATGCGTCCGTTGATGTGACTGGTGCAATTTGTACAAAATTAAAGCTTATTCTCTTGTCAAAATAAGGTATAGGCTTATGCAATTCTGCAACTGCTAACTCATATGTGTTAGGAAGCAGCTTGGAAACCCTCGTCAATCAACATGTCACCTTAGGTCACCTTCTTGGTTGTTAGTTACATTGAATTTTATGCACACTTGTCAAATTTTTGATTATAGTCTTAACAAAATTTCTTGTGGATTGCATAATATTCCTTTGTAGGGTGAAGATGTTACCAATAAAATCATATAATGGTTGTTTAGTGGTTTCCTTCTTGCATTTATGGATGTGGGGATCCACGTGGAAATACACCAGGTTAGGCATTACACCTACAATGAGCGTTACTGCAAGACAGTGTTGGGATCTCTCAAAGAATTGGTTAGTATTGAAAAATCACAGAGCACTACTAGTGATGACAGTTGCAAAAATGTCCACAATAAGAATGGGGTATTTGATTGAAGACGATTGTTGGCAGTGGTCTGTTAATCATGCTTTTCCACAAAATAATGGAATTCCACCAGCAAACATAAATAAGTAAATTTATTTTTGATGTTTGCTAGAATTCTGATAGCAAACATCGATGATAATAATGAATTAAATCGACCAGTTCCGTGTTTTAAAAAATATTTAACAACAAAATAATTTTAAAATATTTGATGTGAAACTTTCTATGACATTGCCTCACATCTATGATGAGTGGTTCTCTCTCAAGGTTGAATGGTATTCTCTTCGTATTTTAATGACACCAATTTATTTAACATATAACTCTATTGATTGGGTGGGAAAATTTAATATTGGTTGTTTTTATTATTTTTATTTAATTTATAATATATCTATTTATTAATATTAATGTTAATAAAATAAGTTGTAATTTTAAAACTAATTTAATTGATTTAATTATTATCTTGAAATTTAATATAATATTTGAGATCTATTTCCATAAAATTGTATTACTAGTAATGCTATTATAATAAATTTTAATTTTAAAAGGAAATTTAATTGATTTAACAAGGTTACTGAGATCTATTCCCATCAAATTATATATAGTTATTAATTATTATTTTTATTGAATGATTTTTATTATCCAAAAAAACATGGTTATTAGAATCTCAAAAAACATGTGATTAATTGCTAGATATTTTTGGAAGAGAAATATACAATGGGATTTTGATCAATCTAATTTTTCTAATGGTTACTACATCTATTACTCCATCCTCCATCCATCCATCCATCAATGACCAAATAGATAATGTGAATAAACGAAGAGTGTTGAAGAGCCTATTTATAGGATAACAATAATTAAGTATCGATTGGGTCAAGGTCAAATTCATCAAAATTATTAAAATGAATTCATAAGTGAAATGAGTCTTTAATCAAAATTAATTTAAATAATTTATAATTGCCCAAATCCACAAATTTAAAATATAAAATAAGGGTTAATTAAAAATAAAGTAGGAATTAATCTATTCCCCCTCCTAATTTATTTACAAATATCAATTATGTACAACCAGGATGGCTTGTTGAGATCCACTAAATATGGATCTAATCATTCATACATAGAAAATATCAAATTTGAGGAAATATTCCATGTCTTTAAATGGTGTATTACATGTCGATGAGGAAATAATCTGTCATTTCTTAAATAGAACTCTATTTTAACTTCAAAATAGAATCCCTATCTTTAATTACATTAAACTAACTTAAATTAAATTAAGGGAACTTTCTCCCTTTAGTAAATGTGGTAAGACCTCCTAGGTCTTATTTATTTGATGAAATTCTTCTACGTCAATGCATATCTACCATGTTTCCAACAAGTTTGATTCATAGGTAGATTTATTTCATGTTATGAGGGTCGTGATAGGGAATGTACTTTTTATATGAAGCTCAAATCCTAGTGCACGAATAGGAATACAACCTTGTACATAAGCAACATTATCATTTTCAATTGTATTATCAACAATTTTATCAATCTAGGCAACACAGTTAACAGGGGATTACATTTTCAGAAACTCGGTCGAAACTCCACTTGCAACAAATGACACCTTCCAAGACTTAACATGACCAAATATATGTAGTAAGGTAATAGCAACAACAACATCTCCAAGACCTTCCCTAAAATTTTGTATCTTATGGGTAATAGGAATAGAAATTCCATGTCCATTCATCACAAGTCCTCCTCCAATATAACCCATTTTTCTTAGTAGTTGAGGTATAATAGTTTTAGTGTGTTTTTCAATGCTAGGTGAAATGATATCATGAGTGAAAAATAAAGCATGTGAAGAAAAACAAATGTCCACATCATCTTTCTGACAAACAACGGGGCTACAATCAATATCATCAAAGGTGGAAGAAGTAATATGTGAGCTTGTTATCTCAACAACATCATTCTTCTTCTTAGCATTTTGTAGTCAACTAACTTCTAGCTCAAGGTTCTATTTCAAGTCATACAAGTCCCTGCATAGTATCATTCTTCTCATTCAACTATACTAATAAGTCATCGTAATGTTATTTTATGGCCCGATATTTATCAAAATATCTATTTTTATTTTCTTAAAGAGAGGAACTTCTTCATGAATCACACCAATAAAGGCCGATAAGTAGGAAACCTCATTAGTTAGCTAGGCATTAGTTTCCTTTACCCTGAAAATTTCCTCCTTTAAGGAAACATTTTATAAATGAGAGAGTGAGACCTTCCTCCAAACCATCAATAAGGTTCGTCTTGTTCTCAAATTGCCTACACTATTCTGGAAAAATGGTTTCTCAACCATAGTAGTCTAGAAAAGAATAGTTGTTGTCTTTAATTGATTCTTCCATTCTCCATTCTCTATTTTTAACAGAGAAGAAATATAGTGCAAGGTGATGAACGTGTTATGTAATCGATCAATAAATTTCTTCTGATGTTGTTTCTAGTAGATCTTACCCATTTTGATAAATTCCTCACAACACTTGGTCAACTATGTGTCTTCGTTGGCTTACAAAAACCAGTGTGGCATGAAATAACAAAAGTTGTGATTTAACCAAATTAGATTTGCAAGGTTATCATTCACCCAATATGATAATCAAATCTTCAAGGCCACATTAAACCAAATAATTCAACATATGAATCGGATCGATGTACCACAAACTACACCAAAAAAAAAAGAGTTTCATTATGGAAAAAGTAAAACACTCACAATAATCTCAAAAATATAATGAGTTGGCTAGAAAAAACCAATATATTAAAGAAATACCTCAAATAGTTAGATTATACTAGCCAAAGTGATAGATTTATAGCCTCCCCTTGCAACCCAAGGTACTTACCAATTCCCTTACAATGAACAACTAAAGAATAAAATACCAAAGGGATAATGCTTGACATAAATTCAATGGTGGCACGACCATGTGTTCACATGCAAGTAAATATCTATGTGAAGATGGCATCCACGGATGTTGATGATATTGTGGAGTTGAATTAGAACCTTTGCCTCCATGAACCAATGACACTAAGTTGGATGTTTCTTTACACTATACAAACTAAGTCTACAAGGCTACATTATACCCAAGAATTCCACATAGATATCAAATGGCTATACTACAGTCTATACGAAAAATGGAGATTTGCTTATGTCAGAAAGAAAACATTGACACTAATTTGATTAAGATTGTTTGTCTTCGGGCTTTAGTCTTACTAGTTCCTATTTCTGTATGATATTTTAGAGGATTATTGTGAGGAATTGAACCCCATAGGATGATGTACATTGACCTATGATTGAGTACATATAAACATTCAACATCAAAACTCAGGATTGTTTGACTTGATATCTTGGTTTTTAAAATCCTTTAATGTACATAAGATTTTACAAAATACTTGAATACATTATCCTTCTCTAAAAACAAAATTTGTTGTGGTCGAGGATCCTAAGGCACTCATGAAAGGAACCTTATGGGATTGAGGCTATGGTTGTTTGAGGTTAATCATTAAAGAGTTAACACTAATTTCATGGTCATGATCCTTAGGTGCTCATCCCTTAGGAATTTTGAATCTACTTTTGAAAAAAGAGAGTGTATCTTAAACAAAGTTCTTTAAAATAGTTTAAAGGTAGCTAAATTATTGAACAAACCAACATGTTAAAAAAATATTTAACTAAATCCAAAATAAGATGTAAGAAGAATATCAATGTAATTTTGAAGATGATTTATAATGTAAAAATTATGGTTTTTAGTTGTATATAAGTTGAAATATACACAAAATAACACTTAAGTGTTATCAAGAAATATAACATGAAAATAACAAACTTGTGACATTCTAGCATGAGAGAATCAACAAAGAAGAAAATAAATATAATAAACACAAAGAGTGATGGGAATCAACATTATTTTTTTGATAATTGGTTGAAATAGAAATTATTTACAAAAGAGACACTAAGGAAAATAGATTAAGCAAGGTGAGCCTTCTCCTATTCCCCAAAGAAAGGTCCTTCTCTCCTTGCACTAGTTCTCTCTTCCTTTTCAAAGAAGCTTGCCAATACTTTCAATGGTGAAAGTTTGCAAGTTCACAATGTTCATGAAATCAAGCATGGAAACATGAGAAAATTCCAATTAGATTTCGACAACATGAGAATGTATTTCTTCTCCTTGTTGAATTGGTCACCCAAGACTGGTATGTATAGTGTTTTTCCAAATTATCATGGTGGTTGGCTCATTGAATGGAGGTGGTTCATTTTTCACATTTAGAATGAATATGATGGATCCTTGGAGACTCTAATTACCCCTCTAGAAATTGTCTTGAGCCTTGAACTTTCCCATAAACAATCTATACTTTCTTAGCCTTGATTGTGTCTACAAACACAAGTGTCAAATGAACAATCCCACATATTGGTGCAAAAAGTAAACTGTGAGTTTGCATAATAAAGTAAAGAACTACTATAGAAAGTCAATCAAATAAGTGATTGGAGGCTTCCAAAATTATTCCTTATTTTAATTTATTCTCATCATTAATTTTCAATTTGGAATGAGTTTATTTAACTAATTCTTATTCTTATATTATTAAATTTAATTTTCAACTAATTCTTATTTTTTCTTATTTTCAATTCTTATTCTTGTTTCATTTCTTAATATAATTATTACTTCGTTAGTTCATAATTCTTTTTAATTCTTATTTTCTACTAATATATATTATTTTATGGTTTTCTCCTTTTATTATAAATTAGTTAATTGTTCATAATTTTAATTATCCATTAATTCCTATTTTATTTTTAATTAATTCTTATTTAATATTTTCAATTTGTGGATTTGGTCAATTATAAATTATCTAAATTAATTTTGATTAAAGACACATTTCACTTATGAATTCATTTTAATAATTTTTGATGAATTTTACCTTGACTCTAACTATTAGAAAAATTGGATGGATCAAAATCCCATTATAGAATTTTTTTCCAAAAATATTCAATAGTTAATCACATGGTTTTTGAGTTGCTAATAACCAGGTTGTTTTCAATAATAACAATAATTTAATAAAAATAATAATTAATAACTATATACAATTTTAAAGGAATAAATCTCACAAACCTAGTTAAATAAATTAAATTAACTTTTAAAATTAAAATTTATTTTATTAACATTATTATTAATACAATTTTATTTTATAGAAATATATCTTGTGATCTTTATTAAATTATTTAAAGATTAAAAAATATTTTATTAATGTTAATATTTGTGTATATTAATAAATAGATATACTATAAATTAAAAAAATAATAATAATAATAAAACCAATATAAAATTTTCCTGCCATGTTAAATAAATTGGTGTCATTAAATGACCAAAAGAATACCGTTCAATATTGGTAAAAAATAAGCATTCAACAAGACTAACTCAGAGAAAAACACTCATCATAGATTTGAGGCAATGTTATAGAAAGTTTGATGTCAAAGATTTTAAATTTATTTTTCCGTTAAAGATTTTTAAAAACACAGAACTGAGCCAGTTAATTCATTATTATCATTGATGTTTGGTATCGGAATTTCAGAAAACATCGAAAATCAGTTTATTCAGTGATGTTTGCTGGGGGAATTCCATTATTATATGGAAAAACATGATTAAAAGACCACTGCCAACAACGTTCTTCGATCAAATACAATATTTTTATTGTGGACATCACTACAACCCTCATCACTCACAATGCTCTGTGATTTATATTTTTCAATACTGACCAATTCTTTGAGAGATCCCAACACTTTCTTGCAGTGACGATCATTGCTAGTGTAAAGCCTAACATGGTGTATTGCCACCTGGATCCCCACATCCATAAATCCAAGAAAGAAACCACCCAACAACCATTGTATGATTTTCTTGGTAACATCTTCAACCAACATCGCAATAGTATGCTTTTTGGAAATCTGACAAAAACGTTTCTACTTTCCAGGTTGATGTAACGTTGTCAGAGTTCCTTCACCAATCACGGGAGGTCCCTAGCCCCTCTTCGTCCGTAAAATGCTGGGAGGGCGTCTTCTGGGGCGAGCCTTATTTTAGCTGCTATTGACCCGTTAATGCCCCTTAAGTACCAATGACCATGGCAACCCAATCCATGCCATACACCCCATGTCGTTGAAGGCTAGGAGGGCATCTTTTGGTCCCCATATCATATCATCCATGTATGGATCCATCATTCATAAGATTTGAATATTAAATTTTCTTAATTCCCTTGTGTTTTTATCATCCATGAAATTCTAATTTTCTTAATTGCCCCCTGTTTTTGAATGGGACAACGTCCAGAGGCCTTAGGCTTCCCCAAAAAACCATAGAATACACCTGAGTAAAATGCATAAACCATGGTTCTACAATGAATATGGAGCTGAGATGTCTTGGGATTTGAAGAATTCCCCATGCCAAAGCCGGGGTCGGTGAGGCCATATTATAGTTAATATTTGAGCTACTGCTCTCAATCCTGTTGAATTTTGAAAAGAGGGAGGCATATTCAAAGGCATTGATTCCATTTTCCTGTATTCACATTTTTGTGTTTTTGTTTTAGTAGAAGCTATTTAATTAAGGATATTCTTTTTGATGAGTTTGAATCTATATATTTTTATTCATTTGTGTATTTTACATGGATGATTTGTTTGATAGGGAACACCATGACAGAGACATGCCAGGGAAATCTCTCATATCAATCAATGGAGATTAAGGCTAGTTCTTGATATCAAAGCCACACTAGTGCCTAGGGTAAGGCGTTCCTTGTTTTGTTTCTTCGAATTTATTTAGAAATGTATCTCTTTGATAACACAGATATGAAATATTTCTTGCAAAATAAATAAAATGGGTGCACTGATCTGACTGGTGGGGGATTTTTGTCCAGAAACGGAGGGTATCATTCTCGTTAAAATATGGCATATTGGCATAAAATTGTCTGTATAAATTGAAAAGTATGCATAAAACAGACACCAAAAGTAAAAGTAAGAAGAGCCCTGGCTCTTTATAAGACTGATTTGAAATATCTCTTCCTAAAAGGATAAATCATGCATCACAAATTACACCAGTAACATCAGCGGATGCATGCTTTATCCTTTTAGGAAGAGATATTTCATATCAGTCTAACAAAGAGCAAGGGCTCTTCTTACTTTTAATTTTGGTGTATGCTTTATGCATACTTTTCAATTTATATAGACAAGTTTATGCCAATATGCCATATTTTAATGGGAATGATACCCTCCTTTTTTGAACACAAATCCCCCACCAGTCAAATCAGTGCACCCATGTTTATTTATTTTGCAAGAAAGATTTAATATGTGTGTTAGAAAAGAGATACATTTCTAAACAAATTCCATGAAATAGAACAGGGCAACACCTTACCCTAGGCACTAGTGTGGCTTTGATATCAAGAACTAGCCTTAATCGCCATTGATTGATATGAGAGATGTCCTTGGCATGTCTCTGTCATAGTGTTCCCTGTCAAACAAACCATCCATGGTAAAATACACAAAGGAATACAAAAATATAAAAAGGTATAGATGCATAATAATCGAAGAGAACATCCTTGATTAAATAGCTTATATTAAAACAAAAAATCAAAAAAGTGAATACAGGAAAATGGAATCGGTGCCTCTGAATATACCTCCCTATTTTTTAAATTCATTAGGATTGAGAGTGGTAGCCCAAATACTAACTATAATATGGCCTCACCAGCCCCGACTTTGGCACGGGGAATTCTTCTAATTCCATATTCATTGTAGAACCATGCTTTATGCATTTTACTCAGGCGTATTCTATGGTTTTTTGGTGAAGCCAAATATTGCCGAGACAGGCGTTGTCCCATTCAAAAACACCGGGCAATTAAGAAAATTTAAAATTCAAATTTCATGGATGACAAATACACACATCAATTAAGAGAATTTAAAATTCAAATTTTATGGATGATGGATCCATAATGAAAGACATGTTATGGGGACTGGATGATGCCCTACCAATGTTTAATAGACGAAGAGGGGTGAGGGACCTCTGGCGATGGGCGAGGGAACTCTGGAAACATCACATAAACCCGGAAAGTAGAAAATTCCATTTTTTGGATTTCCAAAATTCGTTGTATTTGAATGTTTAGCAGTAGTAATCCATTTAGTATTTCAGTTTTATTTTGAGTATTTAACATTAATCCATTATTTAATGTGACCTTGGTACCCAGAAAAACATACCTCGTTTACCATTAATCTCTCCTGCTTTCATTTATCTTGGTTATTTGTTTGGTTTGGAAAACAGAGCAGTCTGGTTGCAGGATGTATGTAAATAACTAATCAAGGCTCCAATTATAATTCAACTCGAATAAAGCAATGAGACAACTTACAAATCACGTTTGACGAGCCTAATCACTCGGCCAGGCCAATACAAGTGGCATTCTTATCATAAAATCCGTCAATAAACTAAATTATGATGAAATTAAACCCTAAATTTCTTCTAATTTATCAGTACAACATAAAGGGGGGTTTTAAGACAATATTTAAGACAATTTTTGGGTAAATTGTCTTAATTTGAGACAAAAGAAAACTTGTGTATTGTCTTAAATATTGTCTTTAAGCAGGTGTCTCAAATTAAATCGTCTTAAAATTAAATTGTCTTAAAATATTTTCTCTATAAAGACAATATATAACACAAGCATTTTTGTCTCTCCAGAGAGAATAGTTGCATTACAACACAAAGGGGGGTTTTCAGACAATTTTTGGGTAAATTGTCTTAAGTTGAGACAATCTCATTTTTTTCTCTCCAAAGACAATAGTTGGAATTAAAGACATATTGTCTTTATGGAGACAATGTCTTTAATCCTATCTATTGTCTATGTAGAGACAATATAAAACAATGAATCCAGAAAAATATCTCACCATTAAAATAAATCAATATAAAAATATTTAATGAAAAAAATCAATAATATCATTGAATAATTCATGTTAGCACTAGTAAAAAATGATGAAATTAGTGACTAGGTGACTAAAAAAGTTAGTCACCGCAATTATTTCAAGTGAATTACTACTAAATTTGAGCAATTTTAAGTGACCGAACTAAAAATGACTAACTTAAATGACTAATTTAGTCTAATGATAAAATATATGACTAGATAATAAGTGAATAAACTAAAAGCGACTAACTTAAATGACTAATTAGTCATTTAAGTTAGTCATTTTTAGTTTGGTCACTTAAAATTGTTCAAATTTGGTAGTAATTCACTTGAAATAATTGCGGTGACTAAATTTTTTAGTCACCTAGTCACTAATTTCATCATTTTCCACTGGTGCACGTGGCATCAGCTAGGTGATTGATGAATTCCTAGAGGACTTAAACCAAATTAATCATGGAGGTTAAAACTACAATTGAAAAAAGAACATTACCACACACGTGATAATTCACACTAGAATTCATCCTCTCATAGTCAAGAGTTGATGAATAAAATGTTAATTATTTGATGAAGCCAATGAAACCAAGAAGATACTTATCAACCCTTACTTAATTATGAAGTTAAGAAAATCTTCACAAGGAGGATATGTATTTCATCCAATTAAAGATTGAAAGACATGCTTTTTTTTATTTCAAGGAAAACTTTATGGAGAAACTTGAGATCAACAACTCATTAGAGTGACTTGAGCTACACTTGAGATGAACTAAAATGATTTTCATTGTAACCCAAGAGTATATTCAATATGTTGCAAGTCCATAATAATAACATACAATTCAACGAGGGTCGAGACATCTCTAAATACACTTGTGGGGTGGTCACACTGCTTAGGGAAACTACCATTCTAGATCGAAAGTCATGTTCTTTTTCACTTCTAGGGAAATTTTATAGAGAAACCAAACAATGGTAATTAGTCAAAGTGGTTTGAGGTACAATTGAGATGAAATGGAATGATTGCCAATATAACCCAAAAGTATATCCAATATGTTGATATTATATATTAATAACTTTTGATTTAGTAAGAATGATCAAGACGTTTGGACATACACTTGCGAGGTGGTCCTACTCCTTGGAGGCTTCTACCTTTCAAGTGTTATAAAGATAGGAAAAATGTCTTATCAGGAATTTGAACCTAGGTAGAAAAATTAAAAAAATAAACAAATATTATAACATTAATAATAAAAAAATTAAACCAACCAACCTATTAATATTTTTCCCTTAATAATCCTTTTTACCCTAATTTATTACCCCTCTTATCAAAATTTCTCCACAAAATTCTTTGAAAAACCCCTTATCATGGAATTTTTTCTACTATAAATTTTACCCTTCCTTATATATCTAAATTGATTGTCTCTCTTTACACATATAAAGTTTAATTTTCCACATCAGTCAAAATTAAAATACGCATTCAAATTTTGTTCCAAAAAACAATAAATAATAAACATTTTTGAAAATAGGACAAATAAAGACCGTCAACATTATTTTTCAAAGCCACTAGAGAATTTAATAGCTTTGAGAATTGGAGCCTCAATTCCCGCCTTAAGCAGAAATCACACCATAGCTTTCAAAATTGAAGCCGCAATTCCCGCCTTAACCAGCAATCACAGCATCACACAGTGAGTTTAACAAATTTCAGAACTGGCGCCCTAATTTGTGCCTTATGAAGCCGTAATCGCACCATCACACAGAGAGTCTAGTAGCTTTCAAAAATGGCGCTCTAATTCGTGCCTTATTAAGCTGCAATCAAATTCAAAAATTTGAGGAAGGTTCAACCCACTATCTCTATGGAGAGTGGCGGGAAGAATGAGGGCAATGGCATGCCGACGATGCACAATTCAGGAGACGATGCAGTGGTATTTGAGAAGACTATTTTGCTTTTGCGAAAGAACGGATGAACGTGTGCCCTACTTCGTGCCTTATGAAGCCACAATCACATTCAAAAGTTTGAAGAAGGTGCAACCCACTACCTCTATGGAGAGTGGCGGGAAGAATGAGGGCAATGGCATGCCTACGATGCACAGTTCAGGAGACAACACAGTGGTATTTGAGAATACTATTTTTCTTTTGCTAAAGAACTGATGAGACTAAATGGTACAATGAAATCACCCATTGAAAATCATTCCAGCAAGTCCATAGTAAGAGTAATGACCATTAGGGCTTTCAGGGTTGAGGATCAGTTATTGAAGAAGAACATGGACATTATTGAAAAAAATTCGAGCCCCTTTTTCTACAGTTTCTGAGCCATTGAATGGTTGATTCGGCGTCTAGAGGTGTTAAATGCAACTCTTCTTTCCTCCTCTACTCTTGTTATGGTTCTACTCCCATTGGGCAGCTTCAATCTTGGTATGAAAAATGAAATTAAATGTCAACTGTTGGTGATTTCTGCTATTGTTGAATGTTTTTATGTATAAGATTATCATTTCTAAAAATTTGAACTGGTGCAAGTTTCATTGGGATGACCTTCTCTTATGGTCTATCATTGAATAGATTGTTTGTTGAAAGTATACATAACAAATTTACACTTGCAAACTACATTGTTTCTTTATAACACATCAAACCGTACATGCGCATTCCTAGTGAGGCCCCAGCTATTATAGAAGATCGCAGAGCACCGGATAATGGATAAATTAGTGGCAAGATGGAGTACCTAGCACACACTGCCCCATACTTTTCCTTGTTTTGGACCATGAGCACAAAAATTGACGAAAAAAATAGGATGCTTAGCACTAAGAAAATTTTCCTTGTTTTGGACCATGATCACACACTTCTAAATTCAACTGTGTCATAAAAATATAAACCATCTTGTTATAATTTTGGTAATTCCTAGGCAAAGAGTGATATGAAGTAAATAAACTGATTCATGATAATGTGAGTATATAAATGTTTCTAATTCATGATTATTTTTTTCCAACAATTTATTGAAATAGATCATGTGCACAAGGAAATGCTAAGGAAGCAGGAGCAAGACCAAGAGAAACCTCAACATCAGATTTTTCGCTTTCCTTATATAGGAATGTGGACTAAATTGTGGCCTAGCATCTGAAATTATTTGGACAAGGTTAGTATAATTTGGGTTGAACTATTTATTTTTTTTACAGTAATGGTTATGGAGTATTATATTAAACTTGGCCTGAATGCCGAAAATCTGGTTACATTGAGGATGTCTAAATCCTGTTGCACCTCACCGCTAAGGTTGAGAATGCAGCTAAAGCTTGGAGACTTCCTCCTTGATGAGGTAACTATAGATTCAATTTCAGATATTTTCCCCAACTTGAAGATACATACAAATTGATTTAAGAGTAAGCAGTAATACATGACAACAAGTCAGCTTATGGAATGGATTCCCATGATTCTTCTTCGTCTTTCATCTTGACCCCAGCAGAGAGGAGGGCAGCTTTGTTGGCTTCCAAGTTCGCCTCTTTATTATGAGTTCTCAGCACATGATAGTAATTCAGCTTCTGAAAATCATTTTCCAAGCACTTAATTCTGGCTATCAGCCTTGCAAGTTTAAGGTCCAAAGCTGGAGAGTTGGAGACCATTGCATTTATGATGATGTGGGAATCACCAATAACATTTTCTTCACTTATGTTTAAATCTTTGAGAAGCTTGAGACCTTGAAAGAGAGCCAAAGCCTCAGCTTGAATGCTGGTTGAATGACCTAGCCCCCAAGCAAAAGAATGAAATTTTTCCCCAACTGGGTTCACAACAATGCCTCCTGCACCAGCTTTGCCCAGATTTCCCTTTGCTGCCCCATCAAAAAAGAGGGAGTGTCTTGAATGTGATGTAAGCCAGTCTTGAAAGCCTGTTTCAGATTTTATTATTTGCCAGTCTTTGGGAGGAGGGACGTTCCTAACTGCTATTTGAAATTGCAAATCAAGAAAAGAACCCCAAGCAATGTCCTGTTGGATGAGATTAGAATCATATTTTATATCAATCAAACACTCTTTTAGGTGACATTTAATCTTGATTTGTAATGCCTTGTGATTCTGTTCAGTATTTCTGAAGATTCTTCTATTTCGTTCAAGCCAGATCTACCAGCAAATTACCTTTGGGAGGACAGACCATGCAGCTTTGATTATCTGGTTTTTAGGTGGAGGATCAGGATACCTGTTCGCCCATTTAGAAAATAGATCAATAGTGGAGCAAGGGAGCGAAATGCTGGGATCCAGATTGTGAATGAAGGTGGACCAAATCTGCACAGAGAATCTGAATTCAAGCATTAAGTGGACAACACTCTTTGCATTTTCATTACACAACGAACATTTGGAGGGGCCGTGGAACCCTTTCTTCTGCAGGATGTCATACGTGAGGATTTTTCCATGATATAGAAGCCAAGCAAAGAAGTCTACTTTGGGCCACGAAGGAAAACGCTAGACACCATGCCAAGGTGTTGGGTCAGGGGGAACGAAAGGTCTCTCTCTCAACTTAGCATATCCCATGGAGACAGCGTACCCTCTGGTATTCGGCCCCCAGCATCTTGAATCTCTTTTCCTTATGTGCGAAGGCGCCAAACCATGAAGGAGATCAAGCAGCGTGGTCCATTCATTATGCAGGTGAGCCGGCACGGCAATACATTTCTAGCCTGCCCAATCAGAATCGCTCCACAGCAAGATATCCCACAATGAGCGCAGCCCCTCTCCTTCCATCCAGCAGCGCAACACTCTAATGGGGGCTCTGTCTTCAATGGGATCCATATTCATAATTTTATTTGTCCATATGTTTATCTTTTTACCGTTTCCTGGAATCCAGAAGGAGTGCGCATTGACTAGAGGAGCAGCTTTAGCATACAGTTTGAGGAAGGACGAGTTAGGTAGATGGATCAAGTTGTCCAAACAGCTAGAACGAGGACCTCTGAAATATTTTTTCTAGAGAGCCAATTGAGCCCAGCCTGACTTGGGTGTAATGATCTTCCAAATTATCTTCACTCCCATAGCTATATTCTATTGATAGAGGTTTTTGAAATTCAAACCACCCTCCCACAATGGCTTGGAGATGGTTTCCCAAATGACAAGGGGAAGTTTTTTTTCATTCTGTTTGCCTCCCTTCCAAAATAACCTCCAAATGTACTCCTCCATTTTTTTTAAGATGCTTGCCGGAGCGAGAAGCACAACAAATTGAAATAGAGGGAGACTGGTGAGCACAGATTTTATTAAGACAGATTTACCAGCCATGTTGAGCCAGGAGTATCCCCAGGCTTGGATCCTGGTCTCGAATTTTTCAAGTTGTGGAAGCCAGTCGTTACTTACAGATATTTTATGATAAACAGGGAGGCCCAAGTATTTGGAAGAGGTTCAAGAAGAGGAAGCTGCAAAGCCCAAACATCTAGAAATAACAGAGAGCAATCTGGGTGATGTGTTCCAACTGTAGATGTGAAATTTGTTCTTGTTTAAGACGCTGCCTGAGGCCTCATAGAATTCATCAAGAACTGCTATAAATTTGATGGCTGAGGAAAGAGTAGCCGCTCCCAATAACAGGGTGTCATCCGCAAATAGGGCGTGATTTATGTTTTTGACCCCTCTTGCTATACACAGTCCATTAATATCTTGATCTTGCATCTTTTTGTCTAAAAGAAAACTGAGGACAGAGGCTTGGATGACAAAGAGCAGAGGGGAGAGTGGGCACCCCTGCCTAAGCCCTCTCGAAGCTTTAAAAAATTCAGTGGCTCTGCCATTTACTAGAGGTGCAATCCATGGCTCCGAGATGCATGCCCGGGTTCATTTAATAAAGTTTACTCCAAAACCAAACTTGCTCATGACTTTTAACATAAAGCTATGATTTACTCGATCAAAAAAATTTGCTAAGTCAAGTTTGATAACCATACCTTGTTCATTTCGATGCAGACTTGAGTGAATTGCCTCTTGTACAAGGGTGAAGTTGTCCATGATCTGCCTGCCTTGGATGAAGCCTCCTTGGTTCTCCGGAATGATTTTGGGAAGGATGAGCTTCAGTCTATTTGCAATTACTTTGGTGATTAGCTTGTACCATGTATTGCATAAGGAGATCGGACGGAATTTGTTGAAATTTTTGGCGCCTTTCTCCTTGGGGATGAGGGCTAAGAAAGTTGAGTTTGTGCTGCCTCCGATTTTCTGACTATCTTGAGATTTTTGGACCATTTTGAATAGATCCTTTTCAACTATCAGCCAAAAAACTTGTAGGAACCTGGCAGTAAAGCCATCCGGTCTAGGGCCTTATCTGGATCCATGGTAAAAAGGGCATTTTTAACTTCTTTTTTGGAAACTTTGGCCTCAAGGATCTCATTCATATGAGGAGAGATTGAAGATGGAACAATGTCTAACAGATCTGAATATTGGTCCGGATCCGTGTCCTCACTATACAAGTTTTGAAAATGAGAAAAGGTTGCTTTCTTGATGTCCTCAAATTCCTTGTGGGTAACATTATCCTCCTTGATCTCAGATATCGTGTTGAAGCATTTCCTGGCCTGGGCTTGTTTATGGAAGAAAGAAGAATTCATGTCCCTTGCTTTGAGCCATAGATTTCGAGATTTTAATCTCCAGTATTCTTCTTCGGCTAAACAGGACTTATGAAGACTCTGCTACAGCTGAGCCTCTTGATCTAGTAGCTCCTCTGTGACTATAGCGTTCTCCATTTGAAGTTGATGAGAGGCTAGAGAAGCTTTGATGGTTTTCCTTTCTGAAGCAGGATTGGACAGGGTTTTGGCCCATCGTTTTAGAGCTCCTTTCACCCTTCTAAGCTTTTCCTCCCAGACAAAGAAAGGAGATCCTTTTATTGGCTGTCTCCAACAGTCCTTGACTAATTGCATGAAATCTGGCTCCTTGACCCAGAGGGGACTAAATCTGAAAGGAATAGGGCCCAAATCTTGATGGGACGGGAATTCTAGCTTTATGGGCTTATGGTCCGAGATGCTGTTTGTGAGAATATGCATTCTAGGTTCTAATCCTAGTAACAGAAAGGAGCTTTGGATGAAAAATCTATCAAATCTGGCAGCAATGTGACCTGGACCAGCTCTTTTGTTAGACCAAGAGTACTTACCGGAGGAAGGTTTGATATCCGGCAACTCCCATTCCTGCATAAGATCCTCCGCCCATTCCCTTACCGAATCTCGGACTACGGTGCCTCCTCTTTTTTCAGACGAGTGAAGAGTGAGGTTGAGATCTCCAGCAATAATTATATTTTCCAGGTTTGCCAAGTCTTCTTGCTGCCTTATAGAATCCCAACAGTCCTTTTTTTCCCCAACATTGACTAGAGAGTAAACATTGAAAAGGCAAAAAATTTCTTTGGTGTCCAGATTCTACATTTTAAGCAGAAACTAATGAGTGTTACTAGCCTCATAGATGACTGCAAATTTGCTGGAAATCCATAGAGTGCCAAGCCCTCCCGAGGCTCCCTGGGCAGAGATTGCTCTTGCTTCACTTTTGATCCAAAGTTTCTTACTTGCATGCAGGAAGACTGTGGCTTCCAGCTTGGTCTCCTAGACGAGAAGTATGTTTGGAGATTTTGTTCTTATTAAGCTTCTAATGGCTTCTTCCTTAACTTTGCTCCCCATACCTCTACAGTTCCAGGAGATGACCTTCATTATTTATGTTTCTGATGGGCTCCCTTGGAGCCTTGAGGCTGATTTTTCGTCATCCTAGGCTTCGAGGCTAGCAGTTTTTCCAGAGTTGGCTAGCTGCCCTGTAGCTTGTCTTTGTAAGTCTCCTGCTCTCTTTTTTCCCTGTCAGTTTTGCGACCCCTTGTGGAACTCCTTACCGAGGTTTGAGACTCTCCTATTTCTCCTTCCTCCTCTGACTAGTCTGTTTCCTGTTCTTCTTCCTCATCTTCTATAGTCATGCCTTTGGGATCTTCATCACTTGTTCCTTTAGGGGAGGTTGAGGGAGTGCCTTTGCTTGAAGAGACTGGTTTTTGGGTCTCAATCTCCTGAATTTCTTTTGTTTGCTGGCTTAGAGGATCGAACTTATTTTCTTGTGCCTTTTTGGGAGGGGGGCGCTGAGCATTGGCCTGAAGAGGGCCTTTTCCATTGGGTCCTCCCGATTTTTGACCTTAGTGATTGATCTTTGTACGCTTGACTTGATTCCAACCCTCTTCATTTCCTTTCTCTGGCTCTGCGTTGGATGGACAGTTTCTAGCAAAGTGTCCATGAACATGGCATTTCTTGCATTTGAATGGCAGCTACTCATAATCCAAGATCTGCAGATGAGACCAGCTGTCGACATTGATTTTGATTGCCTCTGTGAGGCCCACCTCTAGATCTACCTCTACGCAGATAATAGCGCAGTCATACTGGTCCTTGTTGTTTGCCTAATCTATGAATTTCCCAAGAGTGTTGCCGATGTGTTTCAAGGAGTACCAATTCCAGCAATGAACTGGGAGATTCGGGAGCCGAACCCACACCGGGACAGCCTTGGGAACATCGACTGCCGGATCAAAATCCAGAGTCCATTTGTTCAGATAGAGGCCCTGAGGGCCCATGAAATATGGCCCATTTTGGAAGATCAAATATTTGTCTTCTTTGGAAGAGAATTCGAAGAGGAAGAACCCTCGCCCGAGAAAGTAAGATGTAACACTTTGCTTGATCAGAGGAGCCAAGTTCCTGTTGACCCATTGCTCAATAGTTTTCGGAGAAGGCCAAAGCCCCGTGAATTGGCCAATGAGACCACGATCAGCCAGAGACAAAGCTACTTGGATGGGGGTCTCTGGAGGCAGAGAGATCTCTGGGATATCTTCGAGCTTCTTAACGAATTTAGTTGCTTCACTTTTTTTCTTCAGGGGCAAACCAGCCAGAATCTGATTAAATGCATCAATAGCAAGGGAAGAAGGCGGCAGTGGGGGCTCCTTGGGAGAGCCCTACGTCTCCATGGGATCGGGCCTTAGGCAGGCCGCTGCAGGGGGCAGCCACGCTGCTCAGTAACTTGACCTAGCAGCGCAGCTCAGAAACGCACAACAAAAAACAATGTAGTCCTCTTTTCTTAATATTTGGGTTGAACTATTAATATCCTTGCAAACTGTAGTTCTTATAGGAAACATTCAATTTACAATGTGGTATTGACAACTTGTGTATGCTAATAGATGAATCTATTATTTCATTCTTTGATATTTTATGTTGTAGGAAATAAAGTTGTATGAACTACATGTTTATACAATATGCAACAAATTTTATGCCACAAAGATGGCCAAAGTACTTGATCCCACATGAACTTTATTTGCAGAATGTGTTATTTTGAATGATGATGAGGATGATCTAGATGGAGATGATAGGCCACCTAAAATTAAATATCTAGATGATGTTTTTGGAATGGAATCTATACTAGTAATTATTGATGATTCTGCAAGGGTTTGACCTAATCATAGATATAATTTAATTGTGGTCGAAAGGTAAGTTCATTTCAATTCTTTTTTAGTGTCCAATCAAGACCTTACAATTGTTAATTTTTGTCTTTCAAAAGTGGTGGTTAAAGATATATGTTATTGTTCCTAAAATTGAAATACTACCATGTATAAATACATGTGTTCTCCCTATAGTAGGTGCCAATTTGGATTTCTAGGGTTGTCACTGTTAGAAGTAGATGTTGATGAGAAGCTAGAGGATGGAACACTGGCATCTTCTTTAGCAGTGAGATGCTAAAAAATAATCTCTAACACACAGTGTGCTTGTGACACCTCAAAATTTAGAGAAATTTCCTGAGTTTTCACTGTATGGTTGCTTTTATAATACATATACCCTTTAATTCAAACATAGGTGATTGAGAAAATTAACCATAATTTTTTCTCAAACAAACAGTTGCATGAAGTGGATGTCTGGGATTTCTTGCAGTTGAACAACAAAAAGTTTTCAAAAATTGTAAAGTGGTTTTCAATAGGGTTTGTCCAGTTCGAGAAGTGTAGTTGCATCTTCACCCTTTGTGGCATATGGCTGAACAATTTGGTGCAGTATGCACAACAAAAAATGATGGTAAAGTGAATCATGTTGTAACCCTTTCCCCTAGGACTGATAAGCTATGCATTTTACCTTCTGTCTAGTATGCAAGTCTTGGCATGCATTTTTTTCCCCAAGAAAAATCACAATTTTATTAATGAAAACAAAATTACACGTTGTAGATGCTTGCAAAGCATTCCATCAAGCCAGTCAAGACTGGTGATCATAGAGCCAATAAATAAACTACTTTAATATGAAGAGAAACAGACTACCCTTTTCTCCATTTCTTCTTTTCTACTTTCTACCATTCTCCTTGAGATGGGGTGGTTGATACAAGTGCCAGCTGGTTCTCTACATATTTTCTTTGATTTTCCTTATATGAGTCCGAGCTTTTAGATGCATGGTGACGTTTGATAGCCCCTAGCTCCTTTTCTTTTGGAATCCTCTTCGGCTGCACCGTTGGGTGTGGGTATTTTGCCGCTTCATGATTTGATTCCTCCTTTTCTACACTTTCTTGTGGATTCTGCACTTCTTCATTGGTAAAGGGGTCCGTTTCTTCTTCCTCCTCTTCGTCCTCAGGCAAATGTAGTGGAAATTGCTATCCTTTGGGTTGTTTTCTGGGTTTCTTCTTCCTTCATGGCTCTCTCTTTGCATCAAGAAATGTATTTTGAAGATGACCCATCTGTTGACATATTAAACATTTGAAGGTCATGTTCTCAAAATCAAGGAACTATGTCCGACATTGCTTGTTATGTGTCAAAAGGATGTGATCTGGTAGTCCTTTGCTAAGGTCCACCTCCACACAAATTCTAGCAAAAGTGTAGATCCCCTCTTTAAGTCTTTGTGTATCTGTCTTTATGTATCACCCTAAGAGGTTCCCAATGCCTTCCAGTACTTATGATGCCAGAAGTGTAGGGGAATATTATGCAACTTGACCTACACCGGCATTCTTGAGACTACCATTGTGTTTGCATCAAAATCTGGAAACCATGGGGTAACAAAAAGTCTTGTAGATCCCCAAAACCATGGACCTTCTCGCAAAATATATTCTCGTTCCTTTGATGATGAAAAATTTACTATGAAGAATCCTTTGGAGCAGAGGGGGATCTCGCAATTTATCGTCCAATTTGTGAAGATCCAATGAAAGAGATCCATCAGTTTTGGCCAAAAACTATTGAATTTGTTGATTTTCCACGACCTTGGGTATAGGATAGAGTCTTAAAAATCTCTGATGCTACCAAACCAAGAGTCTAAACATAACTACTTTGCATAACAGAATATAAACAATAGTAGATAACATATGCACAAAATATATACAAATTTTTACAAATTTTCAACCCAACTTCATTATATTAAACAACATATAATACAACAATCTATGGCTCCCGTACCTGGGATAATGACCCTCATAAATCCACTAGTATAAGATACAAAATAAGATACTCTGACCATCTAGTTGTAGATGCTCTCACGACTCCTCTCGGTCGTACCTTATACCTGCCTGGTCCTTCGGCTCCCGATCTGCAACTCTTGCCTCTATCAATGCTCCAATTCCATCTGGCTACTGAAGGTCATCTGTCAATCTACTCACTAGTTTTGCCTTAGTACATCAAGGGCATAACACATCGAGACTCTTGTTGAGTTGTTCACAACTCCAGTTGTGAACAACTCTCAATTTTCCCACGGTTTCTCCTCAAATACTCAGGGACTTCAACCCACTATGGTCTTCCTGCGCTGTCTGATGAAGACCAACATAGGGCACGAAGGGATTCCACCCATTGCTGCAAGATGTCCATCTCCCACAATGAACACGACCTAGGAAAATTGCCGATCATCTGTTGTAGAAGTACTTCTCCACACACAAGTCTCGGGCTCCACAAACTGCTCTTGGCTGATTAGAACCTTGAGCTTCAACAACTGCCTCTCTAGCAACTACCTTTGTCCATCAAGGTGTTGCACACTGGGTTCCAACATGGACACTATCACACTGTCCTCCAACAGACCCTAAATTCCCAATCCACGTTCACACTTGGTCCACTCTCATGCTGCCCTCCAATAGTCCATGAGTGACCAATTCCACGTTGTAGCATCTGCACCTAGTTAGGGCATCCTTACACCTAGGATGCCCTTACACATGGCTTCCAATAGACTTCACCAATCTGCCCTTTGCTCTGCAATAGACTAGCTATTGCAAAAATGTAGGAGCCAATCTTCACTGTGGAAACTGCCCACTAGTTAGGGCTTCTAACATGCCATGTCAACCCTACCTCCTCGGCTTCCACAGGCTGCAGCAACTTTTTCCACACTAGGACACCTACATCACTCCATAGCAGGATCTTCTCCTAGTTGGAGTTCCTTCATGCCCAAGGAAACTCCAACAAATGGCTCCCAACAATCAACAATGTAGACTGATCCAAACTGATCCTTCAAAACACCACAAAACCTACCTTTCTTCACTTCTAGACTGATGTGCATGTTGTCACCTTAGCTTCCTGGTTTGGGCTTCCTAACAGTCCTTGTTAGGCTCCTCCAAACAGCTCCTAAGGCCTCCTATAGCTTCTCATCAACTGATCCAACACTGGTCACTACAATTACCCAACATAAATGATAAGACAATAAAATTAATAGCTAAGATTACCATATCAAACATATTTACAACCTTGAACATGATTGATGGACCTGCACATGATATTTCAATGCCTTCCTTAATGGAATTGTCTAGTATGGTGTTTGAATACTTTAAGTGAAAGCCTTTTATCTTCTTAGAGGGAATAATTTTGGAAATATTGTAATTCTAGCTCATGCACAAACTATGATGGATCAGCTCTGTAGAAGGGAAAAGACTCATGCATCTTGTAAGCTTTTGGGTATTATGAAACATGCCTTTATCTCGTAACTTTTTGGTTTCTCTAATAAGATTTCTACACCAGTCTTGTAATATTTGGTGTTTATGAGTGCAAATATTTTTTTGTGTACATCCTTTGTGAAGGTCTTAAGCATGCTAGTGTAGATGCTTAAATTTCTCTCTCAGCATAGATGATGCACACTTTCCCCATTCTACCGTCATGTTTGTTAACACTTGATTTTTCAAGCAAGAGATGTTGTAAGAAGAGTGTATGAAAATAAGTGTCTTCAACTAAGCCACCAGGAATCCAAGTGAGAATGTTTTGAAGTGATGGATAAGACAAGGGATACAATAAAATATCTTCACTCAAGACTCAAGAGTCACGTTTTCCATTGAGACAGTTGACTCAGTTTCAAGGAGAATCCAAAGATTGAGGGATGAGGAATTACAACCATAATTTATGGAGTTAATAAAAAGGTAATTGTGGTTGTTTTTACTTATTAAATTTCATCTTATGTTTTGTATGGTTTTGTTCTTGGTATATAAATGATAGCACAGTAGATAAAGGAATGGTTAGTGGTGTAAGTTTCCATGAGAACGTGTTTGTAAAATTGGTACGCATCACTTGCAAGGAGTGTTCATGATTGTGTATTTAGAAAACGTTTTTTTTTTAAGACCTTGTTCTGCTCATGTCATCATATAATGTACCCTATTAGGTTACCATGCCACCATTCTTCCAATTAGGGTTTTCCAACCAGGGTCTACAGATAATTCAGAAACCATTAGAGGCTTTAGTATTGGTTTAAGGAACATATTTAGGTTATCTTGGAACAATCCATGGCCATTGGTTCCAAGCAGTAGATTGGGAAAATATTGGCAAATCAATTTGGTCATTTGATCTCAACAATCTCTACTTAGATCGAGACTTGTGGAAATACCATGCTGCACATGATATCCTTTTCAAAAACAATAAGCTTAGGTGTAAAGGTTGCATCATTTCAAAATTCATATAGATATCTGAAGGTTGATCTCTTGCTTGGTTCCCACATGTATTTCTTCTACTATACATATGTTCTTATGTTATACTTATGTTTTTTTCTTGCTTTGTATTATTTTTGACACTTTCTAGGAGTTGCACTAGCACTCCCACATTGTATTCATGTTGGTTGTACTCTTCATTCCCACTCTTCATTCCCATTGCCCTATTTTTGTGGTCATTTGTTGGACATTAGTAACATTATATTATCTTATATAAGAATTGCAAAAGTTCATGATTACCTTGTATGTAGATTCCAATTTACTCCTTTTGGAATAGATTCTACTATTTACCTACTTTAATTATAGTCAGCCATTTATTATGCATTTTAAGTCCCACGGTGTTTTCTTTAGATGTAACTCTTAGTGCCATTAACCTACTTTGTGGTCATTTGTTAGACACTGTTAAAATTATCCTATCCGCTGCCTAGCTTCTGCTTTCTCCAATAGCATGGACTTCTTTCATCCATATTTCTCTGTTCATTTTTAGCTCTGCACTTATGATTAGGGTGTCATCGTTTTGGAATTTTCTCAAACTATAGTGGGAAAAAAGATCGCAGGCTACCCATCAGCAAGTATTCACTTGAAATTCAAGTTTGCTCCAAATAAAACACATTTAAAGGTTACATAATCCACTGTTGGTGCTACGAACTTCACAACTGCAGTCATCCATAGGAAGCTGATTCTGACATGTTATATTTCTACATCGTTTGCAGCCAAAGATCTCAAGGAGGACTGCTTGAGTGACACTGATATCTGTATGCAAAAATTATTGAA
Source organism: Pinus albicaulis (assembly GCA_034641835.2). Lineage (NCBI taxonomy): Eukaryota > Viridiplantae > Streptophyta > Pinopsida > Pinales > Pinaceae > Pinus > Pinus albicaulis. The sequence continues at coordinate 339,113 of JAXQQM020068288.1, forward strand.
TACTTCTAACTAATTCTGTGTGCCCTGGAGTCAGGTGTAATATCCCTACTTCCTTGTACAAACTTTGCAAGAGGGCAAATTCTTCCTCACATTTAATACTTTTTGTGCCTTCAATGATTGTTGTCCTCTTTGAAATTTGAATCTGACCACTGTCTTCTGTGATCTCATACTTAGAGGATTCAAAATAAACAATCCCTGTTATTTGTCACTTATTTTCTCTATTGTTGATGAATAGAGCTACCTTGTTAACTCCATGGGATCAGCTAAATATGAAAATACATGAAGTATAACCCTTATTTCCTTCATTTTCATATTCTGGAATTTTTGTGCAAACCCCAATATAAACTAGTGGATAGCACGCGTCACCCATGGGATTCAAAATTGGAACCTAATGGCATGAAACTAGCAAAATGCCTAGTAAAATTGGAAATGACCAGTTATGCCAACTCTTTGAGCTTGAAAATGCAAGAGGCATATTCAATCCTGGACAATAGGCCTATAAGAGGTTGTGTCATCTATTCAAAAGCTATAAAATTTTTATATCCTATATTCTCCAATGAGGAAAGCAAGGGAAACTCTTAAGGCTAGAATAAATATGCATGTGGCCTCGGGCCATTCATGCTGGAGCCTTCCCAGATGTCCATGAGAGCCACTTTTCCTAACCCAACTCAGCAACCCCAACTGATTCAATGAGATTATCCTCCCAGAAATGGCATTATGAAATGTCATTCTGACAAAATAAGAAATACAGTAAGTGTCTAAGTCCTTGGGAGCCATGTCTGTCTAAGTTTCAACTGTGTTATCATGAGTCCTTCCCTTCTTTCCCCTGGGACACTTGGCTAAAGATCCCTGGCAGTGCAATGATTATTGAAACTTGGGTAACTCACGGTAAGCTGAGCTTGATTAAGTGAAATGATTGAATCCATACTAGTTATAACACACATAGAGCTTAGAGTAATGAGTTCCCATGCATGACAGAAGAGGATAAACCCCTCACAATCTTGTATGGTACAGTACAGAGTTGACACTGAGGAAAACTTCCTGCTGATCGATTCAAACTTCATTGCATCTACAAATCAGGTTTTATTATAATTTAGATAGCTAAAAGTAAACTTACTCGTATGGCATCTAGATCCTAAACCTGGGGGGTCATCATCAGTTATTTGGATTGCTGCCAGATCACAGCCCCACCATGGACATTACTCATGGCCTGTGGGAGAATACTTTTTTTAATTCCTAATTTTTTTTTATAATGTGCCCCATTGGAAATTCAGTGACAATAGCATAGGATTTGAAACATTGAAGTGTGTTAGATGCTCTTCTTGCCCGCAATTTATAGTTGTTTGGACTGCTTGAGTGACAGTGATATATGTATGCAAAAATTATTGAATACTTCTAACTAATTATGTGTGCCCTGGAGTCAGCTGTAATATCCCTCCTGCCTTGTACAAACTTTTGAAAAAGTACAAATTCTTCCGCACATTTAAGACTTGTTGTGCCTTCAATGATTTTTGTCCTCTTTAAAATTTGAATTTGACTACTGTATTCTGTGATCTCATACTTAAAAGATTCAAAATAAACAATCCCTGTTATTTGTCACTAATTTTCTCTATTTTTGATGAATTGAGCTTCCTTGTTAACTCCATGGGATCAGCTAACTGTGAAAATATATGAACCCTTATTTCCTTCATTTTCATATTGTGGAATTTTTGTGCAAACCCCAATATAAACTAGTGGATAGCACGCCTCACCCATGGGATTAAAAATTGGAACCTAATTCCATGAAACTAGCAAAATGCCTAGTAAAATTGGAAATGACCAGTTATGCTAACTCTTTGAGCTTGAAAATGCAAGAGGCATATTCAATCTTGGAAAATAGGCCTAGAAGAGGTTGTGTCATCTATTGAAAAGCTATAAAAATTTTATATCCTATCTTCTCCAATGAGGAAAGCAAGGGAAACACTTAAGGCTAGTATAAATATGCATGTGTGCCCAGGACATCCATGCTGGAGCCTTCCCAGATGTCCATGACAGCCACTTTTCCTATCCCAACCCAGCAACCCCAACTGATTCAATGATATTATCCTCCCAGAAATGGCATTCTGACAAAATAAGAAAGCCAATAAGTGTATAAGTCCTTAGGAGCCATGTCTGTCTAAGTTTCAACTATGTTGCCATGATTCCATCCCTTCTTTCCCCTGGGACACTTGGCCAAAGAGTCCTGGTAGTGCAATGATTATTCAAACTTGGGTAACTCACTGTAAGCTGAGCTTGATTAAGTGAAATGACTGAATCCATACTAGTTATAACACACATAGAGCTCAGCGTAATGAGTTCCCATGCATGAAAGAAGAAGATATACCCCTCACAATACTGTATGGTACAGTACAGAGTCGACAATGTGAGGAACACTACCTGCTGATCGATTCAAACTTCATTGCATCTACAAATCAGGTTTTAGTATAAGTTAGATAGCTAAAAGTACCCTTACTCATATGCAATCTAGATCCTGAACCTGTGGGCTCATCATCAGTTATTTGTCTTGCTGCCAGATCACAGCCCCACCATGGACATTACTCATGGCCTGTGGGAGAATACTTTTTGTAATTGCTAATTTGTTTTTATAATGTTCCCCATGGGAAAATTTAGTGACAATAGCATATGATTTGAAACATTGTGTCAAATGCTCTTCTTGCCCACAATTTATAGTTGTTTGGACTACTTGAGTGACACTGATATATGTATGCAAAAATTATTGAATACTTCTAACTAATTCTGTGTGCCCTAGAGTCAGGTGTAATATCCCTCCTGCCTTGTACAAAATTTTGCAAAAGGACAAATTCTTCCACACATTTAAGACTTGTTGTGCCTTCAATGATTGTTGTCCTCTTTGAAATTGGAATCTAACTACTGTCTTCTGTGATCTCATACTTAAAAGGATTCAAAATAAACAATCCCTGTTATTTTTCACTAATTTTCTCTATTTTTGATGAATAGAGCTACCTTTTTAACTCCATGGGATCAACCATCTATGAAAATACATGAACCCTTATTTCCTTCATTTTCATATTCTAGAATTTTTTGCAAAACCCAATATGAACTAGTGGATAGCACGCCTCACCCATGGGATTCAAAATTGGAACCTAATGGCATGAAACTAGAAAAATTCCTAGTAAAATTGGAAATGACCAGTTATGCCAAGTCTTTGAGCTTGAAAATGCAAGAGGCATATCCAATCTTGGACAATAGGCCTAGAAGAGGTTGTGTCATCTATTCAAAAGCTATAAAAAATTTATATCCTATCTTCTCCAATGAGGAAAGCAAGGGAAATGCTTAAGGCTAGTATAAATATGCATGTGTCCTCAGGCCATCCATGCTGGAGCCTTCCCAGATGTCCATGAGAGACACTTTTCCTAAACCAACCCAACAATCCCAATTGATTCAATGAGATTATCCTCCCATAAATGGCATTATGAAATGGAATTATGACAAAATAAGAAATCCATTAAGTGTCTAAGCCCTTAGGAGCCATGTCTGTCTAATTTTCAACTGTGTTTCCATGAGTCCTTCCCTTCTTTCCCCTGGGACACTTGGCCAAAGAGCCTTGGCAGTGCAATGATTATTTAAACTTGGGTAACTCACTGTAAGCTAAGCTTCATTAAGTGAAATGATTGAATCCATACTAGTTATAACACACAGAGAGCTCAAAGTAATGAGTTCCAATGCATGACAGAAGAGGATATACCCCTCACAATACTGTATTGTACAGTACAGAGTCAACACTGAGGCACACTCCCTGTTGATTGATTCAAACTTCATTGCATCTACAAATCAGGTTTTATTATAAGTTAGATAGCTAAAAGTACCCTTACTCGTATGCCATCTAGATCCTGAACCTGGGGGGTCATCATCAATTATTTTGCTTACTGTCAGATCACAGCCCCACCATGGACATTACTCATGGCCTGTGGGAGAATACTTTTTTTAATTCCTATTTTTTTTTTTATAATGTACCCCATTGGAAAATTTAGTGACAATAGCACAAGATTTGAAACATTGAACTGTGTCAGATGCTCTTCTTTCCCACCATCTATATCTGTTTGGACTGCTTGAGTGACACTAATATATGTATGCAAAAATTATTGAATACTTCTAACTAATTTTGTGTGCCCTGGAGTCAGCTGTAATATCCCTCCTGCGTTGTAGAAACTTTTGCAAAAGGACAAATTATTTCGCACATTTAAGACTTGTTGTGCCTTAAATGATTTTTGTCCTCTTTGAAATTTGAATCTGACTACTGTCTTCTGTGATCTCATACTTAAAATATTCAAAATAAACAATCACTGTTATTTGTCACTGATTTTCTCTAATTTTGATGAATAGAGCTACCTTGTTAACTCCATGGGATCAGCCAACTGTGAAAATACATGAACCCTTATTTCCTTCATTTTCATATTCTGGAGCTTTTCTGCAAACCTCAATATAAACTAGTGGATAGCACACCTCACCCATGGGATTCAAAATTGGAACCTAATGGCATGAAACTAGAAAAATGCCTAGTAAAATTGGAAATAACCATTAATGCCAACTCTTTGAGTTTGAAAATGCAAGAGGCATATTCAATCTTGGGCAATAATCCTAGAAGAGGTTGTGTCATCTATTCAAAAGCTATAAAAATTTTATATCCTATCTTCTCCAATGAGGAAAGCAAGGGAAACGCTTAAGGCTAGTATAAATATGCATGTGTCCTCGGACCATCCATGCTGGAGCCTTCCCATATGTCCATGAGAGCCACTTTTCCTAACCCAACTCAGCAACCCCAACTGATTCAATGAGATTATCCTCCCAGAAATGGCATTATGAAATGGCATTCTGACAAAATGAGAAGGCCAGTAAGTGTCTAAGTCCTTAGGAGCCATGTCTGTCTAAGTTTCAACTATGTTGCCATGAGTCCTTCCCTTCTTTCCCCTGGGACACTTGGCCAAAGAGCCCTGGTAGTGCAATAATTATTGAAACTTGGGTAACCTACTGTAAGTTGAGCTTGATTAAGTGAAATGAATGAATCCATACTAGTTATAACACACATAGAGCTTAGAGTAATGAGTTCCCATGCATGACAGAAGAGGATATACCCCTCACAATACTGTATGGTATAATAGAGAGTCGACAATGTGAGGAACATTGCCTGTTGACCGATTCAAACTTCATTGCATCTACAAATCAGGTTTTATTATAAGTTAGATAGCTAAAAGTACCCTTACTCGTATGCCATCTAGATCTTGAACCTGGGGGGTCATCATCAGCTATTTGGTTTGCTGCTAGATCACAGCCCCACCATGGACATTATTCATGGACTGTTGGAGAATACTTTTTGTAATTCCTAATTTGTTTTTATAATGTGCCCTGTTGGAAAATTTAGTGACAATAGCATAGGATTTGAAACATTGAAGTGTGTCAGATGCTCTTCTTTCCCACCATTTATAGTTGTTTGGATTACTTGAGTGACACTGATATATGTATGCAAAAATTATTTAATACTTCTAACTAATTCTTTGTGCCCTGGAGTTAGGTGTAATATCCCTCCTGCCTTGTAAAAACTTTTGCAAAAGGACAAATTCCTCCGCACATTTAAGACTTTTTGTGCCTTCAATGATTGTTGTCCACTTTGAAATTGTCTTCTGACTATTGTCTTCTGCAATCTCATACTTAAAGGATTCAAAATAAACAATCCCTATTATTTTTCACTGATTTTATCTATTTTTGATGAATAGAGATACCTTGTTAACTCCATGGGATTAGACAACTGTGAAAATACATGAACCCTTATTTCCTTCATTTTCATATTCTGGAATTTTTGTGCAAATTAAAGCTTTTAAGCATTGGCTTAAACTAAGTTACTTTTTATTCAAACTTACACTCTTTTGCTGCCCAAGTTACTGTGCTGGCCTTGTTACAACTATTTTGAGAATATATATAGACACTTTAAAGATGTATATTTGCACCATTGGCTGTTTCTTCAGGTAAGAGAGCTGGTATTATCTGGAAATCTTACACTCATTGTTGAGCTTGGGAGATCTATTGTTGCAAACTCTGGTGTTCTTGTGAGTCGAGTTGTTGGAGTCAAGACAAATTGTAACAAGAACTTCATTGTAATTGATGGCAGCATGGCAGAGCTTATTAGGCCTAGCCTTTATGGAGCTTACCAAGTTAGCACATAAATTTGACTTGGGGAAAACCCAACTTTTTTTGATGGTGCATGATTGAAGGGATGATCATTTCCAAATGAATATAGAAGGGATAATTTGTCCTACTTTTGTAGTCTCCTTGTTGACAAGAAATATTACTGGTATTGAGATTCCCAGATACTAAATAGACCATTCTTTCTCAGGACAGGCACACAGTCTGAAAGTTGTGATATGAATCATAAAATGATTTTGAGATTTTGAGACGTTTCTAACTGCTATTCTTCTTGATACACAACACATTGAGCTAATTTCTCCACCTGCCCCAAAGGAAAAAATTCAAACTTTTGATGTTGTTGGGCCTGTCTGCGAGTCTGTAGACTTTTTAGGAAAGGACAGGGAACTTCCAACTCCAGAAATGGTGATTAGTTACAGGACAATAATTATCACACATAATATACATGCATGATGAGAAGGAATTGATTTTCCAATATGATATTTAATTGTTTCTAGAATTATTTTGTGATGCTTCTTTGAAGGCATACACTTGTGGCTTAACTTTGAGTGGCCATCCTCTTTTAGTGGGCAGGAATGGTGGTCCATGACGCGGGAGCTTACTGCATGAGTATGGCATCAACTTACAACTTAAGAATGAGGCCGGCAGAATATTGGGTAAGTTGAGTTGTGAATGCATATTTTTGTTTCTAGATTGGAGTGAATGCTATATTTTTAAAGCTTGACAATGCTGATTTTGACCATTGAGAGAATGCTAGACAGATTCAAGATGATGGATCAGTTAAAAATATAAGACATGTTGAAACAATTGTAGGCGCTTGCTATTTTAACGTCAAACGAAAATTACGAAATTTTGGTTTAACGTTAACATATTTTGATATGAATATTTTTTAGAGTAAAATGTAACTGCCGATAAACTTTTCATTTTCCTCTTCTGGGCTATTGGTGTGTTCTCTATATGGATTACTTCATAGAGTGTATTTGTATAGCAGTTTATTGAAGGTGTTTGTATGACATCTTTTGAAGTTGTTAGAAGGCAGTTTGGGACCAGCTTTAAAACAGTCTTGTAGCAGCAACTGAAAGTTTTTTTTAAAAAAACCTTTAAATACCCCTTTCTAGCACATTGAAAACCTTTTGATGATGGATTTAGAGCAGGTTTGAATATGTAGTTTCGACAGTTATTTGAATCATTTGAAGAGCTAGAGCAATCCCCTTGGAGCGACTATTGAAGGATCTTCGATACCATCATTACTATGCCATTATTCTGGGACAATTATATTATTGTTCCTTTATGTTAGTGTAACTTTCTTCTAAATTTTAACCTCCTATTACATTCTTTGAAAGATATATAGGAACTAAAATTTCCATATATTTCACTTAATTATTGTTTTCCCCACTCCCCGGCGTTACTTTGCACCTTTCGGTGCAAATGCTAGTTACATAGTCATTATAAGGAAGACCTACCTAGTTACACTCTTCAACATTATAACTATATATAATTTTGATGGTTCTAGGTTGGAGATTGTATTATTTTCATTGGAGGATGCTACTATTGATGCACACAAGTCTCTTGAGTTACTTGGTAGGATTCTCGCAAAATTGGTTGTTGAAGGGATATTCTTTATTCAAGATATAGCAAGGGAAATCAAGGATGGAGGTACATAGCCAGGAAGCTTATTAGAAACGAGGGGATTTTGAGGTATTTCTCAAGAAGAAAATTTCAAGGTAGTATGCTCACAATTTTAATGCCTAATCAATTTTGTGTTTTATTTGTGATCTCTCGTGTTGGCAAGTGAATGGTTGGTTAGTTTTTAGCTCGTGCTCACATTTTTTGGTTCCTGAAGCTCGAGCACTTTATAACAAAAGTAGGCAAAGTCAAACAACACAAATGGTCCACTAGCTCTCTTTTCATTTGCTAATATTATAATGAAGTTTTATTACAAGCACTGTCTGTTTGTTTGTTTTGGTTAGAAAAGGGTTTGCTCTTGGTTTTATGTTATTTTCAATTTATCGTATGTAGCATGTTGAGAAATGGGAAAGAATAACGTGACATTTATTTTGCAGAAATTGATGTTGAAGGAAAATTGCTTTGACATTGTTGATGTTAAGGTATATGTTGTATAAACTATTTATAGTTTAATTTATGTTATATTCTAGTGTTCATTGTCTTTCATTTCTTACAGTGCATTGTATTTTCTTTTGTTTTCAGAAAATGAAATCAGTATTGATGGTAAGAAGCATGAATTGAAAAAAGAGAAGAGCAATAAAGTTGGAGCGACAAATGCAAAAAGAGAGAGGAGAACTGGTCTGGTGATACCTTTAGAACCGATATCTCGCATAAGACACACATATAAAGACTGATGATCAAGTCTTCAGAGTTGGTGAATTCACCTGTAATGCCTTGACAACACAACGATAATGTTTTGAAGTGATGAAACATCATTTCATGTGTAAATTGTAGTCCAACTAATATAAAGTTGGAAACTCATATTGTAATATTTTAAGTTTTCATATAATATAATTTATGTGGTTGAAATTATTTATAGTTGCACTTGATGTTGTTTAGTATTGTAATTAAAATATGTGACTTTGTGTTTTCATATTAGATGAACATGCACATTGTATGACATTTTTTAAATCATACAAAGTAATTTATGTTGATTAATAATGAACACAAATAAAATGAATATGCGACTAAATTAGTCATTTATAATGATAATTAATGAAATGAATATAAACTACTAAATTAGTCGTTTATATAATGAATAAATGGCTACTGCAAATGATAAATTTGTGACTACAAATGATGACTAAATTTTGCATATATATGACTATTAGTAGTTAATTTACAGTATCTTATAACACGACTAAAATTTAATGACATTTCTTTGGTCATTAATTGGTTTCAAACAATGACTAAAATTTGCATATATATGACTATTAGTAGCTAATTTACAGTATCTTATAACACGACCAACATGTTGGTCATAGTTCTTTGGTTATTAATTGGTTTTCTCGGGCGATCATATAGTAATATATTTTGTTGTATATTTGGTCATTAATTGTGACATTTAATGACCAAATCAAAGACCAAATCAATGACTAAATGAATGACTAAATCAGTGACCAAATGAATGACTAAATCAGTGACAAAATGAAAGACCAAATGAATGACTAAATTAGTGACCAAATCAGTGACTAAATCAATGACCAAATCAATGACTAAATATACAACTAGATAACAAAATTGAGATAACCAATTAATGACTAAGCTAAAAAGACCAAAAATTGGTTGCGTTATAAGATACTGTAAATTAGCTACTATTGGTCACCGACCGAAAAATAGTCGTTTATATGCAAATTTTAGTTGTTTTTTTAGTAACAAATTAGCCATTTTGTACTAGTGTAGGGTACAATGGAATTGAACTACCAACCTCCTGCATGGTAGGTGCTCTTCCAATGACCTATCACCCTTTAAAGAATTATGTGAGGAGTTATGGCAGTCCTTGAAATTGTACAATAGGCATTGATTTTTAAAAAATGTTCAACACATAATTAGAGAAAAACAAAACCAAAGCATTCTCAGAAGTAGAAAACACTAAAATCAAGCCCAAACAATCTCAATACAAAACCACAAGTATAGACACAGAAGGCAATGAAGCCAACCAAATTCCAATGATTTACGTCAAGAAGAACACATAAGGGAAGTCCAACCTAGGTTTTCATCGTTGGAGAGATCTAGACAACACTAATAACCATATAACAAAGTAACTCAAAGTGACTTTGAAATGACAAATTTTAATTCGCAATTACTGATGATAGACTCCTTTATCCATACATTAAGCAATAGATAAATACAAACAAATACTCACAGGTCTAATTGGTAAGCCCTTGGAATTGTGCATGATAGCGAGCTTTATAGGTGTGACCACTATTTTTCCATTTACAACTCTAGAAACCCCTTGTTCCTATGTTCCTACAGTTACAGCAGCATCCCCATCTCCTTTGTGCTATAACATTTTTAAATATTCCCCTTTGTGCTTTGGAAGATCAAACTTACACTTGGCACCATATGCTTACAAATACCTCGACAAAAAACTGAGATCTACAGCAAGAAATTCAGTAAACCAATAGTTCCAAAAGAAAAAATATAATCCGATTAGAAACAATTATAGAACATGAAAACACAAAACCCATCACTGAGTATCTTACAACGCACTCAGGCTCTCAGGCCTCTCTGGTAGTAAAACAACAGCAGGTTTGACCTGCAAAGGCAAGAGCATATAAATTTAAGGACTGATTACATATCATATTAAATGATAGACAAAAAATAATGGATGGAAACATAGACTGGCTTGAGTACCTCACTTCCATCAACATTCTCCTCTGATTTTAAGGTTGCCAACCTATCTTTTGGATGGTGGAACTTGAATTTTGAACCAAATTTGCAGATGCTAGTTTTCATTTAGAAATGAGTCAATAATATGAATATCGTTGTTCTTTACAAATTGACAATGCAAATTTTAGAGGTATTTTTTCTTAATTATTATGAACAGATCTTGAGTAAATTTCAATGCCTAGAATTGGACCAACTATTGGTAGCTTATTCGCTTACTTGAAGTCCCAGCCAAGCCTACCTCTAGATTGATGAAGCTGCCATGTCTCCTAAAGATGTTTTATTAAGTATGAGAAGTAGAATTTAAATCTATACTTAGTGGCATTCTCTTCAAAACAGTCGTTGAATTCTTGTGATATAAGAGCAGTCCAACAGTAAAGAAAGTCATAATTTGTTATCAAAATTCTTACTTCATTAAGTATGAATCTCTTACAGTAGGAGTAGTCTTAGGAAGAGTTTCTCTTCATCCTACAGTAGGGCTTCATAATCAGCAGCTTCTTAAAAGGTAGACTAAAGGTTTCTTCATAAGCAAATAAAGGTTCAACATTTCATATCAGTCTTAAAATTACTTATCTCCAACGTATCAAATTGAAGAGAGATGAGAATGGCATTAATCCTCTTTCAGTTTTGAGAAAAAAAAAATGTCTTCTAATTTTTAATGCTTGCCACAGTTTGTCGATTTGCCAATATTTTCACCAATTCTCCTATGTACCAATACCCAGACCCTTGGTAATTTTTTGCCAATACAAATAATTTCAACAATGGATTTAACTACCTAACCCCTAGCCTCAATATAATAATATTTATATAGTCACATGTCACTAACATATTAACTAGCTTATACGTCCATTTTCAAATCTAGCATTCTATTGGCCATGATATAAACAATCAAAATTTTGTTACTATCAAGCTTAAAACAAATGGAAAAAATAAGGTTGTTATTAGAGAGGTCTCTACTAGATTGTCCTTTCACAAAGGGAATGGACGAATCACCTTCTTCCAAGCCTTAAGGCTTGAAATGCTTACAGCTAGGTGTATCCCACCTAGGATGCCTCCAAAACGAACAATAGGAATGCTTCCAGTTATCATAAATGAAAGAAAACCCCCAACAAAAATAAGTGCACCTGCATCACGTGAAGAGTTTCAACAACAGATTTTATAGGAACAATAAAGAGCTCTCATAGTTTGCTTTCTCAGAATGATAATTCCAACTATTATTGCTGTGTAATGTTTGTTGCATGCTCATTTCAATAACATATCTACCATGGCAAGATTGTAGTGCTAACTAGAAAATGAATATCATAAACATAAACACCATAATAGAGAAAAAATTAGCACTCTTATCATATGGAATACCAAGGCAAAAGTCATGAAATTTAGACAGTTTTTTAAGATCATCTGGGTGAACACCAAAAGTAGTTTTAGCTACATCCTTCACAGTCTCAGGAACATTTTCAACGCAAATTGACAAATTTTATTTTCCCTTTACACGGATTTCCTCTGAAGTTGAAGTTAAAACTGCTCTCATATTTTCTAACTGTAGTTTCAACTACTAAGTCGTATCCTTTAACACTATCTTTTCTTTTTCAGCATAGACAAACTTTTGAAATTTCCTGCATTCTGGAAGCCTGTTCCTTGAAAGCATCAAGGGATTGCTTAAATTCTTCCTCAGATTCAACTGCTTGTTTCTCAAGTTCATTTCTTACATTTTCCACTTCAAAATCTGAGGAAGCCTGCACATTTGAAATTTAAAAAAGTAATATCAACGCATCAACTATATAGAAAAATCAGAACCAATCAAAGAAAAGCACATCATATCCAATAAAAAAACAAGAATAAGATGAGACTGCCTTCCATTTACCCAATTGTATTCCAACAATTTTCAATACAACCAAAGAAAATGTCAATAAATGATTCCAAGTACTTTAGTGTCTTACAAATGTAATAAAGTTTCGTATATAAATTGTTAATACGGGAGGCACTTGGAACAGACTTTATGCTTACACATTTAATCATGTATAATTCTTATTAACAGTTTCCTCAATCACAATGGCTAACTTCTGTCTAAGAGTTCAGTGCATCTAAACAATGCAGATGCCATAAAATGGAGTATAGATGTGTAGGCCTTTAAACATGCATCCACAACCCACCATATATAGTCGATTCACAAAAAGTAAGTTATATTTTTATTAAATTGAAGACATGGTATACAACTAACTCAGAACTCCATCTTATGGCAGATTGACCATGAAAAATTAATAGGGTGAAACAAAAGTGACATTCAGACACATCATAGTGATAAGAATGCTATACAGTAATCTTGAAGCCCTGTAGTAGCATCTTTGAAAGAAACAGTCCTGGAGATGTACAAAATTGTGGACATCTTAAGATTGTTTATGATCAGACCTCCTTTATATCTGAGATCTCTTCTCTTGCACACCATACATCAGAAGTTTGTTTCGACCCTCCATTGGCTTCTAAAATAAGTCAAATGTTGCTATTGATTTTAAAATAACAGAACCCCAAAAAACCTTGTGTTTGAGCTGGCAGTTCGTCCTTTTGGAATCTAAAATCATCCAACTTCCAATTTGCACCTAGTCGCCTTCAAGCTTTGACCCATGTGTCACTATATTGTGCACAAACCATATGCTTTAGAGCTACCTTTCGATGGAAAAGATAAAAACTATTATGTATCCTTAATGATAGATTGAGATTACAAAGACAAGCATGTATTACTCAGCCCCTCATTCATCATCATATTTAACCAAAGTTAAATTTATTAATGGTCTTTTTGGATGGTGAGAAGTTTTCTATTCACGTAACAAAGGGAAATGTTTTGTGGGCATGTTAACCAAGGTGGCATAAAATATCTACTCTCACAAAATTCATTAATCACGTCAAGTTTGAGGTGTGTACTGTTGGTTTGTTTCTTTTTTTGTGGCAAAATGTTTTCATTATATTGACATTATAATTACCATAGATTTACAAAACTACCCCAGTGTCAGGTTTTCAGGGAGTCTGTAGGGGTAGCTATTCAATATAGATAGTCATTGAAAATATTTTACCCCTCATTTTCTTTGCATACAAATTTTTCTGCTTGAAATTTTTTCTTAAACATAACATAACACTTTACTAAATCTTTATCGTGTGCCTTTTGGCTCCAGTTATCTCCAAACAAAAAGGAAACCTTGATCAGTGTCATGTCATTGTTTGCTGCTTGCTGGTAAGCTGGCCTAGGGTATTACTGTTGCTAGCCTTCATTTCGATTAGCATTGGCGGTCAACTACTTTGGCTCATTTTCTTGTAGACTAATGGAGGCAATCTCCATATCCAAGCTTGCAAAGTCGGTTGCTTTCCAGATTGGATTTTTTAGTTCTTAGAGGTTGTCTCTGTTTCATTGCATGCCCTATTGTAATAGCTTATATGACTTGTTTGGGGGCTTCTCCCTGATGTTTCATGTTTGTATTGATTAAGTGCAGTTGAGACCTTGCCAAGGTTTGCTTAACCTCAAGGGTGAGATTTCCTGTTAGCATGAATATGGTCCTTCTGTCTAACTTTGCCACTGTCTCTGATTCTTGAGCATCTGTCTATGTCTAATTCCAGTGCTATTCTCTGGCTTTTCTCTTCTATCCATTGATTTATCATCTCCAAGCTCTCCCTTCAAATATGATAGAACACTCCATATCAGCTCTGTCTGGGGTTGATTGCTAGTGTTATCAAAAAATCAGAACTGATAGGCTGCCAATAAAATCAATCTCATGTAACTGTTTCAAACCAATCTTTTGATTGAGGCTTAGCCTCCTCAACCTAAGAGGGCTCTCTCAAGGATTAATGATTTCTGATAGAAATATAGATGGCTAACTCTATGTGGGGTAATAAGCAGATAAATGATAGATTTTGGTAGTAAATCACATTATCAAGTGCACATTGGGCTTATGGAGTGAAAATAGCTTCAGTAAAACCAAACAATCTACTTAGCATGGAAGTCAAGGCATATCAGAATTCTAGTCAAGAGACATACATGTGAAACTGTAAAACACACAGTTAGTTTGTCTATGAAGGAAGTCAGAGCATCAATGATGAATTCTGAGTAACATAAGAAAACACCAATGCAATAGGGTAGTTAATAGATGCAATTAGAAAAATAACACACTAGAAATATTTATGAATCTCAAGGTGGCTAAGTAGAAATCTCTGTATTAAGCTGAAAACAAGTCACTTACAATAAACACAGTCTTTTGCTAAAAATGTCCAACCCTTGGAATTGTGACTTCTTCATCTTTTATAGATCATTTACAACATAAGATAATCTTATCCTAAGCTAGATACATCGAATTCCTAACTTTTGACACCTTGCCTAACCATATGACATGGTATTTATTACAAAATGACAGCTGCAAATCTAATGAACAGTCCTATTACAAATAGGATTCAAACTCCTTAACTCTACTCATAACAACCTTATCTAAACTATATTACATCATTTTCCAACTGTATTCCCATAAGGTTGAATCCAGATGATAATTTTCAACACTTTATGACCATAACACTGATCTCCATCATAGTAGGAAACTGTCCCCTGTTTTCTAGTTATAGGATTCTTTGTATCCTTGAGACACGCTGACCATCATGAACCCATCACTTCAAGGTTATCTGCTATTATAAACCGAAGTAATACCTACCCAAAATCATTCTTAAGTGCTAACTGTCCAATACCACCATCAAACTGTTCAAAATAGCTGAAGTAGACTTGCACTACGAAAATAACACAGTTTCGTAGCGCAGCCTTTTAACCCTTTTGCCTTCAAAATTTTGGTTTCTTTCCTCCAGGATTATATTCATTATCACTTAACACAACTTCCCTAGCAATTTCAGGTCATAATACACACATTTTCGCTTCAAAAATTTATGAGAAAGAGTGAAAAAAGCTGCTACGATAGTTTCATAGCGCTTTTCACTCTTTTTGCACTGTTTGCGCTACGAAATTGCTGAGTGAGAATTTTTGCCTAGATTTCTTCAAAATTTAAACAAAAAATGTGCCAAAACTTCAGAATACCACTGGTTTCATCAAAACAAAAAGTCATATGAACTAAAAAAACACAATTTTCATGAGGTTCATTCTTAATTTTCCATTTGATTTAGCTTTTGACTTTTTATTGATTTCCATTCTGCACCTTTGTTTTTTAGCTCATCTTGAGTCAATTTCAGTTGCTGCTCCAAGTTCTCCATTTCATCTCTAAGTATTCTATTACTGGCTCTCAAGTGATTATTTATTACTCTGACAAATTTAGCTTCCTTGATGGCTGGAATTGTCCATGTGAAAAACTGTTCTGCACTGTTTGGAATTTCAGACCTAGAACCAGTTTGACCCTCCGAAAGTGCCTTCATTCTTTTGAACTTTGATTTTTCAATAGTGTGCTTTCTGGCCCTCTTTCTCATCATTGTAATCTCTTGTTTTTCTAACCTCAATTTCTCCTCAAGATGTTGACACTCTATCATGTGTTCTTTTCCCTTCATTGTCCTGCTGGCTGCATGCTCCACTATTGGTGATGAGAGATCAACCACCTCTTCAGGGATTTTAGTTGTTTCAATAGTTTCTTGGACCTATTTGCTACCTTCCTTTAGCTTCTTAGCATGCCTAGTTAAAGGTTTCCTTTCTTGAAAGATAAAGGCTGCATTTTCACCCTCAAATTCAAGTTTCTTTGCTGACTTAGCCTTTTTTTGTTTGTGTTCATCTACTCCAATGAAATCAGCTTGCACAATGGGTATCTCTTCTATATCAATTTCATGAAGGATGTCATCTAAATCTCCTTTAATTACTGGGCTATTTTTTGAAACTGAAACAAATGTCTTTCCATTTAATTCCACTGCTTGGCTTCTTATCACTCTCTTGATTTCCTGCTTGATGGTGACTTGTTTTTGTTTTGCCTCTTTGACACTTTTTAACCTCTGTTTTGTAGGGTATGGATTTGGTGCAACAAGAACTTGTGTCTTCTCTAGCCTTTTCTCAACTTTTTTCCTTGGTTTCAACTTTAAAAACCTCTTTGATTTTGCAACCATAAGCTGACTAGACTCTGTTACTAGTGGTGAAGGAGTTCCTTTAGTTTTAGGGTTTCTAGTTGGGGTTAGGGTTTCCAACTCAAAACCATTCATAAACAAAAAGGAAAACCAATCTTTGCTTATTTTCTGAAGCTCATTAAAAACCAATAAGTTTATAAAGCCATGGTGAAACAAAGATGTTTCACAACCATCAGATTTGGCTTGAACTTTTTCAACCATTTTGGCAAGGCTCCTATGCAAATAAAAGGGCAAATCTAGTGATATCATACCTATGAAATGCAGAAGCAGCTTAAAATGATAAGTATAAACTTTATGGTATCTACCTTCACATGTCAAGTATCTTTGAATGTTGAACAACAACTTTGCATAGGTGTCTTTGATACAACTTCTAAGTATTGCATTATTGAGGTCCATATCTGCATACTCTGGTTTCATGAATTCCTTGCATGGTTCCATATCAAATTTAAAACCTTTAAACCAAGTTTCCTGCCCCCTTGGTATTTCTGTCACAGAAGTAATAATCTCAGGTGTAATTGGCACATTTAACATCCCAACTTTGGCAGTTGTTCCACTGAAGTTTAAGGCAAATTATTTAGAAACATGTGCGTGGCAACCCTGTAGCTTTTCACAAAACCGAAGACAACTTGTTTTGCTAAAAGCCTCCATCACTGTTTGATCTTAAATTATAGCCTTCATATTTTCAGGCTCATATCTTAAGAAATGTCCCCCTCTGTGGACTTTCATTTCCTCTGCCATGCTTCTTAGAAAAACTTGTCAGCTTCTTTTGAATCTATAAAATAGCCTCGCTTCATTAGGATATGAAAAAACTCGCTTGAGTATATGTAACAACCTCGCTTGATTACGATGAAGATAGCCTTTGTATAGAATAACCACAAGCTTAACTTGACTGCTTCAGAGCTCAGACACTCCTATGGAGGCAAATGAAAATGAGAATGACCAAATTAGGCAAGAATTTGAATTTAAGATGTCATATCATAACTAAATGATGCCTCACTCATGCCCTATCATGATGATGATTACTGTGAGACAGGTAAGTACATTGAATCTGATCACTAACTGACTCACCATACCACTATCTTATCATTTCCTAACAGATTCTGAAAAATCTCAGCTCAATTGACAATACAGTTAATAAACATCGCTTTCGTAGTGCCCACAATGTATTTTTCCCAGTTTGCGCTACGAAAGTACTAACTAGTGGCGCTACGAAAGAAAGGATTCTTGGTTAATTGCATAAATTTAACCCGAAACCTTATGGAATGACTCCTAAATGGAAAATGTGAGTATTTGATCATGGATTTGACCTTTAAAAGACTTTATTTGAATTCAATTATGACCTTGAAACTTATAAAAAATCTAACCTACCCTTAACCAAATCCTAAAATGACTTTCAAACCCATTTTGAGACCATGATCAAAAACAGAGTTGACACAATGATGTTTTGAAAATTTTTGGGTGATAACAGCTGGTAAGTTAGATACTGGGTATTGTTGTTACTGGCCTTCTTCTACACCTCTTTGATAGTCATCTGTTTATCCCCATATTCTTGTTGAGTATGGGAGTCATTTTCCTTCTTCAAGGTTGCAAAATCAGTTGTTGTAGGAGACATTATCTTTTCTCCTCATAACTGGAATTCCTGAGTATCTTTTTGTAGTTCTCTAAGGAAGTGGCCTCTAATTTCTTTTCTTACTCTGCTATTACTTCTTCAATGACTTGTTTGAAGGCTTTCAAGACTACTGCATCTTGATATTCCATGTTTGTGTTTATTCAGTGCAACTAAAGCCTGCCAAGGTTTGCTTGACCTTAAGGTTGAGGTCTCTTGCCAGCATGAATGCAATCCTTCTATGTTTTCCTTGATCCTTGCTATTTCAACATTTGTCTCTTATTTTGGTCATTGATACCATCCTCTGGCTTCCCTCTTGTACCCATTGACACAGGGATTGATTCAGTGTTGTTAAGCTTGCTTCAAATATGATAGTATGCTCAGCTTATTTATGGATTCTCTTGAGCCTAGCTAGATTAAGCAATGATATAATTTTTCAAGAACGCCCTTCTACAGGATCCTCTTAAGCTGAAGGTATCCTTGAGGTCTTGGATTTCATGGTGCTGGTTGCTGAGTAGTAGTTACTAGTAGGTAGGAAGTCGAGAAGAAGAAATAGGACTTGGTTGATAGATTTTGCAGGGGTGAAAATAGAAAGGAGGAAGATGGCGGGGATGAAATGGGGAGGCATACAAGTCTGAGTAAGTAACCCATAATGCAGGGAAGGGTAAAAATGTGCCAAGATTTGGAGTTAATTCAGGTTATATTTTTATTGGGTTTTGGGACTGGTTGCTGTCCAATCTGAAAATTGAAGGGTGATTGTTGTTAATGTGTGATGAGAAGCTATTTTGCATGGCTTACTGGATCACAAAGGCAGGTGGGGGATCCAAAAAATAAGTAGCTAATGAGTTTAGGTCACTAGTTAATAAAGTTGAATAAATGCATGGGGGTGGAGTACTAAGAGATGAAACACGAGGTTCAGTTGAAGGTATTTGGGCCATGTTGCCTTTGGTTGGTCTTGACTCTTTTGAGGTCTTCTAAATGGGTTTGATCCTCATTATTTAAGTAATCAATAAGACTTGTCATCTATTGTGGGGTTGCCTAAGATATCGGCTGGTTAGTTTTTTCTTTTATCTGTGTGATTTAATTTTGTAGGCCGCCTTAACCTGCTAGTAAATTCATTTCATGAGATTATTTTTCCTATTCTAGAGCTTGAATAGGATTTGTGAATTCTCCACTGCTTCCATATAGCTTATGATGATGTTCAAAGTTCAAACTTGAGGTGAGACTTATTCCCATGTGAAGAACCCTTGACTTCAGCCTTATCAGTCTTTATTCCCATGTAATTGGAGAATACTGCAATGGTTCTCCTATTCCTATGTAATTGGACTATGGCTATAGTAAGTTTTTCATTTTCTCAACCAATGCCAAGTATTAGAATCTTGAGGGCAGAAGTCAATTTATTTTCTCAATAGTTTAAGGTGCATGATCAAGGAGTTTCATTACCACATTCATTTTCTAGTGCACCAGCAGTTATACATCTATATATATATATATATATATATATATATATATATATATATATATATATATATATATATATATATATATTCCAAGCATATTAATGACTTCATGAAATTGGCCTATGATAACATGTTCTGGAGTTTAAATTTTTGGTTGTAAATTGGCTCATCTTGATTTAATCTATGCATTGCTTGGGCTCTCTCTCGTCTATCTAGAGAGTGGCAAAAGATGCTAAGAACAATGCTAACTAGCAATTGCACAAGATGTTGCAAAGGAAACATCGTAAGACATAAATTCCAGAAGAATCGTGACATATAAAAGGTCATTACAATTATCAGTTCACATTAGTTCTAGGCTCTAGCAACAATTCCTAAAGCTCATGAAATATGCTCTATAATTTTGAATTTTCAAGACAATTGCAATTTTTGGATGCTCAAAGAAATTTGATTTTTCCACTAGACTCCCGCTTCCTTCCATAGAAGAATCACTGCTGCCTGTGGTTAGCGATCTCGATCAACTAGCATTCACAAATAAAACTACATAATGGATATAAAATCTTACGGCTTGCCCATTTCCAAATAAAATCTACTTGAATATGAAGAACTCATTAGGGGAATTTTGAGGTTTAAAATGGGCCTCATAAGAAAAATGTACAACAAAAATAAACTTTATAACAACCAATAGGATTCAAGATGATGATGTCATCCATAATGGATGATTCACCATTTTTGGAGTAAAAAAGTAAAAATAATAAAAAATAATAAAATAATAAAACTACTTTTTCAACTCGTATTTTAAACTTATCTCCCAAAATTTTTACTCAAATTTCGAGTGGGAGTACTCGTTGGATGCGGAATTTAATTCCTCATCCAAGGAGTACCCATGTTGCATACTTTCGACGAACTCTTCTACACGAAAAATGAGAAATACATAAAAAACGTGATTATAATCACGTTTTTTTATGTATTTCTCATTTTTCGTGTAGTAGGACCCATCGAAAGTATGCAACATGGGTACTCCTTGGATGGGGAATTAAATTCCGCATCCAACAAGTACTCCCGCTCAAAATTTGAGTAAAAACTTTGGGAGATAAATTGAAAATATGAATTGAAAAAGTAGTTTTTTCATTTTTCCCTCTAAAATTTGATGATGTCATCAAATCTTATTAGATTTTTTCCACTATTATTTTATAATTTCCTTAGGAGGCCCATTTTAGACCTCAAAATTCCCCTAATGAGAGCATGGATCAGCTCCCAACAATAAATCCACTACTTCTCGCATAAAATGCCTCATGTGAGGTAGATGGATGGTGCAGAGCACTACTATTTTAAGCACCCTAATCATGTTCTCCTTGTAAATATCAGGTATCCTGCTATCTATCACCTCAAATGTGCTTTCTCTGGTAGAAATTCTACAAGAAATCTAGTGAACAATGTCCTTGTTCTCCCCAAAATATGGCTCTATAGGTTGTCTTCCAGTCACAAACTCCATCAACACAACCCCAAAGTTGTATATGTCACTCTTTTCGATCAACTTATAAGTATAGGCATACTCTGCAACCCACAATCACATATTATCAATTACTTTCATTCTTCTAAATTGTTAGCATTGCATTTGTTTTGGGCTACTGTAAAACATTACTATGTTCAACCCTTTTACAAAGTATGAAAGATGGATTACCTAGAGAATGTAACCATGAGCACCAACAATAATAGTTGTAGAGTATCCCCTTCCACAGGATTGATGGATTTTTGCAACTCCAAAATCAACTAAGCATGGCTCGTAATCTTCATCTAAAAGTATATTACTGGATTTGACATTTCTGTGAACAATAACAGGAATAAAATCATTGAGAAAATAAACCAATCCATGAGCTATTCCAAGTGTTATTTTATAGTGTTTCTACCAGTCCACTATTGGTCAGTTGTCTGATGCAGTCTATCCCACAAACTTCCTTTCTTCATGTATTTGTATACAAGGAGGTGTGAATTTGTGCTAGAAATGCAGCAGTAGAGTTTCACTATATTGTTATGTCTAATAGAGGCTAAGGTTTCAACCTCCATCTTGAATTGTTGATATTTGAGTGCCTCTTTGTTGTGTTTAAGCATGGTGGTATTTTTGTTGGTCTAGAGCTACTTTACAACAATACGTTATCCATCCCTTAACTCTCCTCTGTATACCTCTCTATATCCCCCATTTCCAATCACGTTCTCTTCTGTCAAGAAATGGAGAATTTCATCGTCAGTGAAGTTCAAATTGTAAAAGGATTTAATTTCCCAAGATAGGGCTTCCATACTGTCTCAATCAGAGATTCTATACAAAAGGCAGATGATAACAAGAATTAAGAGTGCAACTGCAACGACAGTATGCACAATGATAATTTTTTATATGGAATCTTCTTCTGGAAGAAGAAGGGTATGACTTCAGGAAATATGAACTGACTTTGTTTGCACATAGCCCAGGGTTTCCAGAAAAGCTATGGTTTCTTGCCAGGTAAATCAGTTACACTAGCATAGGCCATGTCAACTGATTGTTTGAAAAATCAAGCAAGTTGTGCTTCAATGAAGAAAGGCTCGTTGGAATCTGACCACTTAGCTAATTGTTGGAGAGGTTTAGAGAATTGAATACTCCAATGATGCAGGAATAATATTGTTCAGTGTATTTCCAACAAGATTTATTTTAGCAAGATCCCTGCAGATCCCTAATGTTTTAGGTATAGGGCTAGAGAGCATGTTATGTTGCAAATGTTTGAGGTATAGGGCCAGAGAGCATGTTATGCTGCAATTGTTTGAGGCATAGGGCCAGAGAGCATGTTATGCTACAAATGTTTGAGGTATAGGGCTAGAGTGCACATTATACTGCAAAAGAAAGATGTTATGCATGCTCAAATTTCCAATTTCAGCAAGAAATTCACTGGGTAGCCTATTATTTCTTACATCTACTCTAGCCAAGAGCAGTGCCTGCCCAATTTCTGGAGGCGAGCTTCCTAAGAACTAATTGTTTTGGATGAAGATTTCAGATAGTTTTTTGGCCTTGCTAATTCCTTCGCCTATTTCACCCTCAAATATATTGAAAATAAAATCAATTATGGTGGCATGGGGTAATCCCCAGACACCAGAGTGCTAGGATCTTAATTAAGATATTAGCAGTTTTACCATACCACCAGGACAATGTAATGTAAAATGAACATGGCTTAATAGGAAATCTCATGAAAGTTATACATTTGTTTGTGAGAGTAACTATCAGAAGGAAGAATCAGTACTTTAACTCACTATGAACTAACGCATCCATGGACACACCATTGACACTATGGAAATGACAGGAGGGTTTGAAGGTTACTATTTAAAATATTTACTATTGTATATACAGGCTTGGGTAAAAGTAACTCGGTAGTTACTATCCCTATACTTGGAAAGAAATCAATGCCGATATTTATTAATAATTTCAAATTACTTTATTTCTGCACCCTTCACAATATACTCCTTGAAACAATATTTTCAACAAGGGGTCAGGTAGCCCGATCTATAACATCGCTTGGCTTGTGATTTCCCTCTCACCCTGTTCCTAGTTTTCTTGCATGGTATGGCAGTTAGGATTTTCAATACTGGAAGCTTTTGGGTTTCTTTTTGGATTAATGTAACTCTTGGAGCATATTCTACCCATATACCTATCAATTGTTAAGAGGGGATTGAATAGGCTCTCTACTTCAGCTTGAACATGTATATGTCTACACATTCGACATGTCTTTTTTGGTTTAAAGCTCTATACTTTATGCCTATTAAAGGAATCTATTATCACAAAAAAGAAATTCATGTCTCCCAACTTCATTCTTAAGCCTGATATAATTTTACAAATATGAAATTACTTATTAGTTATTCTCCTACAGTTAAGGAAGGAAATTTTGTAACCTAGAGAAAATGCTAACATGATTAACATAAATGAAATTGAAGAAAACTCATTAATCATAGCTCTCAACTCTTTAACTTTAGAAAAGCTTCATACGAATGCATTGAGAGAGAGAGAGAGAGAGTTGTCATATAGAACTTAAAACTTCGATTCACATTATAATAAGGTTGATGCAGTGGAGACCTATAATGACTAGGCGCAAACAAGAATTAGTTTATAAATAACCGAACTCTTCTAAAAATAGTCAAAACTAAATATAGAATATTCAAATAACTTGATGCCTCCTAGCTCATTCTACGTAATCCTAACATAAATTATAGATATAAACTTATTATAGTTCACCTAAGGAATTTTTTAGCTTTATCTATTACTCCAAAGTATTCTCATGTAGTAGCATATTCGGCTGCAGCATCTTCAGTGTGGCACCCTTCAGCAGATCCATATAGCATTGATGATAGTGTGGCTGAGGGCTCGACAAAATTGAAGTTAAATCCATACAACATCCCTATTATTCCTTCCCTTGGTTCCTGTGCGCAGAAGAGAGATCCGGTTGGAGAGGTGCAACAAATATATATACAGAGCTAGAGGGCATGCATGTTACAGCCTTAGAGAACACCAGATTTAGCGTTTTTTTCAATAGAAATTGCCTTAAAGAATTATTTTTCTTTTCAAGAATTAAAGAGTGCAGTTTATCTCAGTTTAGATTCATTATTTCCATTATCTAATCACAAAATATGATTTGAAAGTACTTTATTCATCTCAAACATGTCAACTGAATCTTTTCTGAACACCAAGCGTAATTTGCCATCACACAGGATTTTTTTGCCTGTTTTGTGGGTCTTGCACATCTTTTTCACTAATGTAAGCCCAAAGTTGCTTCACAAGCTATCCACATGATTCATCCAAACCAAAACAATAGAAGTCAACTAATACAGTCAAGCATACTTTGAAAAAATGATACTTTATGTGGAAAATAAGCAATATTAAAGTTGGCACAAGAACTACTAACCTAGGTTCTGGATAACTCAGATACCCCAAGGACTGACTATAGCTCTAGAGAAAGACCACATAACTTAGTGAAGCTACCACCTGTTCCTTTTTTGGTATTTTCCTTATTTTAAATGTACCAATACTAGAAAGCTAAATTTATACACCACAACATTTAATAGAATGGCAATCACTATAAAAAATCATCATCTACATATGACCCTTCCAATATGATATTTGCGCATGTATTAGTCCATACAAGCACAAGGGGTCAGCTGAACCTGTTGTTGTGAATGTTTTCAGGAATTTGGCTAGTTACAAGCCAGTAGGTGCCTGGTTCAAATCCCCTATGGTTAGAAGCACTAGTCTACACTGATGGGTTACCAGGAATGCTAACCACAAATGTGGAGAACCGTTAGGATTAACGTTTTCTTGGATTTTTAAAGAAAGCCCATACACACTAGAAATATTTACCATTTATGGAGGATGAACCAAGGAAATATAGAATCTTAGACATCCAAGGAAAAATGAGTATTTACTATAGACAAAGTGTATGAAGATACAGGGAAAATACTAAAACAAGAGAGCCAATATATTTAACGAATCCTTTTAAGGCAAGAACAATTTAATTAGTTTCATGTGCTACTTATTGACTAATCAATAAGTCATGAAAGGATGATTATGTGTGTTGTTTCCAACATACAATTTAATTATATGCAATTTTAGTTTTATGGACCATAGTTGCATTGCATTAGATCAATGCATTTCATTTTCCTTCATCACAAGCATTGGAGGGGGAATAAGTATTAATCTTGAATGAAATTCCATATATGGATATGCACAATGACAAAAGAATGATAAGATACTCAGGATGTTCCAAGAACTCAATAGTATCAAATATGTATCACCGTACAAATAAATTCAATAGACAACAGAAAGGATCCAAGCCCAACTAAAACCTTTATTAAAAATAAGAAACATCTTGCTTACTACAGTACAGCCCTGTGGGGTGTTCTTCACAAGGAAAATAAATTTATTAGACTCTTTAATTAAAACAATGTTATAATTGAAATTATTTTTGAACTGAAGGACCAAAAATAAATAAGTGAAAAGCACCTAGATTAGGGGTTCTGCATGGCTTTTAGAAACAAAAGTTCCTCAGTTCAAATTTTCGTTACTCCAAATACTATGCACCTTTCATTAAGTTATCTGCAACAACACAGGTTGAAATATGTACAAAATCCTAAGTCTTGGAGACAAAATAATATGGGAAGTTGGTTTATATTACATCCATTTACAAGAAAAGGAATAACATCCAAAACATGGCATGAGTTAGGCAGTATTTCTGACATGGTACTTATATGCGCCTTGCCACATTACTTCCAAATATAATGTAAAAAAGGGCCTTAATCAATATCCTTTTGAAACAGAAAATGCAATACCCAAGGAAATAAGAGAGCAACTGAAACCAGCTAGGGGAATTTTTTAACAAGAAAAGCAAAAGTGAACATTTAAATTTTAATAACTAAAAACACCCAGAGAAAAGATAGAGAATATGTTGTAAAGTAGGAATAGGGATGAGTTTTGTCTTCAAAAAAAATAGCTCCTAGATATTAATACCCTTGTAATTTTCCAATCCTGCATGCTTTTAAGTTCTTATTAAAACAAATGGACTACAGAATACAGTATGTCATGCCCCCATAATAGATGGTACACATCTATATTAAATATACTTTACTTACAGATATACTACCATGACCATAACTTGTATGCGTCATATACATTTCAATTGATTTTCCATCTCTCCATAAAAAATAAATAAATATGATATTAGCATCATGGCTTTGACTACATACATAACAAAAATTGGGCAAAGAAGTTTTATCTTGATTATCTTCATTATAGTTGTTGTATTTGGATCAATACTGTGTTGTTGCTATATTGACACACACAGCCTGTTCCCCCTTTTTACTTAGTAGAAGGCTAGAAGCTGCTATGATCTAAACAAAAAGATGAGTAGATAACCTAACCCACCAAAAATGTAACAATTTGGGAGAATAAAATATTAATTTTTATCTTTTTATACCATTGCAGAAGATAACAGAGGAAAATGCGAGTGGCACAATGTTTTACAGCCCCAGTATGTTTAATGAAGGGTTAATAAGTTACATTTTAAATTTATCTTTTAAGATACCTAGTTATATAATGAGTGGATGTTAAGGGAAGAAATCTGAAACCGAAAAATTGTTTGGTAATTCTAGTTGAGTAATTTTTAATTTCATCAATATATTATATATATGACTCAGAATATTATGTTTATGACATAATTATATTACTAAACAAAATCACTTCTCATCATTAATTGTTGATTAGTAATGTGATGTGATTTTTTTAGTATGTAAAAACATTTTTCACTGTAATATGTTTATATGTAACACGATGTCTCAAACATAATTATGTACTAATCCTCAAAATAACAGACAAACATTAAAAAAAATACCTATTAACTGAACTTTGCATATCATGAGAAATATCTTGTTTCTTCTCAGAGTCATTATAACGAAACATTTGAATTTGTATAATTTAGCGAAAAAAACATTATTAATGTATAGAACCGCTAAAATATTATAATAGAATAGATCTATGCCAACTTTGGTAACATGAGGACTTCCAAACACTTATTTCCTTCTTTTTCTCCACAAGTGGTGGAGCATGGAGCCAGAGAGTACATTTTGTTCATGGGAATCATAGTATTTATACCAATATTATAAAAAATAAAAAATAAAAAGTCAGCTGTTATACCTATAAATTGGACCATACCTCAAAATTCAAAGTGCAATGTATGTAACTATACTGTGTATATCTCTTTTATGAAAGTGATATATACTTAGTGCGTATATCTTGTTGGGAGGATTTCTTCATTGCCATCATGAGGGTGTTACTGCAGTCGTAGAATGTGGGGGAGCTAGTGAATGTGGCGCAGTTGATGGGACTTGACGCCGTGAAACTGATCGCTTTGATCTTAAAAGCGGACAGCATTGCGTGGATGCATAAAAAGAACTGTCGTCAGTTTGCACAGCACCTGAAGCTGATAGGGAACTTGCTGGACCAATTGAAGATAACAGAGTTGAAAAAATATCCTGAAATTAGAGAGCCTCTGGAGCAACTGGAAAATATCCTGAAATTAGAGAGCCTCTAGAGCAGCAAAGGATTGTGGACTTTAAATATATCCCATGTGGAAAACTATTGAGGAGCTGCATACAAGACTATAGAGTGTGTACAATACTACAGAGTGTAGTCAAGGTCTGAGAAGGAGAACCAGTAGGAAAAATTAATGATTTTCCCGCTATAAATTTGGCTAAGCTTTTACAAACCCTATTCAAGGCCTTAATACCTAAATCCTACAAATTGGGTATGGAAGTGGCAACATCCTCCAACAGAGTACATTTATTCACAAACCCTACAAACCCTATAATTGAAATTTATTTTTGTGCTTGGTCAGGGTTCCTTAACTAGGTTTTTAAGGGATTTGGAGGCACTGGAGATCTCGGTCATACAACTGATTCATACGCTTAGAAATATTTAAGTGTTTGATGTGTTTGAAAAGAGAGAAACGAGAGAAAGGAGGAGAGCATGGGACTTGAGCTTTGGATTTTTTTGCGTGAGCACTTAATTCCATACTCTGCACATCATGGATGCTGAGAGAAAATGAGAGAAAATCTTGTGGTCGCACTAGCTATGTTAAGATGACGAGGGACAATAGTTATTGTGGCTCCTGGAAATATCCATGATGCTCAGGACAAAAGTTATTGTGGCTTATGGAAATCTCCACCCTGCTCTCCAGTTTTTCCCCTTTGCTTATGGGCTCCTGCCGGAAAACAGTTACTGTGGCTTATGGAAATCTCGATGCTACTCTCCAGTTTTCCCCTTTTTTAATGGGCTCCTTCCATGGAAATCTCCACAATGCTCTCCAGTTTCCCCCTTTGATTATGGCGAAGGGCTCTCGCCATGGAAATCTCCACGATGCTCTCCAGTTTCCCCCTTTGATTATGGGCTTTCACCAGACAATGGCTTATGGCAACCTCCACGTGTGGCTTATGGCAATCTTTCTCTCCAGTTTTTCCCTTTGGTTATGGGCTCCCTCCAGGTCAATTGAGCAAGTAGCAACTAGTTTTCGGGCTCCCGCCAGATCAACTGAGCGAGTAGATTTTTTCAAAAGGGATATGGAAACTTGAGTGTATTGCACAAATTATTGAACAACTATAAGAAAATACATGTAAACGACTTGAAAAATACTTTGAAACAAAACAACTTTATTTCGTGCAAAATAAATAAAGGTGGTTAGAGTTGCAATGAATTAGATTTTTTCATGTTTCATTTTTTATATTTATTAATATGACAAAGGTTAATGCATATTTAATATTATTTTTTATATTTATAACTATGATAAAGGTTAATGCATATTTAATATTAAGATTTATGTGTAAGGAGTGAAAATATAGTTAGGAGGATGTTTTTCTTTCTTATTTTTATCATTAAAGTTTAGGGTGACATCAGATCCATAATCATCAATAAAGGAAATATATGTAATATTAAGAGATCATGTTGGGATGAAGATATTTTTAGCAAATGGTGGTGTTATTATTTTGGATAATTTTCATTAATGGTTTTTCTACCAGGATTTTATTTATATTTTCACTTAAGAAATGGTAAGTTTATATTTTAAGCACAATAAAAACTAGATAAAATGATGAGTGACATTGATTTTCATCATCTATAGTTCATGCAATATATCACAAAAAGGCCATTTTTATAGTTCATGTACTATATCACAAAAAATGCCATTTGTATGTTCACCCACTTCTTTAATGATTTTTCATAGAAAAAATAAAATATTGAAAATTGGTTGCCATAATATATATGTAAAGGATCTATTATACATGTAAATATGTAGGTCATTTTTAAAGACCTAACTATATGGAAGAACCCATATGCCTTCGGGTCTAAAATATTTATTGAAGAAAATGTCGATATGGATGCCCATGACTATGGACTACTTCCATTTGGTACAAGATGTAATATCTACACTATTGCAAAATTGGGTGTTAATTTAGTTTAGTCTATGTTGGGATACATGTTTCATCATATCATAGGAGAAACTCCTAAGAAAATGAGGGTAGAAGGCATAGATCTCACACCAAAGCCAAGGTTTTTTAATTTCATGTTCTCTCATTTGGATTCCATTTCCATTCCTCAATTGCATACTCATATTAATAAATCAAAACCACTAAACTAACATGATAATTTATTTGGAATTTACTTGCAAAAAAAAAAAAACTTTGGGTTTGCCCCTTTTTCGTAATGATAGTAGATTTCTTTCTCTAGACTAGCCCGACTTAACCAAAAAATAAATGTATAATTTCAATGCAAATATAATAATAGCCAACCTCAATTTAATTTTTTCTCTTTATATGGTGTCACTTGTGTAATTTGAATTGATATATTAAATTTATTGAAGTGTCTTTGCTAATCCTAATAGGTAGAACTAGTGGATTGCAATTCCAATATGAACAAATACCATTCCACCATGGAGATTTAAATATTTATAAGTCATTAGTAAAATATTAGTGTTTGATATGTTTCTCAAGAAAGGAACGTATTGGAAAAAATGGAAAAACAAAATGCATTGAGGTATAAAAAATTTTCCATGTACACCATAGAACTAAGCTACTTCAATATTATCTGTCCTCATGTCATTGATAAAATTTCCCATTATTAACTAATTGATATTGTGATTGTTAAGTTATTTAATAAATTGGAATATATCATCCACTAATTATACATGCTTTTTTCTCAATGTTTTTAATAATAAAGTGCCAAAGGTTTAGTTAAGAGCTAAAAGAAATAAGGATTAATTCAATTGGTAAATGCTCTTGCAAAATAGTTCATAGAGCTCTCAATGCAAAATCTTATTAATTATTTTAGGGTTACTAGTTGGTATTTTAGTTTCTAGTTACTATTGTGCTCCATTTGAAGACAAATAAAGGTAAACCTATGGGGATTGAAAATGTACCAGCCTCCCTTAGAACTTTTAATACATTCGTGAGTGAGGGAAAATATTCTTTGAAAATTGAAATAAACAATAGGTCATTTACTAAGTAATAGACAAATATTAATAATATATAAGATATATATGATAAATATAATGGAGCAATTTGTAACACCCACTCCCCAACCATTTTATGTACCAACGCATCAAGTAATGGCATGTCACCGCCCCAATTTCCTTATATCAAGTGACATCATAATAAATAGATGCAAAGTTCAGTTGTACAACTAACACTGCTGGCACTCTGCAATCCTGCCCATATGTTCACCAAAGTAGATAGCATTACCAAAAAATACCTTTTGTAGTAGTGTCTAAAAAAACCTCGATAAAATATGTAAACAAGGAAAATTAATGTCACTTATAAATTATAGACCCCGCTCGATGTATATCGTCACCAACTCAATCCACTAGGATACCCCTTCAAATACAATAGATAGTCGAATCATCGCCGACCAATATCCTTCAAAAAATCTCATCAAGCACACAATCGACAAAGATCTTCAATGACAACACAAACCATTAATGGATTGTCCCTCATATAATTAATGAACAACTTGGAAAATAAATATCCCCCTAGACCAATTAAAGACCCCAAGAGACTCCTTTGTGATCAGATTCAAAATTCAAATATGTTGCCAGCTCCACCAACCAAAATGAATGCACTTACATAGCAGTAAAGATCCTTATAAATCCCCCGATCAACCAATTCCAAACCAAAGAGGAGAATGAAGATCCATAGGAGCAAAGGTTCGAAAGAAATACCACATAAAACAACTAGCTAGTGCATCTCAAATAGACCACAAAAAGACCAACAAGTAGTAGCTAAGATCCTCGGAAATCCCCCGATCGACCAATCCCAAACCAGAGAAGGAGTAGGAAGATCCATAGGAGCAAAGGTTTAGAATAAAGACCATGTAAACAACCAGCCAGTGCATCTCAAATAGACCACAGAGTAAACCAATAGCTAGAGTGGAAAAAAAAAAATTATTAGTGTACCATGAAACAAAAAACTAGTAGAGATACTTGAGATCATCCAGAAGCAACATAAAAACGGAATCTAGCTCAGATAATTATGCTTAGACATATTACACCCAACAACACCAGCAGCTGCACCAGCGAAGGCTACATTTAATCCATCTACCTCCACACCTCCAGCCAAAATTACTACCCTTGTGAATTTTGTGACTAATGCTTCCATAATCCAATCTTTTATCCTCAGTGTTTTCTTCTCGAAAAATTTGTCGTAGATATTTTGAAGTGGGCATATTGTTTGCTAACAGATATTCTGTAATTTTCCTCCACCATGCTTGTAGAAATTATGGTGTAGATTTGCAACTACTCATGAAGTTTTAATCAAATCTCATCAACTACTAAACACTAGTTAAAATCAAATCATCAACATATAAGGAAATAATAAGGTATTTACCTTCTACCAAGATGTGATCGAGGTTTGCATCTGCTTCAATTATGGTGAAGCCCAAACCAGTGATATAATTATTGATCTTGGTGTACCAAGCACGATGTACTTCTTTGAGACTGTACAATGCTTGTTTGAGTCTGCACAAATGAGAATCCTGATCAAATGTCTCAAGAAATTTTGGTTGCTTGATGTACACCTCCTCCTCAATAAACCCATTGAGAAATGTTGTTTTTACATCCATCATGTGGATCTTCCACCCAATTTGCGTAGCCAGAGCAAGAATTGATCTATGGATGAGTACCTTGCTATATGAGAAAAGGTCTCCTCATAGTCAATATCCTCAACTCGAGAGTACCCCTTGGCCACAAATATGACCTTATACTTCTCTATGCTTCTGTCTGCTACTAGCTTCACCTTGAAGATCCATCTCGAACCCACTCTTGATTTATATGATGGTCTTGGGACCACTTCCCAAACGTTATTCTTTACAATGGATTTGTATTCCTCCACCATTGCATCAACCCATATAGGTTTCTCTATTTATTCATCGAAATAGGATGGCTTAGTCTCTATAAGCTTAGCCATAAGAGCCATGTAGCCAGTGTACCTCTCACGTGACCTTGTTTGCCTACGCAAATTTTAAGGATCTCCCACATTCTCCCTCGCATCCTGCACAAGTATATCAGCTTCCCTGGTTATTTTTCTACCTTCTTTGGATGGTTTTTCTTGAGTGAATTTCTCCACTCTCTGCTCCTCATTATATTTGTTGCTCCACAACTTCATAAGGCTCCTCTCCTGGTGGGATCTAAATATCCATCTCAACAGAGCACCACATCGCATTCCCCTCATTAAACTTTACATCCCTTCACACAACTATCATTATGAGGGATGGAAAGTACACATGATAGTTGTGGGGAGTTTCTGTGTAACCCATAAATGCAACTTATTTGTTTTGTTAGTTCTCCAACCATGGAAGTGTAAGAACCAATGCTTGGAGGTGACCTAGAATGGATTGAATGATATTGAGTAACTAAGGGAATAAGGTGCCATGGAGGAAGCACATGTATTAAAGAGGGGAAAATAAGATTTTAATCAGAATGCAATAATTAAGAAGTGGTGGATGAATAGAACGAAGGAGATTCTCATCACAATACGTTGGTAATGAAAATGGGTATTAGTGAGGATGGAAAAATAGAGGTTCAAGTAAAAGAGTTCAAAATGTTTCAAAGGTGTCAAGAGAATACCAAACATTTGTTCAAATAAGGGGATTTAATAATTGGAAAGAGCTTGGAGAGAATAATAGGTGGGGAGAATATGTCTAGAAATTTGGAAGAGAAAAAAGAAGTGATGGCACAAGGAGGTGAGCACGTTCATTTAGATGGATCATGATTGTCTAAAAGGAAGCCTTGGTTTGTAAGGTATTGATTAACCTATGGAGAGAGATATCATCACATAGAAATAAGAGGAAGAAACACTTAATAATGTGTTCTAATTGTTTGAGCTAGAGGAAGGTCAAGTAGTATACATGATATATCCTAAGAAAAGTGGATCCAATCCAAACCAACCACCCTATGAATTTTAAAATCCTAGAGGTAATCCCAACTTTTTTTTCTACTTTTGACTTGAAAGCACCTTTTCTTACTAGTTTGGGATATAGTAGAAGTGAAAAAAAATGAAGGTGGGAATAAAAGTAGAAGTGGCATATGTTATGTTTGAATTTTAGTTCATGTGGGGGAGCAGGCCTAATTATTCAAACACGTCCATAAGGTTTTATCTTGGTGAACAACCCAACCAACGATATGGTTATAATAGTTCTAAGAACTTTATGAAGGGTGATGGTGGTGAAAAATCACATCTATTTTTATTTGGATTCATTTGGAGAGTGAAAAGGATTGTAGTGCTAGTTTCTACGTTGATAAAGTTCCTAACCACATTGTGGGGTAATCTTCTCTAATGGTGCATGAAGTTCGTATATATTTATCCCTAGGGTGTAGCTAAGAGGCTATTGGATTACGGTTTATGGGGTTCAAGGATTCTAAGCTAGGGGTTAGGGGTTAAGGGGTTAGAGGCTTTGGGTTTAAGGGATCAAGGTGTTAATTTGTTATGAGTTATGTGTGTAGGGGTTAAGGGATTTTGGCGTTTGGGTTAAAGGGATAGGGACTTTAGTGGTTATGGGTTAAGTGTGTAAGGGTTGTGATAATGTGGCCCCTAATCCCCTTGTCACAATTATTGGGGGTTCACCTATCAATTTCTCTCATTGCCTTTCCTATAGATGTCAATTTCTCTCATTGCCTTACCTATAGTGTGTCTTGGAGCTATTAGATGTCATTTCATTGAGCTATAGTGATAGGTGAGAGCTATGCATAACTCACTAAAGGTGTATCAAGAGGCTATTATTCTATTGGCTATAGAATTTGACTCTTTTTATTTGTAACTTAGCGAAATGGAAAAGATGTGGAGACAATCTCCATTCTTCTTCTTTCACCAGGCCATGTAAAATAAATGAAGCAAATAGTTTCAACCCCTTGGAGAAGGAAAATTTAGAACAATAATTAGCATGAACAAACAAAGAATCTAATGAGCTAAGCTTAGAGGAGTCTCCCTTTGTAAACAAGCATCCATAATCTTGTTAGAGTTAGTAAGAGTATTTACTAGAAGTTGAGTAGTCTTCACATCACCAACCACATCCAACAGAAAGGTACCAATCCCTATAATAAAAATGATGTCTCCAAATAAGGTGTAGTTAATACCAGTAATATCATCTTATGAATCTATTACAATATGATTTGGAAAGTACGTTTCCATACATGTGTGAAAGAAAAAATCCGTTTGGTTAGCAAAAGGAAGTCTTTTTCAAGACCTTAAGAAACCCCCTTGAAGGAGACAAGAAGGGTTTGAAACCATGGAAAAAAGGCATCATATATTGTCTATCACATGTCAAACTGAGTGAACAAACACATGCACAGATATCATATTGCTAAGAATGAAGTGTTTGGATTAGAGTTAAAGTTGTTATTTTAGTTTGTTGTCTTTTTTTGTCTTTTAGTGTACGAATTTTTCTGGTCTACTTTGCTAAGGCAGTTTGGATTTCAAATATTCAAGGAATATGTGAGCTAATATAAGACCATATTGTACTCTTTTAAATAACATGATGAACTACTTAGCACAATTTATGGTTTTGGATTGATTGAGATGTTTATTTTTGGATGGATGGATTTACATCTCTTTAGCCAATAATCAAAACTCATTAAGCATTGTTGCAAGTATGTTATTGACATGTTGAAGTGTCATTGAGACTTAGAGGTATAAGATTTAGACTTGTATGTTGTCACCTATCTGGGTGTGATGATACCTTGTGGAGGTAGGCAAAATTTCGATTTTTTTAACTCTTGGAAATATTCTATATGCTCTTGAGAGAATTTCAACCTTTTAAATAAAATTATAAACAAATGTACATTCATGCAATAATTACTAATTGATTTGGGGGTGACTCAAAAAATTGTAGCATGTTGGCTTGTTGAATTTGTTAGTAAGTTAGGGTTTGATAAATTTGAAAGCTTCAATGGGATTGTTGTGATTGTATGTGTTTTAGAGAAGCTAGTTTGGAGTAGTGGTTATGCTTCCTTTACTGAATTTAATTTCTTTGGTTCTTCTTCTTGTGCATGCCCACTATGGTATCTTCTCGTTTGCAAATATTTTCTTATTCTGTACAGAAAAATTTCTTGTTGCATCCTTGAAAAAGTTGCACAATTGTCCTGATTTATCTTTGCAATACCTTGAGTTGTCTCGCTTATTTCAATTTGGCTGGAATTTTCCACCTCAAGAGGGTTGTTAGACTTTGTTGTCTAACTAAATTGTTACAACATTTTTTCTTTTATTTATTTATTTTTTCTTCAAGGAGGTGTTTCCTTTAAATTCTAAGAGAAGCATTGCAAGTGGCCTGGTTATAGCAGTCATCAGAAAATGTCTGTGACCATGGGCAAGAAAACCCTCCGAGGGTGAAAATTGGGTATGTTATACCTATGGAAAAATTTGGCTAACATACAATTAGATATGTTATATGTAGTTCACAATTAGGATATTGCAGACCATACTGTTGCACATAAAAATGCACTACTCCTCAAATATCAGGGTAAGTGCAAGAGTATTTATTGAATATAGTTTAGTCACATGATACAACTATCCCACAACTCTACAGTACAGAGACCAACATGGAACAACAAACTTAAAATCGATTGATGCACTCACTTTCATGGGAAGTTCATGAAAATTTTTATTTTCTTATATAATGCACTTTTACCCACATTTGGAGATCACACAAAAATGGTATTCACAATAAAGTTTTCTGGGTGAAGAAATTCATTTTTCCTACAAGATCAGGTTATATAGCTATAATGTCTCGTGTTTTTTTGTACATACGACCAGAAACATATCTTGTAGGAATTTTGAAGGAAATCCCACTCAAATTATCAGAGAATCTCCGGGTGATCTCATTAAAAAAATATTTTTCTCCATATATGTTGAGTATTCTTTCTCTTCACTGTGTTTTATATATAAATTCATTTCAATTCATTCATATCATATATACTCTGGCTCCTGGTTCCAATTTAAAGGTTAAGTTATCAACATTGTTTTTTGTTCTTTATTTAGAAAGTGCTTGTGGTTTGAAGAGGTTGCAAGAGATGGGAATCTCAAATACTTGTTGACTGAGCTAATGTAAGTTTTATAGGTAGAATGTGTCGTTTCAATCCCTGATGTCTCAAATTTGGCCGCACATTTAGGAGCTAGTATCCTTCACTCACATTTATCATGAGCTCAATTAACTAGCAGATAAGCTCTCCGAGGAGGCATTCAATTATCCAGCTAATGAACTATCAGTAAGATAAGGGTTGTGTCACACCCAAAAAAAAATAAAACTCGCAAAATTTAAGCTAACAAAAACCCCTACTCCTGACGCTGACAACTTTTCTCCCTCAAGGACCAATGCCTTCTCCTT
Organism: Pinus albicaulis; assembly: GCA_034641835.2. Taxonomy (NCBI): domain Eukaryota; kingdom Viridiplantae; phylum Streptophyta; class Pinopsida; order Pinales; family Pinaceae; genus Pinus; species Pinus albicaulis. The sequence continues at coordinate 376,269 of JAXQQM020068288.1, forward strand.
CATTAGGCAATACTTCCTCAACAACTCACTCAACTGCATTATTTCTATACCCCCAACAATCTATTTATGTTATTGTGCCCATAACATTTTTCAAATAATCTGATGTTTCATATCGGTGAATGTCAAATGCCAATTTACTATTTGAAAACCAAATTTGCATCCCTTGTACCTAATGATCCTTCTTCGTTGAATATTTTCTTGAATGGCGTTTTGTTTACTAATTTTTATCATTTAATGATTTCTTATATGTCAGGATTCTTCTCTATTTCATGCCTTACGACGTTTCCTTTGCAACATTTGGTGCAATTGCTAGTTTAAATTTTTTCACATATTTAAAAAATTAAACAATTTTAGTTCATGGAATGTAACTCAATTGACAATCACCTTCTTATGAAGTACTATGTTAAAACATGAGATTCAAAGTTCAAATCTCCTTGAGTAGCCAACCAAAAAATAATATATATTTTTTAATCTATTTATTTATTATATTTTTAGAATGTGGTTGAATGAAAAAAATAAATAAATATAACATAAAATAAATAAATATGACCTGATTAAATTTCATGTGGCTTGAATATTTCGAAAATAAAAAATATAATTATCCATTATTCACTCATGGAATTTCAATGCAAACTTGTGAATGCTAATGATTTTGTGTCTTAATTGCTAACTGTCTTAAATAGGTTATGTCTTAACTGTCATTGTCTTATGTAGCCATTGTCTTAAATATAAAGTTTTATCTTAAATATTTTTGTCTCAAAGTGCTTTTGTCTTAAATATAAATTTTTGTCTTAAAATATTTTTGTCTCAAAATATTTTTGTCTCAAATTGCTTTTGTCTTAAAATATTTTTGTCTCAAACTGTTTTTGTCTTAAATATAAAGTTTTGTCTTAAAATCCTTTTGTCTTAATTTTTTTTGTCTTAAAATTTTGTGTCTCAAATTGTTTTTGTCTTAAATATAAAAATTTTATAGAAAAATTATTTTTGTCTCACACTATTTTTGTTTAAATTTTATATTTAAAACAATTCAATTAATATTAAATTTTAATATAAAATAACTAAAATAAAAAGTGAATTTTTAAGACAAAAGATTTGTTTTGTCCTGATAATGCCCTTAGTGCCCTTAGTGTAGTAGTGTATCAACTTCAATGAAAACTCCTTATTACTAAGAATTTCACTTCAGAATTGACGAAAATTGTCCGCGAATCTTCGCACATATTTAATCTCGTGCTTAATTCCACGAATTTTGCTTAATGGATAAAAAAATTACGAGAAAATTATTTTATTTTTCTGCCGGTAAGAATTCGGAAAGACTTGTGCTTGAATATTTTCAACAAGATTTTTTATCAATAAATCCTAAATGTATTTCTTAAAAAGAAAACGAAAAGCTATGGAATATAAGCACTGTGAAATTCTCAGCAAATGCAATTTTAGTAAGATTAAATAACTTTTAGCTAAATCACTGGAACCGGATGATCTTCTCGTCCTCCATCACAATTAAAATGATTTGATTTGATGAAATGGTTGACATTTCCTATAATTAATATCAAACATCACAAAAGATAGCCAAACGTCGAAATAATCAACCCTTCCCCGTGGTTCGGAGAATTCAAAGCACAGTTGCACCACGAGGGAAGCACTCTGTCTTTTGAGCTACTACATGGGATGGATGGATTGATGATCCATTTCAAATTTTTTTTTTTTCTCTACAGAAATAAAATTATTCATTTTCTTTTTGTAATCCTAGGTCTCTTCTTTCTCCTATTTTATTTTTCTTTCAGAGCTTAGCCGACCCCATCCTTCTGGATATTCCATGGCTTATCTCAGTCGGTTGGCCACTGGAAAATCGACTTCTTTACCCCCTGCTGGGTTTTTTTGCACACCCGGTGATGATGTCAAGCCCGGCGGTGAAGGAAAGACGTCAAGTCCAGTGGTGAAGGCAATCAGATCGGCCACCAGCAGGGATGGAATTTGACGGGTATTTTGCCTGTCATAAGGCATTTTACCCATTTTTGACGTGTAAATTTTTTTTATGACTGTTTTTGGGAAGTGCTTCGAATTGTACAAAACGTATTAATGATGGGTTATATATTTCTGAAAACGTTACTAGTATCTATTTTTATTGAAGAAACCCTGAAATTTCCAATTTAAATTTATATAGTGTTTGGGCAAGATTCAATTTCAAGGCAAGTTCACTATTTTATTTATAAATTTTATAAAAATCTCACAATTTTATTTTTTAATTTTATAAAAATCTCAGTTTTATTCTATTTCTTTTTGGGAATTGGTTCATGGAATTTGGACTTTCTATTTTCGTGGTACGAAAAAAAAAAAATCTTCAAAATTGGAATTATGCCCAGTGCCAACTAAGTAAGAGCGATGATATAAATGAAAACATATAAGGGAGATGAAAGAAAACAAGATCCCTGATATAGATAAGCAGAGTCAGAGTTTTCATAGTTTATAGATAAAGACCTGGAACCACCAATAGCTGTGGTTGAGGCAATTCACCGAGTGAAAGTTCACTGTTCATAGCCTATAGCCGATAGACAATTATAGCTAACTAAAGGCCACTCTCATATAGAAGATATCGGGGAGACATATCTAGGTAAGAGAAAGCTAAATATCAATTGATAGATCAGGAAGGTATCAATCGATATATCGCAGCAAGTTTGATATCAGGTCTCCGGTCGATGAAGGCAGGCGGAAAGATTCATAGCAGCAGTTTTTGAAAGAGGTGCGAAAATCAGCTGGATAGTCTAAAATAATTAAGTGGAGAACCTAGGAGGGAAGGGAATCTCATAAAGCAAATTTTAAAAATAATGCGTTGAAATTGGAGAGACTACCTTTATTTTGATCTTTCCAAAAGTACCTATTTAATATTTAGTTATTTTAAATTTAATATTTAGTTATTATGGATGGGTGAAATGATTAGAAATAATTCTTTTTATGGATTGTTGAAATTATTTCAAATAATTCTTTTGTAGAGTGCATGATTGATAAATATTTATATTTCATTTATTTTTATATGAATTATTTTCCATTTATTATTTGGTTTTTCAACTTTACCATTAAACATAAATAAAATAAAATAATGCAAATCTTTATTTGGAGATTAGGGTTTGGGAGAGATTTTTTTCATTTTCAAATAGGTATCATTTTAGTTTATTTGTTTCAGCTCTGGTTTGTTATATGTTTAAATTTAAAATTTAAAAATGAAACGGAAATACAATTTTTATGGTATATTATGGTAGGATTTTATTTTATTTTTTATTTTATTTTTTTTAAATAGCTAGCAATATTCTTTAAAATCACACGAGACAAGCTAATTAAATAATAGAACGAATTTTATTAAATAAGATCCATCTAAAACATGGATCTAACATGAGCCGAAAGGGATCAAATTCCTTTTGTTGCAAACTTATTTTAGAATACAAAGAATTGTTATTGTTTAAATTTCACTTTTGATTGTTATAGAGATTACATAACATGTGTATTGAAACATTTTATATTAATTTATATTAAATTATTTTATTCATAACTCACATTGGATATTTGATTCTATCATATATTAAAATATTTTCTTTTTACATTTTTTTCTATATATAGATTTATATAAAGTTGATATCACTTATTAAAATATTTTTTAAAAACATTAGATTTAAACATCTTACTCACATATTTTTTTTACTTCTAATTACTCTACATGATATTAGGTCATATGGACAACTAATTAAAAATGCATAGCATATATATATATATATATTTTTTCATTTTTATTATAGCCGACATTGTTTTTCTATTTAGAGAATATTTTATTTTTATTTTACGAGGAATGAACATACTTAACGTAGCCTTCACACTGGGATGTAGAAACAATATAGATGCAGTTTAACCACATATCTACCAAGGGCCTTGAGAGATCCAATATCAAACTTTTTTTTTTAAATTACATGTCAATTAATACATTTTACTGTTTTGTAAATTTGTGATTAATATAGTTTTATGTGGTAATTTTTAATTGTTTAAATTGTATAATTTGATATTTTATCATTATTAATATTTTATATTAAAAAGTGAATTAGTCACACATTTTCCTCTTATTAAAAAGTAACTACTCTACATTACCTTCAATTAATTTTTCCTTTCAAGCTAAGGTTAACACACACACACACACATATATAAATACACACTTTCTGTAGAGAGAGAAAATCCATGCTGAAATATATTAGTTAATATGGATATTCAAACACTTTCTTTAAGTTCTATATATATATTTTATTTCTATAAAGTTGTATAAAATTATAATATCAACCCTTAATTGTTGTGTTAATAGATTTTTAATTGTTTAAATTATTTTTACTATTTTTTGACTTACCCATCCCCCTCATACTGGATTCTAGAATGAGCCTTTTGGCTCAATTATAATATCAACACTTAATTGTTGGGTTAATAGATTTTTAATTGTTTAAATTATTTTTATTATTTTTTGAGGACGTGACATACTTATCATCTCCCTCATACTGGATTGTAGAATAAGTCTTTCGGCTCAATGAGCCTTTTGGCTCAATTATAATATCAACACTTAATTGTTGTGTTAATAGATTTTTAATTGTTTAAATTATTTTTATTATTTTTTGAGGACGTGACATACTTAACCCTCATACTGGATTGTAGAATGATTGACATACTTAGCATCTCCCTTATACTGGATTGTAGAATGAGCCTTTCTGCTCAATCAACACTTAATTGTTGGGTTAATAGATTTTTAATTGTTTAAATTATTTTTATTATTTTTTGAGGACGTGACATACTTAACATCTCCCTCATATTGGATTGTAGAATGAGCCTTTCGGCTCAATGATTGACATACTTAACATCTCCCTTATACTGGATTGTAGAATGAGCCTTTCTGCTCAATCAACACTTAACTGTTGGGTTAATAGACTTTTAATTGTTTAAATTATTTTTATTATTTTTTGAGGACGTGACATACTTAACATCTCCCTCATATTGGATTGTAGAATGAGCCTTTCGGCTCAATGATTGACATACTTAACATCTCCCTTATACTGGTTTGTAGAATGAGCCTTTCTGCTCAATCAACACTTAATTGTTGGGTTAATAGATTTTCAATTGTTTAAATTATTTTTATTATTTTTTGAGGACGTGACATACTTAACATCTCCCTCATACTGGATTGTAAAATGATTGACATACTTAACATCTCCCTTATACTGGATTGTAGAATGAGCCTTTCTGCTCTATCAACACTTAATTGTTGGGTTAATAGATTTTTAATTGTTTAAATTATTTTTATTATTTTTTGAGGAAGTGACATACTTAACATCTCCCTCATACTGGATTGTAGAATGATTAACATACTTAACATCTCCCTTATACTGGATCGTAGAATGAGCCTTTCTGCTCAATCAACACTTAATTGTTGGGTTAATAGATTTTTAATTGTTTAAATTATTTTTATTATTTTTTGAGGACATGACATACTTAACATCTCCCTCATATTGGATTGTAGAATGAGCCTTTCGGCTCAATGATTGACATACTTAACATCTCCCTTATACTGGATTGTAGAATGAGCCTTTCTGCTCAATCAACACTTAATTGTTGGGTTAATAGATTTTTAATTGTTTAAATTATTTTTATTATTTTTTGAGGACGTGACATACTTAACATCTCCCTCATACTAGATTGTAGAATGATTGACATACTTAACATCTCCCTTATACTGGATTGTAGAATGAGCCTTTCTGCTCAATCAACACTTAATTGTTGGGTTAATAGATTTTTAATTGTTTAAATTATTTTTATTATTTTTTGAGGACGTGACATACTTAACATCTCCCTCATATTGCAGTGTAGAATGATCCTTTCGGCTCAATAACCAACAATAACTTTTGAAAAGAGAATATTTTTTATTAAATATACACAACAATAATTTTTGAAATAGTTAAGATGACAAGAGAAGTTTAGGAAAAGAATAAGTGTCATACTAAAAGATATTTAGGAAATACTTAAACATCATTTTAACCAACATTATGTCTATCTTAGTATGGTCTATTAATGTATTGTTCTGTGTCATTTAGGTTTATTAAGCGTTCTGTTATCTTATTATTATTTCAATTTATTAAGATTTTTTGTGTGTCTTGGTTAAAATTTGATGGGTTTATTAAGTTTTTTGGTGTCTTATTATTAAACTTTTGGTTAAGATTTGATAAGTTGAAGTTGATCGTATAATTTTTTTTAACTTAAATGTAAAATATACACTTGACTATATCATTAATCAAGCCCGATGTCCAATGTCATTCAAAGACATATTCAAGTAGGTGTTGCTACTTGTTAGGTGGAAATCTATTTATGTTTTGATTTTTCACTTTTCATAATCCTTTACTCATAATTATTATTTTTGTTTTAAAAAATCTCTTACTCATAATTATTATTTTTGTTTTAAAAAATCTCTTACTCATAATTATTATTTTTGTTTTAAGAACTTTAAAATAATGATTAGAATTCTTTAGTGAAATTTAAATTGATTTTTTATATTATTTATAATTAACCATAATTATTATTAATCATACTTTAAATCAAATTGAGAAAAATTTAAGATGGTTTTGTCATTATGTTAGGAAATTATTGTCAAGAATCATCCATACATAATTGTGTTCAAGATAATCATCAACAAACCCACACATATTCACACCTAACACCTTCAAGAATTTTGAGTTTGCATTCAAAATGTGAATCATGCCCTCCAAATTTAATCAACATAGTTAACCAAATCTAAACTGTATGTATTGGAGTATGTATCAAAAATTAATTATGACTTTTCTCTACATGTTTCAATATCACTCTAATCCCTATGTTATTGTTATAGGTCACACCTCTTTTCACAAAAACTTGGGAAACATAGAACAAGATACACAAAATATGTCAATGTAATAGAGTAGCATTAGATTGAAAACTTTATAATATATTGGAAACAAAATTTATTTATTGTAATAAATCATTTTCAAACCAAAACTTAAGATTTAATAACTCATGTGTTAAATTCATTTTGTTTTTTTTTTTTAATGTGAAAAATTTTAATATGGTTATTTTGTTTTTTTTTTAATAATAAATATTGTGAAAATTTTAATATAATTATGTTAATTAAGGGTAAATTTTTAATCAAATATTTATTGGTGAATGGTTAATTTATTAGCAGAACATTATTTTTGAAGGGAAAAATTTTAAACATAATTTTTCTTGAAGGGAAACATAAAAACCCAAAACGTCAAAAAATATATATATGACGAGTAAAAATAACTCCAAATTCCATCCCTGGCAGCCAGGTAGCCACGTCACAAGTAAAAAGTAAAATTTTGGTTGTTATATTTTTCACTCCACGCGCCGTGTTGTTTAAGGAAAGAGCCGATAATCGCCATTTAAGGAACACTACCCCTTGAAATTACCCATTGGTAGTCCTTAAGGGGGTAAGCTTTCAGTACTCCCAAATGTTTGTGGATCTTGGGTAGTTAACTTGTTTCCTTACTTCAAATAAAGATAAAATCTTAGCCAAACAAACACATTAAGTCATCCTCCAACCCAAAGATACAAAAAGTCTTACATGTATATATAAAATTTGAGAATAAAAATAAATTAATAAAAACATAAAACTAATTGTTTAAAAAATTTAAAAATATTAATTCTATTTTGTTAATAAAACTTTTACAATAAAACTTTGTTTTATATTTTTTAATTCATTTTAATATATATATATATATATATATATATATATATATATATATATATATATATATATATATATATATAATCAAAATTTAAAAAGTTGAAGTTAAGCTTTCCTTTTATTGAAAAATTGAATTTGTAAACTTTTTAAATCACTTCCAACCAAATTATTAGTAAATTATTATTGATTTTTTTTTGAAACTATAATTCAAAATTTTATTCACCATTAATAAATATAACAAAAGTTGTTAATATATAGAACTTTGTTTTAGGAATTTTAATTTATTATAAAAATATTTATATTATCAAAATTTAATTCACCATTAATAAATATAACAAAACAAAATTTGTTAATACATAGAACTTTGTTTGAGGATTTTTAATTTGTTAAATTTAATTTATCGTTAATAAATATAACAAAAGTTGTTAATACATAGAATTTTGTTTTAGGATTTTTAATTTGTTATAAAATTATTTATACTGTTTCTCTTTTTAAAAAAAGCAATGATTTAAAGTTAAATTTTCTTAGAGTGAATTAAATTTAAATTTTTTTTTTTTTCAACTATAATTACATCGTAAGACATTTCTCTTTGAAAACAACTCCTAGGTGTCACTGTGTACATATTTGCAAGATAGGATCCCATGTTAGATGATTAAAGAAATATTTTCCATTGGATTGAAACGGTTATAGTGAACTTCCTCGCTTGGAGAAAATGAGAAGCGCCACATATGCATCACACAACAACGAAAGCTCCAAGGATTTCTTTATTAAACCACCACAACGCTTATTGGCGGTCACCTGCGCCACTCTTCAACTAGTTACCATTCTTACACCTTCACACACAAAGAGGCCTCACTTCAAGTGTTGAATGCTTAGTTTCTTACCTATCATTCCTTTTCCCTTAACTGTGCTCAGAGAACCACATCTGGAAGTCTACAAGAGGTTATAGGGTTCGACGCTTCTCCAATTCCAGTTCTCAGTGATAAGTAATTCCTTCCTGGGTTTATTCATTTTCTGTAGTTTCTTACTTCTTATTATTTATTTACAAGGTGGGACTCTAATACTACAATCTTATGTGTTACAGGGTTCATGGTGGTCATTCTTCCTTTACTACAGGTGAGGTTAATTGAATGAGTACCGGATTGGCAGCAGGACTAATGGTAACATTCTTGCTTGGTGTTTTGATTCATGTTTAATATGTTTTAATGCATAGGATGGATGACACAACTATAATATTTGTCCCTTGGACTTTTTTACCTCCTTTCATTTTCCAACTCTGGCTCAATGATTCAGTTTCTCATGAACCCTTCTCTACAGTTGCATAGGTAAACTATCGTTTTATCCATAGAGGGTTAGTGTTTTACAGCTAGAGTTCATTGCATTTTTTCTAATCGAATTCGGACCTATGGTTGGTGTTTGTAGGCTTGAATGTGATCATAGCACCACGTTGGCCCTTTAGAAAGGTTCCACTCTACACCGACATGTTAAATGCAGTTCTCTTCTCAGTATATCTATAGTGAGCTTGTTTTTGTCAAGGGTTAGTAGGAACTAATTTTGTGCGAGGCGGGGGTTCGAATGTCACTGTTAAGGGTTTTTCCTATTTTAAAAACATTTATGATTGAGCCTTTTTCCGCCATATCCTATGTAAATATGAGTTTTACTCGTTAAATTGTTATGTAATTTCATTTGAAATGGTTTTGGAACATAACCTTCCTTCCCCTTCACGCACACAGAGTCCTCACTTCAAGTGTTGAATGCTCAGTTACTTGCTTATCATTCATTTTCCCTTAACTGTGCTCGGCGAACCACATATGGAAGTATGTGTAGGTTTGAACCCTGTACAGATATTATCTGCAAACAAATTCTTAAAACATAAAATAAACAACGACGAGAGCTTAAAACATAAAAAAAATATATACACAGAGATTTCCCCCTGGACCCCATCTCGGGACTACTAGCTTGATTTTTCATTATATTCCTTTTAGTGTTAAAAAAACATATATATCCATCTCCAAGCATTCATAAACTCCAATCCATTAACCTTGAATTAGAACATAATTGTAGTTCGCTCGAACGGATCTACAAAATACTAGGGGACATAAACCATCATGCCCCAAAACCATGTGCAAACCCATGCACAAAACCATAGGTGGGTCAACCCACCTAAAATAGGGTCCAAAAACATTTTCGCAGGACGCTGCCCCGGACCTTGTGTAAGAGGATACCCGCCCCCTGCAAACCCCTCAACATGGGGGGATGTCGCCCCCACTCCCCCCCCCACCCCCTCACATGTGTGTGACTATTCGTGGAAATAATATAACACATACCAAACATTATCCCACTTGTTGTTTTCTTTACACACGGGGCCACTTGAGAGCTTAGTCACTAGTCTAACCTTGCAAAACCCATTGTTTCTCTACACCAAGAGAACTTCTAAGTGCTCGTAGAATTCTTCAATACATTTGCAACATTCTTCGAAGTGTCCACCTTTACCAGCAACACCTTTTTATCCACAACCATATATCTCACGAAGTGATATTGAACATCAATGTGCTTTGTCTTTGAATGATAAGGAGGGTTCTTAGCCAAGAAAATTTCACTTTGACAATCACAGTCTATCCTTATAGCTTGTTGCACCAAGCCCGTACTTGAACACAATCTCTTCAACCAAATTTATTCCTTACTTACATGAGTGGTTGTCATGTATTCTGCCTCTCTAGTTGAAAGAGCCGCTAGAGGTTGTATTTTACTCATCGAACTAACTGCACCTCCAAATAGGCTAAATACATGCCCACTTGTATATCTTCTTTGGTCTAGATCTCCAGCCTAGTCTACATCAACAAATCCTCGGATGTCCAAAACTCTTTCCAATCCTGGTCTTCCCTGGTAGCACAAACCCTAATCACTAGTGCCACACAAATATCTGAAAACCCACTTCACTACTGTCTAGTATAGACCATTGCATACATCAGGCTACCCACTGCACTTGCATATGGAAAATGAGACATATCCTCCTCTTCTTCTTGTGTCTTGGGACACTATTTAGTAGATAGATTTACATCTATAGGAATAGGAACCTTCACCGATTTACTATCCTTCATATTGAACCTTTGCAATATTGTCTCGAATAATTCCTTTGGTTTAACTAGAGCTTCCCCTTTGCTCGATCTCTCTTGATTTCCATGCCAAAAATATCTTTTGCAGCACCAAAATCCTTCATGTCGAATTTGGAGAACAACTGGGTCTCCAAACCTTGGATAATTTCTTTGTCATTTCCAACCAGCCACATATCATCCACATATAAGACCAAATAAATAACATGATCACCCATTAATTTAAAATACACACATTGATCCTCTTTTCTTTTGGTGAAACCAAGTCCCCGTATATAGGCATAAAATTTATGATACAACATCCTTGGTGACTGTTTTAACCCATACATAGACTTTTTTTAACCTGCATACTAGTTATTTCTTACCTTTCACTGCAAAGCCTTCAGGTTTCTTCATATACATCTCCTCTTCGAGATCCCCATGAAGAAATGTTGTCTTCACATCCATATCTTCTACCTCAAAATCAAATGCAGGAGAAATAAATAAAATTAATCTAATAGAAGTAACCTTGGCAACAGGAGAACAAATATCACCGAAATCAATTCCCAAGACATGGGAATAACATTTTGCTACCAATCAAGCTTTGTATTTCTCCACCTTTCCTTCTACATTCATCTTCTTCTTAAACACCCATTTTCTCCCAATGGGCTTCCTTCCAACTGGCAACTCCACTATACCCCATGCCTCATTTGAGCAAGGATGCCATTTCATCAACCATCGCCTCCTTCCATAGTTTTCCATCCTTTGAATCCACTACCTCCCTAACAGTTCTGGGATAATCATTAGTGATAGTTAAAGCAATATTTGAACAGAAAGAAGATGGACTATACCTCTCTCTTTTCCTTCTTTCCTGAACTGATCTTCTCATTACTGGAGCTTGTGGCTCTTCCTCTTTTGAATCTTATTCTGTTGTAGAGTCCGATTCATCCTCCTTTAGTTCAAACTCTATTTTCTGAGGTTCTTTTGGTAGGACTTCATGTTTAAAAACATATTTCACCTCTCTAAACAGCACATCTCTACTATACACAACCTTCCTTGTTTCTAGGTTCCAAAGCTTGTAACCTTTTAAACCATCCTTATACCCAATAAAGATGTACCTTTCAGATTCATTATCCAACTTGGTCATTTTCTCCTTTGGAACATGTACATATGAATCACATGTAAATACCCTCTGATGTGAAAGAGAGGGTTTCTTACCATTCCATACCTCATGTGGAGTCTTATCCTCCAACATTGATGAAGGTGATATGTTTACCAAGTAACATGCGGTCTCCACTACCTCTGCCTAGAATTCTTGTCCTAACTTGGAACCACTATGAATGATTTTTGCCTTTTCCATCAACATTGTGTTCATTCTTTCTGAAACACCTTTTTTTGAGGTGTGTATGGAGTAGTCTTCTATTGTGCTATACTACACTTCTTACAAAACTCTTCAAATTCCTTCTTGCAGAATTCTCCTCCATTATATGTCCTCAACACCTTTATCTTCTTCTTTATCTAGTTTTCCACCAGAGCCTTAAATTCTTTAAACTTGTCAAATACTTTAGATTTATTCCTCGAGAAATATATCCATGTATTCCTTGAGAAGTCATCTATGAATGAAACATAGTACACAAGACTTTCCCAGTGATGGGACCAGCATAGGTTCAAACACATCACGGTGCACAAGCTCTAATATCTTCTTCGCCCTCTTAACACCAGAAGGAAAACTCACCCGATTATGCTTCCCATATACACAATGTTCACAGAAATCGAAATCTAGAGAGAAATTAGAAAAACCTTATACCATACCATTACCATGCAATATTCGAAGGTCCTTATCTCCAATATGTCTAAGCCTTTGATGCCATAGCATGGCCTTTTCTCCAGAGACCGCTAGGTTTTTCGCTCCACTTTTAGGAACCATAGAATTGTTGAACCCATCAATAACAGTGTTACCCTGAAGCTTGTACATAGTTCCAATACAAACTCCCCGCATTAATCCGAGTGCTCCCCGAAACATCTTGCAAGTATATTTCTCAAACATTGTTTTTACACTTGCATCATCCATCTTGCGTACAAAAATCAGATTTCTGTCTAATGCAGAAATATGCAGAAAACGAGGAAGTTTTCTAATCCTTCCACCTTGTAGCTTTAACTTGAATTTTCCATTTTTGATGATTCTGGCCTTCCTATCATCCCCTAATAATACATCATCACCATCATACTTCTCATACTCGCAGAACCACTCCCTATGGGGAGTGAAGTGAAAGGATGCACCTGATTCAATCAACCATGCCTCATGATCTACATGTGTATTTGAAGAAGAATCCAAATACACATCCCCACCTACATCTGAGTTGGTTTTCTCCTCTACAAAAGGAGCATCATTAGATCCCTTTCCTTTCTCAATAGCATTAGATCTGCAGTCCTTTTTGAAGTGCCCTTCCTTTCTGCATTCCAGCACACCTTTATAGGCTTTGCTGGATATTTAGATATCTCTCTAGATTTAGATCTCCCACTCGAAAATTTATTTTTGTTTCTATTTTGGAACCTTCCTCATATATATAAGGCATCTCTATTCTGGCCCTCCATGTTTCTTTATCTCATTTCCTCCGACATCAAGGCTCAGACATTTTCATCAAAATTCAAGGTAGTTGTATTGCTACATATTCTAATAACTATACGGTCCCATGAATCTAGTAGAGAATAAAACAAACTAATGCACTTATCTTCATCTGAAATTTTAATATCAACAGATGACAACTGACTTACCACGGTATTGAAGGCGTTCAGATTTTCTGTCACCGAGTCTCCATCCTTCATCCTTAGGTTATACAACTTTTTCCGCATCAGTAATTTATTCACCGGAGAGTTAGATTGGTACAAAGTCCCTAACTTGACCCAGAAAGTCTTCGTCATAGCTTTCCCAGACACATTCAACAATATCAAATTTGAGATAAAAAACCATATTGTGGTCTTTGCCTTTCGATCCAACTTCACCTAGTCTTCATCTAACATTGCCATTGGTTTAGTACTCGAATCTAACATGATCCACTGATCTTTATCCACCATCATATCCTCCATCTTAAGCTTCCACAACTCAAAACTCTAACCATTAAATTTCTCTATCTCTATATTTCCACTTCTCACCATCTTCTTTCACTGCAAGAATCGATCCCGCAGATCTCTCACTGATTAGGATCTACCACATGCCCGAGAAAAAAACCCCTCAACAACAAATGCATCCCCTTGAAGCCGAAACAACTCTGATACCAAATGTAGGTTTTAACCCTGTACATAAATTATCTACAAATGAATTTTTAAAATAGAAAATAAACAATAACGAGAACATAAAACTTAAAAAATATATACACAGATGTTTTTCCCCTGGATCCCAAATCGGGACTACCAGCTTCATTTTTCATTATATTCCTTTTAGTGTTACAACACACATATATACATGTCGAAGAATTCATAAAATACAATACATTAACCTTGTATTAGAACATAACAGTAGTTCCCTTGACTGGATCTACAAAATACCAGGGGCCAAAAACCATCATGCCCCAAAACCATGTCCAAAGTCATGCACAAAACCATAGGTGGGTCCACCCACCTAAAATAGGGTCAAAAAAAATTATCCTTGGGCACTGCCCCAATCCCTGCATGGGGGGCTACCCCACCACTACAAACCCCTGGACAAGAGGGGTTGTCGCCCACGTGTGATGCCCCCCCTTGTTGTTCCTGGTGCAACAAAAAGGGTTGCCTTTCACCCCCCCCTAAGACCCCTTCATGCATGCCACTATTCATGGAAATAATATAGCACATACCCAATAGTATGAAAGAGGTTACAGGGTTTGACGCTTCTCAAATTTCAAGTTCTTAGTGAAGTAATTCCTTCATGGGTCTATTATTTTCCTGTAGTTTCTTACTTCTTCTTATTTATTTACAAGGTGGGACTCTAATATTGAAATATTCTGTGTTGCAGGGTTCACGATGGTCATTCCTCCTTTGCTGCAGGTGAGGTTAATTGAATGAGTACTAGATTGGCAGTAAGATTGATGGTAATGTTCTCCCTTGGTGTTGTGATTCATGTTTAATTTGTTTTTATGCATAGGATGGATGACACAACTATCGGCTCTGTCCCTTTGAATTATTTACTTCCTTCCATTTCATAGCTTCAACTCAATGACTAAGTTTCTCACTAACCCTTCCCTACAGTTCTATAGGTAAGCTGTTTTTTTATCCACAGAGGGTTATTGTTTTACAGTTTGAGTTCATTGCAATTTTTCTAATCGAATTCATACATATCATTGGTGTTTGTAGGCCTGAATGCAAGCGTAGCTCCCGGTTGTCCTTTCAGAAACGTTCCACTACTACACTGATAGGTTACATGCAGTTCTCTTCTCAGTAGCACCATAGTTAGATTGTTTGTATTCAGGGTTAGTAGGAACTAATTCCATGTGAGCCTGGGATTCGAATGTAACCGTTAAGGATTTTTCCCATTCTAAAAAAATTGATGGTCGAGCCTTTTGTCACCATATCCAATGTAAATATGAGTTTTACTAGTTAAATTGTTATGTAATTTCATTGGAAATGGTTATGGAATAGAACCTTCCTCCACCTTCACGTGCACAAAGGCCTTACTTCAGACCTTTGATTGGTGTTTTCAGGCTTGAATGCAAGCATAGCTTCTGGTTGTCCCTTCAGCGAGGTTCCACTGCTAAACCGACATGTTACATACAATTCTCTTCTCAATAGCACCGTAATATTTTTTTCTATCCAGGTTTAGTGGAACTAATTCTGTGTGAGCCTACGATTTGAATGTAACTATTAAGAACTTTTCTCATTTTAAAAACATTGATGGGTAAGTCTTTTGTCACAATATCATATGTAAATACAAGCTTTCCTCATTAAATTGTTATGTAATTTCATTGGAAATGGTTATGGAACAAAACCTTCCTTCACCTTCGCACACACAAAGGCCTCACTTCAAGTGTTGAACGCTTATTTATTTGCCTATCATTCATTTTTCCTTGACTGTGCTCGACAAACCGCATCTGGAAGTCTGCAAAATGTTACATGGTTCAACACTTCTCCAGTTCAAGTTCCCAGTGATAAGTAATTCCTTCCTTGGTATATTCTTTTTCTATATTTTCTTACTTCTTTTTATTTATTTACAAGTTGGGACTCTAATACTATTTTATTTTTTTTACGGGGTTGACAATGGTTATTCTTCCTTTACTATTGGTGAGGTTAATTGAATGAGTACCAGATTTGCAACATGACTGATGGTAACGTTATCCATTGGTGTTGTGATTCATGTTTAACTTTTTTTATGCATAGGATGGATGAATCAACTATCAGCTCTGTCCCTTGGACTTCTTTACTTCCTTCCATTTCACGACTCTTACTCAATCACTCAGTTTCTCACCAACCCTTCTCTACAGTTCTATAAGTAACCCATCATTTTATCCATAGAGGGTTAATTTTTTACATATTGAGTTCATTGCAATTTTTCTAATCAAATTCTGTCTTCTAAATGGTGTTTGTGGGCTTGGATGTGAGCATAGCTCCCGGTTGGCCCTTCGGTAAGGTTCCATTGCTACACTGACAAGTTACATGAAGTTCTCTTCTCAGTAGCATTGTAGTTAGCTTTTTTATGTCCAAGGTTAGTAGGAAATAATTATGCGTCAGCCTGGAGTTCGAATGTAACTGTTAATGACCAAGAGCTTAGAATTATGCTCAAAATCAAAGTTCTCAAAATGACACGAAAATTGAACGATTGTGTAGTGTTTGTCATTCTGAATCTGGCACAACTCATTTCGCCCGAAATGGGCTCCGTATGGCTTCAGAAACGAGTTCTGTTTGTTTTCCTAAACAAGAAAATTTGACGAAAACATTGTAGAACAAGGATCCCAGTCATCAGTCCGTACTACTGACTTTGTATGTTAACTAGGCAGGTCAACTTTTGGTCAACCATTTCCTCCAGCGAATGAAAGGCTGCCAAGTGGTAGAATCTAGTCGCACATTTTTTTGTAGGTGTTAGCATTTTCTTATTGGTTTTGTTTTTGGCCAATGAGGAGGAGGCATGTGGCTTAGCCTGGGAGCTCCACGTGTCCTCCTCACGGCATTATAAAAGTTTTATTATGGACCAGAAGGACCGAGCGGGGGTTGAACATGAGACCTTCGCCCAAATAAAAATCCCCTCCACCACTCTGCCTACACCGACTTCCTTACCCCATACATTCTCCACGCATATCTAAATTTTCATAAGATTGCCAACAGAGGGGAGAGGGAGCCAACCCTCAAGCCATGTAACCGCGGCCCAAGTCCACTGGTGGAGCAGGAGGAGTGCTAACCCTTAAGAGTAGTTTAATTACATTAATCCACATTTTATTAACCTTAATCTGGTTTTATTAACGAAAGATTCGGTTTAGCGTTAAGCTGATTTAACTAACGGTAATGCAGATTAATTAAACTAATCCAGAGTTAAATGGCGGATCCGAAAAATCTGACGGGTTTGCCAAAATTAGCACCAGTTAGCCCAATTTGGGGCTAGTTAGCTAAATTTGGGGAGGAAATTGTGGAGCGGACTTCAAGAAGTCATAACTCAGGCAATTTTCAACCAAATCAGGAGCATAAAGAGGCTAGGGTACCATTTTTTAGTGTTCTGAACTCATTGGTACAAGTTTTAGTAGCAAAAAAGCATTGTAAGCACTTCATTTTTCAAATTTGAGCATCATATAGAGGCCCAAGCCATGGAAGCTGGACCAAGGAGATGTAGCCCAGGAGGGGTGATCTCCTTCATCAATTCCCTGTGTTGATGTGTTGTATGGTGATGTAATGTAATTTTATTTTTTGTTGTTCAGTCTTTATTTTATGTTAAATTGTTCATAAAAATCACTCACAAGACTCAGTAACTTGCAATATCTTATGTTAAATTTTAGCTAACGATATCTAATGGTGATTTAAATGTAGAGAAGATGGATAATTGGATTTTTTAGTTGGAGGTTTATTTCAGAATTCAAAACCTTCAAGAGGATGACATAAATATTCATTTGGCTTCCTTGAGAATGGAGGGTGCAGCAATTGTATGGTGGGAAGCAAGGATACAAGATGAGATTAAAAAACACGGTAAGAACTCAATTTCTTAGTCTTATTTCATTGTTGCCATTAAAACAAAATTCTACCCTCTAGCTTACATTAAAAAATCCATTATGGAATCGCATAATTTTAGACAACTAAAGGGAAAAAGTTTTCAAAACTATACACAAGAGTTCAGGAGAAGAGCACCAGTTTTGGGTGTTAATTCAACTTCTCAAGAAAAATTTTTAAATTATATTGGGGGTTTGCACAACTATATTAGAAATACTATTCTCATGTTCAATCCCACAAACTTATATGAGGTTTTTGTTCAAGCCACACATCTAGAAGTAAGAGGGAAACATAGTGCATATGAGAAAAGTGATAGTTTCATTGAGTATGAAGGTAAAGGAAAGGGTAAGTTTAATGGAAAAGGGAAGAAAAAAGGTTTTATTAAAATAGATAAAGAGAAACTCACATGTAAACATTGTTCAAAAATGGCCATGATGAATACCATTGTTGGCAACTCGATCCATAGTTGAAGCCAAACAAACTTAAAACCAAAGAGAAGGAGAAAACAATTGTAATCATTAAACATGAGTCAGGTTCAGATTCAGGAGATGAAACCAAGATTACAACAATGGGTTTCAAAGGTAATAACATAGCAAGCACTAGTTCCTCAAGTTGTTCTAATGTAACTCAACATGATGATACAAGAATTGAACTCTTTCATATTAGAGTTGTTTCAAAACATACCAAAATAGACACACTATTTGATAGTGGTTCTCAAGCCAATTTGATTTCTGAAGACTTAGATAAGAGGTTAAAACTAGAAACTGTTACACATCTAAGACCTTATCCTTTAGGCTGGATATGCAAGAATGCAAACTTGCAAGTAACAATTAAGTGCATCCTAAGGTTTGCAATCAATTCAAAATTTCTTGACGAAGTTTAACTTGATGTAGTTCCACTTGAGATTTCAGGTATGTTTTTGGGAAGTCCTTATCTTTATGATAGGAGGGTTGTATTTCATCGCCATGAGAATAAGTGCCACTTGTTCAAGAATGGAATTGAGTACATAGTTAGAGCGCATAAGAAGAAGAGGAGTTTGTCTCTTATACATGTAGGAGAAATGAAGAGAATAGTGAATGCAAGAAAAAATTTGGCTTTGCTAATGTTCAAGCACAATGATGTTTTGAATGAGACCTTTCAAGAAGATGCATCAAATGAACAAGATGATTTCATTGAAGTTTTTAAAGTTTACAATAAGATGTTCCAGGGCTCTAACATGTTTCCTTTGAAAAGAGGTAAACAAGATGTGAAAGATCTGCAGTAGTCAACATGAGTGTTGAACAGTGATGGAAACAAGATGTCAGTGTTGAATGTTGCAAAAATCAAAGAACAAGCGCCAAAGAAAGATGAAAAAGAAGGCATAGGTTCCAAAAATACTTGTTTTTGGTTTCAAAATGGTGCATGGCAATGGTGAAAACACTTGGTCAAAATTCAACTCAAGTACAAGGCAAGACAAGCTAAAAATCGCCATGTCAACAGTGTTTGAGGTGAGAAATTTTTAAAGTTATTCAAGTTTCCTTTAATTGATGACCGAGGTGGTAACAAGTTTTTTTCGTCAAGGACAACTTGCGGTTCTGTAAATTCTGGGAAATTTCAACATGATGGTGTCTACAATAGTAAGGCAGGGTCTTCAGAATCAAGGAAAAAGATTAGTTTTTATGAAAATCTAAAATTGTCGAATTTAGGGAAATTCCAGTGGATTCAGAATGGAACGGTGAGGGAACTGTGCCATAATCCACATGTTCAGTAATGAAAGATATTTTTTGTTCCAAAAGCTTCCAGTGGGGAGGAATGATCAGATGCTCATAATTATGCTCAAAAATCAAAGTTCTCAAATGACACGAAACTCGAATGACCATGTAGTGTTATGACCATGTAGTGTCCGTCGTTCTAAATCTAGCATAACTCATTTCAGTGATCTGGGGACTGTATGGTGAGGAACTATATCCTTCAATATACATTTTGAGTAAGACCAAATATATTTTGGGTTCCAAAAGCTCTCCACAGAGGAATGATCGTAAAATAGAATTATGCTAAAAAATCAAAGTTTTCAAAATGAACAAACTAATGACCAAAGAAAACACGCTGTAACTTGGATTTCAACTCATTTCACATGAAATGGACTATGTATGGTGTAGAAACGATATCTCTCTATTTTACTAAATAAGCAAATTTGGCAAAAAATTTGTAGAACAGTGATCCCAGTCAGTAGTTCATATTGCTGATGTGGCATGCTAACTGGGCATGTCAACTTTTGGTCAACCATTTCCCCCAACGAATGAAAGGCTGCCAAGTGGCAGAATCTTGTTGGCGCATTTTTAGTAAGTGTTGGAATTTTCTTATTGACTTTTTTTTGGGCCAATGAGGAGGAGGCATGTGGCTCACCCTGTGGCTACCATGTGTCCTCCTCACGACATTATAAAAGTTTGGTTATGGACTGAAAGGACTAGGATATTTTCCAACATGAGACCTCTGCCCAGCTAACAAGTCATGCCACCACTCCTACTACACCGAGTTCCTTACCCCATACATTCTCCACGCATATTTAAATTTTCATAAGATTTTCAATGGGGGGAGAGGGGGCCAGCCCCCAAGCCATGTAACTGTGGCCCAAGACCACCAATGGAGCGATAATAGCACTAACCCTTAAGTACATTTTAATTAATTTTAATCCGCATTTAATTAACCTTAACCTAGTTTTATTAATGGAAGTGTCGGTTTGGCTTTAAGCCGGTTTAGTTAATGGTAATTTGGATTAATTAAAATAATCCAGAGTTAATTGGCGGATCTGAAAAAATAGGTGGGTTTGCCAATACTAGTGCCAGTTAGCCTAATTTGGGTCCAGTTAGCAAAATTTGGGGAGGAAATTGTGGAACAGACTTGGATAATTCATAGCTCAACCAATTTTCGACCAAATCAGGAGAAAAAAAAGGCTAAGGTATAATTTTTGAGTGTTATGAACTCATTGGTGCAGGTTTCAAGAGTAGGACAGCATTGTAAAAACATTATTTTGAAAATTTGAGCATAATATAGATGCCCAAGCAATGGAAAATGGACTAAGGAGATGTAGCCCAGTAGGGATGAACTCCTTCATCAAATCCCTGTGTTGATGTGTTTTATGGTGATGTACTGTACTTTTATTTTTTGATGTTCAAGCATTTATAAACCCCAATCCATTAACCTTGTATTAGAACATAATATTAGTTCCCTTGACCGGATTTACAAAATACCAGGTGTCTAAAACCATCATGCCCCAAAACCATGTGCAAACCCATGCACAAAAACATAGGCAGGTCCACTCACCTAAAATAGGGTCCAAAACAAATTTCTTGGGATGCTGCCCCAGACCCCGCTCAGGAGGCTATCTTCCCCCCTGTGAACCCCCCCACCCCGGAACGAACAACGCGAGCTATCCCTCCCCCTCCTCCCCCCCCCCCCCTCCCCCTACGCGTTTGACTATTCATGGAAAGAATATAACACATACCCAAAATTCTCCCACTTCTTGTTTTCTTTCTGCAGGGGACCACGAGAGAGCTTAGTCATTAGTCTAGCCCTACAACACCCATTGTTTCTCTACACCAAAAGAAATTTTGAGTGCTCATAGACTTCGTCAATGCATCTACAAAATTCTTCAATGTGTCCACCTTTACCAACAACAACTTTTTATCCTCAACCATATACATCAGAAATTGATATTGAACATCAATGTGCTTTGTCTTTGAATGATAATAAGCCTTCTTAGCCAATAAAATTACAATTTGGATATCATAGTCTATCCTTATATCTCGCTGCACCAACCCCATACTTGAACACAATATTTGCAACCAAACTGCTTCCTTGCTTGCATGAGTGGCTAGAATGTATTCTACCTTTGTAGTTGAAAGAGCCACTACAGACTGTCTTTTACTCATCCAATTGACTGCACCTCCAAATAGGATAAACACATACCCACTTGTAGATCTTCTTTGGACCATATCTCCAGCCTAATCTGCATCAAAAAAACCTCGGATGTCCAAAACTCTGTCCAATCCTGGTCTTCCCTGGTAGCACAAACCATAATCACTAGTGCCATGCAAATATCTGAAAACTTGCTTCACTGTTGCCCAATGCTTCTTCCCTAGTTTTGACATAAACCTTCTCAATACTCCCACTGCATGTGCAATTTCTAGTCTAGTACAGACTATTGCATACATCAAGATACCCACTACACTTGCATATGGAACACGGGACATATCCTCCTCTTCTTCTTGTGTCTTGGGACACTGTTCAGTAGATATATTTACACCTACAGGAATAGGAACCTTCACCGATTTACTATCCTGCATATTGAACCTTTGTAATATTGTCTCGAGATACTTCCTCTAGTTTAACTAGAGCTTCCTCTTTGCCTAATCTCTTGTAATTTCCATGACAAAAATATAGTTTCCAGCACCAAGATCCTTCATGCCGAATTTGGAGAACAATTCGGTCTTCAAATCTTGGACAATTTCTTTGTCATTTCCAACTAGCAACATATCATCCACATACAAGACCAAATAAATAACTCGGTCACCAATTAATTTAAAATACACACAATGATCCTCTTTGCTTCTGGTGAAGCCAAGTCCCCGTCTATAGTCATAGAATTTCTGATGCCACATCCTTGGTGACTGTTTTAACCCATACATAGACTTTTTTAACCTGCAGAGTAGTTATTTCTTACCATTCATTGCAAAGCCTTCAGGTTTCTTCATGTACATCTCCTCTTCCAGATCCTCATGAAGAAATTTTGTCTTCACATCCATCTGTTCTACCTCAAAATCAAATGCAACAACAATAGATAAAATTAATCTAATAGAAGTAACCTTGGCAACAGGAGAAAAAATATCACCAAAATCAATTCCCGACACCTGGGAATAACCTTTTGCTACAAATCGATATTTTTATTTATCCACCTTGCCTTCTACATTCATATTCTTCTTAAACACCCATTTTCTCCCGATGGGCTTCCTTCCAGTCAACAACTCCACTAGATGCCATGCCTCATTTTTGTGTAAGGATTCCATTTCATCAACCATGGTGTCCTTCCTTAGTTTTCCATCCTCTGAAACCACTACCTCCGTGACAGTTCCGGGATAATCACCAGTGATAGTTAAAGAAAAATTTGAACAGAAAGAAAATGGACTATACCTTTCTCGCTGCCTTCTTTCCTGAACTGGTCTTCTCACAACTTGAGTTTGTTGCTCTTCCTCTTCTCAATCTTGTTCTGTTGTAGAGTCTGATCCATCCTCCTTTAGCTCAAACTCTATCTTCTCAGGTTGGTTCACTTTGTAGGACTTCATGTTTAACAACATCTTTCACCTCTCTAAACATCACATCTTGGCTATACACAACCTTCCTTGTTTCTAGGTTGCAAAACTTGTAACCTTTTAAACCATCCTTATACCCAATAAAGATGAACCTTTCAGATTTATTATCCAAATTGGTCCTTTTCTCCTTTGTAACATGTACATATGCATCACATCCAAATACCCTCAGATGTGAAAGAGAGGGTTTCTTACCAATCCATACCTCATGTGGAGTCTTATCCTCCAACATTGATGAAGGTGATCCCTTGACTAGGTAACATGTAGTCTCTTGATGTCCTAACCAGTACCATTGAGCATGCTTCTTGCCTTTTCCATAAAAGTTTTGTTCATTCTTTCTCCAAATACCTTTTCTGAGGTGTCTATGGAGTTTTATTCTGTCGTGCTATACCACATTTCTTACATAACCCTTCAAATTCCTTCTTGTAGAATTCTCCACCATTATCTGTCCTCAACACCTTTATCTTCTTCTTTATTTAGTTTTCCACCAGAGCCTTAAATTCTTTAAATATATCAAAGACTTCAGATTTATTCCTCAAGAAATATATCCATGTATTCCTTGAGAAGTTATCTATGAATTAAACATAGTACACAAGACTTTCCAAGTGATGGGACCGACACAGGTCCAAACACATCACTCTGCACAAGCATATCTTGTTCACCCTCTTAACACCAGAAGGAAAACTCACCTGATTATGATTCCCATATACAAAATGTTCATAGAAATTGAAATCCAAAGAGAAATTAGACAAAACTGATACCATACCATTACCATGCAATATTCGAAGGCCCTTCTCTCAAATATGTCTAAGCCTTTGATGCCATAGCATGGTCTTTTCTCCAGAGACCACTAGGTTTTCCACTCCACTTTCAAGAACCACAAAATTTTTGCACCCATCAATAACAGTTCTACCCTAAAGCTTGTACAAAGTTCCAATCCAAACTCCCCGCATTAATACCAGCGCTCCCCAAAACATCTTGCAGGTGTCTTTCTCATAAATTGTTTTTACACCGGCATCATCCATCTTGCTTACAAAAATCATAACAATGCAGGAATATGTAGAAGACCAGGAAGTGTTCTAATCCTTCCACCTTGTAGCTTCAGCTTGAATTTTCCACGTCTAATGATTATGGACTTCCTATCATCCCCTAAGAATACATCATCACCATCATACTTGTCATACTCGCAAAACCACTCCCTATGGGGAGTGAAGTGAAAGGATGCACCTGATTCAATCAACCATGCCTCATGATCTACATATGTATTTGAAGAAGAAGCCAAATACACATCCCACCTTCATCTAAGTTGGGTTTTGCCTCTACAGAAGGAGCATCATCAGATCCATTTCCTTTCTCAATAGATTTAGATCCGCAGTCCTTTTTGAAGTTCCCTTCCTTTCCACATTTCCAACACACCTTTATAGGCTTTCCTGGAGATTTAGATCTCTCTCTAGATTTAGATCTCCCACTCGAAAATTTATTTTTGTTTCTGTTTTGGGAACTTCCTCATATAGATAAGGCATCTCCATTCTGGCCCTCCATATTTCTCCGTCTCATTTCCTCCTATAGCAAGGCTAAGACAATTTCATCAAAATTCAAGGTATTTGTACTGCTACCTATTTTAATAACCATACAGTCCCATGAATCTGGTAGAGAACACAACAAATTGATGCATTTATCTTCATCTGAGATTTTAATATGAACATATGACAACTGACTTAACACAATATTGAAGGTGTTCAAATGCTCTGTCACCAAGTCTCCATCGTTCATCCTAAGGTTATACAGCTTTTTTCGCAAGAACAATTTATTCACCAGATACTTATATTGGTACAAAGTCCCTAACTTGACCCAAAAATTCTTCGTCGTAGCTTCCCCAAATACATTCAACAATATCAAATCTTAGATACACAACCATATTGTTCTCTTTGCCTTCCGATCCAACTTCGTCCAATCTTCATCTGACATTTCCATTGGTTTATTACTCAGATCTACCATGATCCACTGATCTTTATCCACAAGCAGATCCTCCATCTTGAGCTTCCACAACTCAAAAATTTGACCATTAAATTTATCGATCTCTATCTTTCCACTGCTCGCCATCTTCTTTCACTGCAAGAATCAATCCCGTAGATCTCCTGCTGAATAGGGTCTACCACATGCCCGAGCAAAAAATACCTCAGTAGCAAAGGCGTCCCCTTGAAGCTGAAACAACTCTGATACCAAATGTAGGTTTTAACCCTGTACATAAATTATCTGCAAATGAACTCATAAAACAGAAAATAAACAATAACGAGAGCATAAAATATAAAAAATATATACACAAAAAATTTTCCCCTAGATCCCAAATCAGGACTATGAGATTGATTTTTCATTATATTCCTTTTAGTGTTACAACACATATATATACATGTCGAAGCATTCATAAACCCCAATCCATTAACCCTGAATTAGAACATAACGTTAGTTACCTTTACTGGATCTACAAAATACCAGGGGCCGAAAACCATCATGCCCCAAAACCATGTGCAAAATCATGCAAAAAACCATAGGCAGGTCCACCCACTTAAAATATGGTCCAAAAAAATTATCCTCTGCCCCAAACCTCACATAGGGAGATACCCCCCAACTATGAACCACTAAACAAGGGGGGCTACCACCCCCCCCCCTCGCTGCCCCCGACACAATCAACAAGGTTAGCTTTTCCCCCCCCTGTGACCCCGCTGCGCATGCAACTATTCGTTGAAAGAATATAACAAATACCCTGTTATCACTCTGTAATTTCTCAAGGCTAAAGAAAGAAATCATCGAGGTAACCACAAACCTACTTTGGAGTTTAGGATCTAGCCCTCCTAAACTCAGATAGGGCTCTCTCTATATGATTTAGCTTTATTTGAAATAGTTATTAGGCTAGTTAAGAAGTATAGAGTTGGTTTTTGAATTGGTTTGGTTGGAAATGAAAAGGAAGGCCATTGGGAAATGGAGCCAAAGAGGCTTGGGTGATCAATTTGTAGAAGTATCAAGCTTAAGTATAACATTGCAAGATAGACATTTATATTGGATCCTTTATATTTGGATGGTCAAAATGGTTTCAATCGGGATGAGAGAGAAATTAAGGATTCTCAGATCTAGATATCAAAATGAGAGAAAAGAATCGGGAAAAGAGGGCAATGAAGGATCCTCTAAACCGGATAATGAAAGAGGTCAATCGAAATCAGGGAGCAATGAAGAATTCCCTAATCTGGATATCATAAGAAAATATGTAGATTACTAACAGTTAAAGTCAGAGTGTATGATCTCAACACATTCTACAGTAATACTCATGTTAGACAATTCAGAATTAAGAAAACAATAAGATGGAAATAAAGGAAAACACATATACAATAAGGAAAACTTCACCAAAAGCTATGGCACATGAATCCTGAAACAAATGCTCTTTTATTAATGCAAATAGTCACTTGAACTTAGTGGACTGCATCGCTTTCATGTTTTATTTTTATCTCTTTTTTGTTGGGGTTCATATTTTATTTTCTTTTTTATCCTTTTTCTTTCAGTCCTTGGATTTTTTTTTTAGGACTTTTACCCTCTTTTCATTTTTTTTATTTTTAATATGGGAAAACAATTTTGCAGAAAGCAAAGTTTGTACATATTACAAGACTAATCAAATTCAATTCAAAATTATGAATCCTATTATTATAGGACACTAACAGTGGCTCAAAATGGGGATGGCATATCCTTGTGAGATACATAGTCGACTAGTAGCCTGATCCATTGTGCCAATCCCAAGACTGCTCATGATTTTTTTATATAATCTATGTGATTGAAAATTTTGAACTGAAATCAAAGCTTTTTTTCAAACTAAAATATGGTACCTACTATCTTAAGCTAAAACTAGAAGGAATGATTGAAAAAATGCTCAAAACATTGAGCTTTATTTTCACACTGCTATCTACTCTATACTACTAAAACTTATACTGCATCAAGTAATACAAAAATGCCAATGAATCCAGTCAAGTAGTTGTAGAAACAAATGGACAACTTGACTACTTTGTAGAAAAATCAGAAATACAACTTGATTATTTGTTCACATAATCCCAGTTATGATGTGTAATGGAAAGTGCTGATGTTTTTGACCTTTATAAAGAGTATATATTTGAAAACTTGAGCCAAAAATAAACTCCATGTAATATGATATAGGATCAATAAAAGCATGATGTTTGATATCTGCTTCTAGGCCTTCAATGACTAGTTGCTTAGTTGTATTTTGAATATTAAAACCTGCATATACATTTTCAGTCTTGTACTTGAAAACATAATCATCATCAATCTGCAAATCAATAGGTAGTACAATTTCCTCTTGCTTTGGAGAAGGAAGATTTTCCAAGAACTCTTTAGGATCTTGGAAATTATATGAGAGAATTTGAGAATCCAAAAGTTCAATACCATTCTCAAACTTTTCAACAACTAACTCAAGAAAGCAAGCTTTAGCTTCAGAAGTAATTTTCTTTTATTTGAAAATACGAAACACAGCTGTTAGAAAACTTTCATCAAACTGAAACTCTGCTAACCGATTCTTGAATCCATTTAAAACTTCATAAGATAAAAGGTTTGCCACAAACCCTATCATCTTGTTCAGCAATAAATCTTGTCAACATGTAGTGGAGTGACCATGAATGCTCTAAAAGTTAGGTTCTTTAAATCATGGAGTCACCAGGTGAATAATTACAGCCTTCTTATGTCTGGTCACTGTCCACCATTAGTAATCAGATCTTAACTTTGATGTACTATCCGAGGAAGATCAATTTTGCTCCCCAGTATGGTCACCACTATGTTATCACTCTGTAATTTCTCAAGGCTAAAGAAATAAATCACCGAGGTAACCACAAGCCTACTTTGGAGTTCAGGATCTAGCCCTCCTAAACTCAAGGAGGGCTCTCTCTGTATGATTTAGCTTTATTTGAAATAGATATCAAGCTAGTTAATAAGTACATAGTTGGTTTTTGAATTGGTTTGGTTGGAAATGCAGAGGAAGGCCATTGGGCAATGGAGTCAAATAGGCTTGGGTGATCAATTTGCAAAAGTATCAAGCTTAAGTGGAATAGGGCAATATAGACATTTATATTGGATCCTTTATATTTTGATGGTGAAAATGGTTTCAATTAGGATGAGAGATCAATTAAAGGTTCTCTGATCCGGATATCAAAATGAGAGAAAAGAATCGGAAAAAGAGGGCAATGAAGGATCATCTAAACTAGATAATGAAAGAGGTCAATCAAAATCAGGGAGCAATGAAGAATTCCCTAAACTGGATATTAGAAGAAAACATGTATATTACTAACACTTAAAGGCAGAGTGTATGATCTCAACACATTATACAGTAATACTCCTGTTCGACAATTCAAAATTAGGAAAACAATAAGATGGAAACAAAGGAAAGCACATATACAATAGGGAAAACTTCACCAGAAGATATGGCACATGAATCTTGAAACAACTGCTCTTTTATTAATGAAATAGTCACTTGAACTTAGTAGACTGCATCACCCTACATGGTGAGGTTCATGATTACAAAATCCAACCTCTATTACTTCAAATGATGAAGTATTTATACAAATTCTAAACTGAAATATCTTGAAAAAATATCAAGATTTATTACAAATATCTCCAACTGTATTACATAAATAAAACTCAAACATAGGACATTCAAAACTAATGAATCTACTTGGCACTATACTTGTGGATTTCTGCTGACAAAGAAGAGAAATTCAAATTTGATAGAAACTCTTATTTAATGAGGTGGCATCCTCATCACTAACTGTCTTTGAGCTTTTTCCTCCCGAATTTCTGAAAACTAGGGTCTAGAAATCCATTTCTATATCTCAATCCGAGATAGATATGTAAAAATTGAGAGAGGTTATTGTAGATAAATATTTTTTTGAGATAAATCTCTCTTTGTTTCCTAAAATTTCGCTCCATTTGTTCACAATAAGCTCTGCAAAAAGATGTGTAAAACAAAACTTGCAGAGTCCGATAAATAAGATGTGCAGATGTGCATATATCTCTCATTCTGTAATACCTGTGAATAAAGTGAGATAGGCTTTTGTAGGTTGGCATCCTAGGAACATAAAAATCCTCCAGTTTTGCAAGATTCATTTCTGATTGGCTACAATCTTCTCTGCAAAATGATGACTAAACAAGAATTTTTTGTAATAAGTGCTTTCAAATATTGTTTAAAATTTCCAAAACCATAATGGCTGTAAGAAACGTGAGAGATGTTTTGGTATATGAGGATGTTAGAAACAAAAACCTCTTTCATATTTTGAAAATTATTTCTCATCTGTTTGTTTCTTCCATTTGTCTTCTTTCACCTGTATGTAACCTTCCACTGAGTAAAATCCTTTCCTCTCTGTTAGAACATTACTATCTCTGTGTAAATGATTTCTTTCTGCTCTGTCTCTAATTTGATTTAATTTTATCTTGGTACACAAATTTCTTTTGAATGAAATATTTTGAATTCAGATGTTGAGAGTCCGGAGTAAACAGGTTTGGTGACTAGTATCCAAACTGTTTGTCCAGGTCTTGTATAATCACCTGCAAAAATAAATCAATAGTTAATGAAACTAGTTTTTTCGAGAAGGGATCATGGCTTCTGGGCATGGGGGAAGACTACGAAACAAGTCTGAACTGAAATGGATTTTCAATTCGGTGTTGGCAATGATATTCTTGTTTATGTAATTTAAACAGAGGTAAGGGAATGGCAGAATCTCATATTGGGGAAACTATGTGATTCTTATATTGTACAGAGGTAGTTTTCAAACAGTGATGGCTTTGTCACATAGTAGGGTGCATATGTTAATCGCAACAGAGGAGCAGACAAGTTTATCGCATGGGTGTAGACATTAATCACAATATTTTATCGCATGGTTCAAAAGGAGGTTTATCGCAATGGGCAGGAGAAACCACTGGGTGTTTTTCACATGAGCGAAAGGTGGTAAGTAGTAAGGCTTGGATCGATGCGATTGAATACGGGAATGACGCGTTGCAAGGGGAGGAGGAACAAAACAACCTATTTCACTAGGTCTTGTGGTATTAACGGTTGTGCTATTTCTGATGCAATAATGAATATTAGCCGCTAGATTAGCTGGTGTTGATCGGATGGTTGTTGGGGTTGAAAGCTATCAACGATGGTGGGGCCGGGAATTGCTATGTAGAGGGGATATATATATGTGCGGGGTTACAATAAAAATAGGAATCGGGATTACAATATAGTAGAGGGATTTAGTAAATATATGAAGTGAGAATGCTAATTTAATGTAATGGAGGTAAAGGCTTATTTAAATGAAATATGTATAACGGGAGTTAATTCAAACTATAGGGAAAATAATAAAAGGGGTGTGGAGAAATATATGTAGAATAGAATATGGGGGATATTAGAAAAGTATGTATATAAAATAAACTATAGGTGGGAATTAGGAATGTTTTAGGGATTGATTAAATCAATATCGTGGGGAATCCAATATAATATGCTAATAAGTGAAAATTGATAGCGGGATAGGTTTTAATGGAGTGAGCCCGACATATTTTAACCATTAAAACTATGCAAAAATTGGGTTTTAAGATAAGGAAAGGGGGTTTTAGCGAAGGGGAGATGGTTAAAATAGGGGGGAAGGGATATTTGTAAAAGGAAAAGGGTTAAAATGGGGAAAAGGGATATTTTACAAGGGGGTAAATGTATTTAGAAAGGAAGTTAGTAAATGAAATGACCAATTTTCTACCATGCATGCGTTGTGAAAATTTCTTTTACCTACCCATCATCTATCCTAACACTTTTCCTTCATTTACATGGCTGCATTTGTGCTTGCAAACCCTTATTCATTTTTCTTTTAACATCAAACTAACAAATTCTATCCTTATTTCTTCCAAGGGCTCAGATTAAGCTGTTGAGCTCCTTATTATTCTCTATCTAACTACTGATCTGTCAAGTTTAAACTATTTGGCTAGATCTTTATTCTCTATCTAATAGCATGAAATTTAAAGCATGAGAGGTTAAGATTAAGCTGTTTAACCTTCATGGATTGTGTCATTGTAAAACGCTGCACACAATATTCATTTTTGCAAAAAAAATAAATAGTAGTGGAATTTGGATTTGCATCACTTTCATGTTTTATTTTTATCTCTTTTTTGTTGGGTTTCATATTTTATTTTCTTTTTGGTCCTTTTTCTTTCAGTCCTTGGATTTTTTTTTTAGTACTTTTACCCTCTTTACATTTTTTTTTATTTTGAATATGGGAAAAAAAATTTGCAGAAAATTTTGTACATATTACAAGACTAATCAAATTCAATTCAAAATTATGAATCCTATTATTATAGGACCCAAAAAGTGGCTCCACATGGGGATGGCATCTCTTTGTGCTATGTCAAGAACACCATCGACTAGTACCTGATCCATTGCGCCAATCCCAAGATTGCTCATGATTTTTTTATATAATCTCTGTGATTGAAAATTTTGAACTGAAATCAAAGCTTTTATGAAAACTAATATCTGGTACCTGCTATCTTAAGCTGATACCAGAATGAATGCTTGAAAATATGCTCAAAACATTGAGCTTTATTTTCACACTTTTATCTACTCTATGCTACTGAAACTTATACTGGATCAAGTAATACAAAAATGTCAATGAAGCCATTCAAGTAGTTCTAGCAACAAATGGACAACTTGACTACGTTATAGCAAAATCATAAATACAGCTTGATTATTTGTTCACATAATCCAAGTTGTGATGTGTAATGGCAACTACTGATGTTTTTGACATTTATAAACAGTATATATTTGAAAATTTGAGCCAAAAAGAACCTACATGTAATATGCTATAGGATAAATAAAACCATGATGTATGATATCTACTTCTAGGCCTTCAATGACTAGTTTCTCAGTTGTATTCTGAATATTAAACCCTGCATCTACATTTTCAGTCTTGTACTCGAAAACATAATCATCATCAATCTATAAATAAACAGGTAGTACAATTTCCTCTTGCTTTGGAGAAGGAAGATTTTCCAAGAACTCTTTAGGATCTTGGAAATTATATGACTGAATTTGAGAATCAAAAAGTTGAATACCATTCTCAAACTTTTCAACAACTAACTCAAGAAATAATGTTTTAGCTCCATAAGGAATTTTCTTTGATTTGAAAATATGAAACACAGTTGTTAGAAAACTTTCATCAAACTGAAACTTTGCTAACCGATTCCTGAATCCATTTAAAACTTCATAAGAGAAAAGGTTTTCCACCAACCCTATCATCTTGTTCAACAATAAATCTGGTCAACATGTAGTGGAGTCACCATGGATGCTCTAAAAGTTGGGTTCTTTAAATCATGGAGTCGCAAGGTGAATAATTACAGCCTTCTTGTGTCTATTCACTGTCCACCATTAGTAATAAGATCTGAACTTTGATGTACTATCGGAGGAA
Source organism: Pinus albicaulis (assembly GCA_034641835.2). NCBI lineage: Eukaryota > Viridiplantae > Streptophyta > Pinopsida > Pinales > Pinaceae > Pinus > Pinus albicaulis. The sequence goes on from JAXQQM020068288.1 coordinate 409,090, forward strand.
GATAAATTTTGTTCCCTAGTATGGTCGCCACTATGTTATCACTCCGTAATTTCTCAGGCTAAAGAAATAAATCACCGAGGTAACCACAAACCTAGTTTGGAGTTTAGGATCTAGCCCTCCTAAACTCAGAGAGGGCTCTCTCTGTATCATTTAGCTTTATTTGAAATAGATATTAGGCTATTTAATAAGTACAGGGTTGGTTTCTGAATTGGTTTGGTTGGAAATGCAGAGGAAGGCCATTGGGAAATGGTGTCAAAGAGGCTTGGGTGATCAATTTGCAGAAGTATCAAGCTTAAGTGGAATAGGAAAAGATAGACATTTGTTTTGGATCCTTTAAATTTGGATGGTGAAAATGGTTTCAATTGGGATGAGAGAGAAATTAATCGTTCTCATATCCGGATATCAAAATGAGAGAAAAGAATCAGGAAAAGAGGGCAATGAAGTATCCTCTAAACCAGATAATGAAAGAGGTCAATCGAAATCGGGGAGCAATGAAGAATTCCCTAATCTGGATATCAGAAGACAACATGTAGATTACTAATAGTTAAATTCAGAGTGTATGATCTCAACACATTCTATAGTAATACTCCTGTTAGACAATTCAAAATTAAGAAAACAATAAGATGGAAACAAAGGAAAGCACATATACAATAAGGAAAACTTCACCAGAATATAAGGCACATGAATCTTGAAACACTGGCTCTTTTATTAATGAAAATAGTCACTTGAACATAGTGGATTGCATCACCCTAGATGGTGAGGTTCGTGGTTACAAAATCCAACCTCTATTACTTCAAATGATGAAGTATTTATACAAATTCTAAACTTCAATATCTTGAAAAATTATCAAGGTTTCTTACAAATATCTCCAACTGTATTACACAAATAGAACTCAAACATAGGACATTAAAAACTAATGAATCTACTTGGCACTATCCTTGTGGATTGCTACTGAAAAAGAAGAGCAATTCGAATTTGATAGCAACTCTTATATGATGAGGTGGCATCCTAGTCACTAATTGTATTTGAGCTTTTTCCTCCCAATTTTTTTAAAACTAGGGTCTAGAAATCCCTTTCTATATCTCAATCCAAGATAGATATGTAAAAATTGAAAGAGTGTATTGTAGATAAATATATTTTTGAGATACACCTCTATCAATTTCCTAAAATTCCGCTCCAGTTGTTCACAATAAGCTCTGCAAAAAGATGTGTAAAAGAGAACTTTGCATAGTCCAAAAAATAGGCTGTGAAGATGTGCATGTATCTCTCATTCTGTAATACATGTGCATAAAGTGAGATAGGTTTTTGTAGGTTGGAATTTGAGGAACATAAAACTCCTCCAGGTTTGCGAGATTCATTTCTTATTGGCCATAATATTCTTTTCAAAATGATGACTAAGCAGGAATTTTCTTTAAAAATTGCTTTCAAATATTGTTTAAAATCTCCAAAACCATAATGGTTGTTAGAAAAGTGAGAGAGGTTTTTGTATATGAGGATGTTAGAAAAAAAAAAACTCTTTCAGATTTTGAAAATTCTTTCTCATCTATTTTTTTACTTCATTTGTCTTCTTTCACTTGTATGTAACCTTCCGCTAAGTAAAAGCCTTTCCTCTCTGTTAGAACATTACTATCTCTGTGTAAATGATTTATTTCTACTCTGTCTCTGATTTGATTTAATTTTCTCTTAGTACACAAATTTATTTTGAATGAAATCTTTTGAATTCAGATGTTGAGAGTCTGGGGTAAACAAGTTTGGTGACTAGTATCCAAACTGTTTGTCTAGGTCTTGTATAATCACCTACAAAAATAAATCAATAATTAATGAAACATAGTTTTTTCGAGAAGGTATCATGGCTTCTGGGCATGTGGGAAGACTGTGAAATGAGACTAAACTGAAATGGATTTTCAATTTGGTGTTGGCAATGATATTCTTGTTTATGTAATTTAAACAGAGGTAAGGGAATGGCGGAATCTCATATTGTGGAAACTCTGTGATTCTTATATTGTACAGAGGTAGTTTTCGAACAATGATGGCTTTGTCACACAATAGGGTGCATATGTTAATCGCAACAGAGGAGTAGACAGGTTTATCGTTGGGTGCAGACATTAATCAAAATAGTCTATTGCATGGTTCAAAAGGTGGTTTATCGCAACGGGTAGGAGAAACCACTAGGTGGTTTTCGAATGAGCGAAATGTGGTAAGTAGTAAGGCTTGGATCGATGTGATTGAATACGGGAATGACGGGTGGCAAGGGGAGGAGGAACAAAACAACCTATTTCGCAAGGTCTCTTGGTGTTAACGGTCGGGCTATTGGGGATGTGCTAATGAATACTAGCCATTGGATTAGCTGGTGTTGATCGGACGGCTGTCGGGGTTGAAAGATGTCAGCGATGGTGGGGTCGGGAATTGGTATGCGGAGGGGATATATATGTGCAGGGTTATAATAAAAATAGGAATCGGGATTTTAATATAGTGGGGGGATTTAGTAAGTATATGAAGTGAGAATGTTAATTTAATGTAACAGAGGGAAAGGCTTATTTAAATGAAATGGGTTAAATATATATATAATGGGAGTTAATTTAAACTATAGGGAAAATTTATAAAAGGGGTGTGGAGAAATATATGTAGAATAGAATATGGGGGATATTAGAAATGTATGTATATAAAATAAACTATAGGTGGTAATTATGAATGTTTTAGGGATTGATTAAAATAATATCGAGGGGAATCCAATATAATATGCTAATAAGTGAAAATTGATAGCGAGATAGGTTTTAATGGAGTGAGCCTGACATATTTTAACCATTAAATCTATGCAAAAAGTGAGTTTTAAGATAAGGAAAAGGGGTTTTAGGGATGGGGAAATGGTTAAAATGGGGGGAAAGGGATATTTGTAAAAGGAAAAGGGTTAAAATGGGGGAAAGGGATATTTTACAAGGGGGAAAATGTATTTAGAAAGGAAGTTAGTAAATGAAATGACCAATTTTCTACCATGCATGCCTTGTGAAAATTTCTTTTACCTACCCATCATCTATCCTAACATTTTTCCTTCATTTACATGGGTGCATTTGAGCTTGCAAACCCTTATTCATTTTTCTTTTAACAGCAAGCTAACTAATTCTATCCTTATTTCTTCGAAGGGCTCGGATTAAGCTGTTGAGCTCCTTATTATTCTCTACCTAACTATTGACCTGTCAAGTTTAAACTGTTTGGCTAGATCTTTATTCTTTATCTAATAGAGTGAAATTTAAATCATGAGAGGTTAAGATTAAGCTCTTTAACCTTCATGGATTGTGGCATTGTAACAAGCTGCCACAATCTTTGTTTTTGCAGAAAAAGTAAATAGTAGTGGCATTTGGATTTTCATCACTTTCATGTTTTATTTTTATCTCTTTTTTGTTGGGGTTCATATTTTATTTTCTTTTTGATCCTTTTTCTTTCAGTCCTTGGATTTTTGTTTTAGGAATTTTACCCTCTTTACATTTTTTTTTATTTTTAATATGGGAAAACAATTTTGCAGAAAGAAAAATTCTTACATATTACAAGACTAATCAAAGTCAATTCAGAATTATGAATCCTATTATTATAGGACCATAACATACCCAACATTATGCAAAAGGTTACAGGATTCGACGCTTCTCCAGTTCAAGTTCTTAGTGAAGTAATTCCTTCATGGGTCTATTCTTTTCTTGTAGTTTCTTACTTCTTCTTATTTATTTACAAGGTGGGACTATAATACTGCAATCTTCTATGTTGTAGGGTTCATGATGGTCATTCTTCCTTTACTGTAGGTGAGGTTAATTGAATGAGTACAGGATTGGAAATAATACTGATGGTATCATTCTCCCTTGGTGTTGTGATTCATGTTTAATTTTTTTTTATGCATAGGATGGATTAGACAACTATCAGCTCGGTCCCTTCCACTTATTTACTTCCTTCCACTTCATAGCTTCGACTCAATGACTCAGTTTCTCACTAACCCTTCCCTATAAGTCTATAGGTAAGTGTTTTTTTTATCCATAGAGGGTTAGTGTTTTAAAGTTTGAGTTCATTTCATTTTTTCTAATCGAATTCAGGCCTCTGATTGGTGTTTGCAGGCCTGAATGTGAGTGTAGCTCCTGGTTGTCCTTTCGGAAAGGTTCCACTACTACACCGATAGGTTACATGCAGTTATCTTCTCATTAGCACCATAGTTATATTGTTTTTATCTAGGGTTAGTAGGAACTAATTCCGTGTGAGCCTACAGTTCGAATGTAACTATTAAGGATTTTTCTCGTTCTAAAAACACTGATGGTCGAGCCTTTTGTCGCCATATCCAATGTAAATATGAGTTTTACTAGTTAAATTTTTATGTAATTTCATTGGCAGTGGGTATGGAACAGAACCTTCCTTCACCTTCATGCACACAAAGGCCTTACTTCAAACCTCTGATTGGTGTTTGCAAGCCTGAATGCGAGCATAGATCTTGGTTGTCCCTTCGGTAAGCTTCCATTGCTACACCGACAGGCTACATGCAGTTCTCTTCTCAATAGCACTGTTGTTATATTGTTTCTATCCAAGGTTAGTAGGAACTAAGAATGTAACTGTTAAATATTTTTCTCATTATAAAAACATTGATGGTTGAGCCTTTTGTCACCATATCCTATGTAAATATGAGTTTTCCTGGTTAAATTGTTATTTAGTTTCATTGGAAATGGTTATGGAACAGAACCTTCCTTCACCTTCATGCGCACAAAGGCCTCACTTCAAGTGTTGAACGCTCAGCTATTTGCCTATCATTCCTTTGCCTTTAACTGTGCTAGACAAACCGCATCTGGAAGTCTGCAAGATGTTACATGGTTCAACGCTTCTCTAGTTCAAGTTCCCAGTGATAATTAATTCCTTCCTCGGTCTAATCTTTTTCTCTATTTTCTTAATTCTTGTTATTTATTTACAAGGTGAGAATCTAATACTGAAATCTTTTGTGTTGCGGGGTTCACGATGGTTATTATTCCTTTACTGCATGTGAGGTTAATTGAATGAGTTCCGGTTTTGCAACTGGACTGATGGTAACATTCTCCCTTGGTGTTGTGATTCATGTTTAATTTTTTTTTTATGCATAGGATGGATGACTCAACTATCAGCTCTGTCCCTTGGACTTCTTTACTTCCTTCCATTTCACAGCTCTGACTCAATCACACATTTTCTCACCAACCCTTCTCTACAGTTCTATAGGTAACCCATAATTTTATCCATAGAGGGTTAGTGTTTTACAGATCGAGTTCTTTGCAATTTTTCTAATCAAATTCCATCCTCTCATTGGTGTTTGCAGGCTTGAATGCAAGTGCAGCTCCCGCTTGGCCCTTTGCCAAGGTTCCATTGCTAGACTGAAAATTTATATGTAGTTCTCTTCTCAGTAGCACTGTAGTTAGCATTTTCATGTCCAGGGTTAGTAGGAACTAATTCTGTGTCAACCTGGGGTTCAAATGTAACTGTTAATGACAAGGCACTTAGAATTATGCTAAAAAATCAAAGTTCTCAAAATGACACGAAACCGGAATGACTGTGTATTTTTTGTCATTCTGAATCTGGAGCAACTCATTTCGCGTGAAATGGACTCCGTATGGCTTCATAAACCAGTTCTGTTTGTTTCCCTAAATAGGAAAATTTGGAAAAAACGTTGTAGAACAGGGAGCCCATTCAGCAGTCCGTATTGTTGACTTGGTATGCTAACTAGGTAGGTAAAATTTTGGTTAACCATTTCCTCTAGCGAATGAAAGGCTACCAAGTGGCAGAATCTTGTAGGCAAATTTTTGGTAAGTGTTGGCATTTTCTTATTGGTTGTGTTTTGGGCCAATGAGGAGGAGGCATGTGGCTTAGCCTGGGAGTGGCACGTGTCCTCCTCACAACATTATAAAAGTTTTGTCATGGACTGGAATGACCGAGCGAGAGTCGAACACAAGACCTTCGCCCAACTAACAAGCCCCTCCACCACTCTGCCTACACAGACTTCCTTACCCCATACAGTCTCCACGCATATTTAAATTTTCATAATATTGCCAACAGGGGTGAGAGGGAGCCAGCCCTCAAGCCATGTAACTGCGGCCCAAGTCCACCGGCAGAGCAAGAGGAGCGCTAACCCTTAAACGCAATTTAATTAACTTTAATCCATATTTAATTAACCTTAATCTAGTTTTATTAACGGAAGCGTTGGTTTAGCGTTAAGAAAATTTAATTAACGGTAATGCAAATTAATTAAACTAATCCAGATTTAGCAGGCGGATCCAAAAAATTTGGCGAGTTTTCCAAAATTAGCTCCAATTAGCCCAATTTGGGGCCAGTTAGCTAAATTTGGGGAGGAAATTGAGGAGCGAATTTGGAGAAGTCATAACTCGACCAATTTGCGACAAAATCAAGAGCATAAAGAGGCCAAGGTGCCATTTTGTAGTGTTCTGAACTCATTGGTGCAGGTTTCAAGAGCAAAAAACCATTGTAAACACATCCTTTTCAAATTTGAGCATAATATAGAGGCCCAAGCCATGGATTATGGACCAACGAGATGTAGCCCAGGAGGGGTGAACTCCTTCGTCAAATACCTGTGTTGATGTGTTGAATGGTGATGTAATGTAATTTTATTTTTTGTTGTTCAATATTTATTTTATGTTAAATTGTTCATAAAAATAACATAAAAACACTCATGAGACTCTGTAACTTGCAAGAGAAATTGAACCCTTAAGAAAATGCAAAACATTGGCTTCAAACTCTGAAAGAGAAATTAGCACAAAATTACTAACATACCTTAATCATATCATTTTTGGTATCAAAGCTTTAGGTTTGTTGTGCAAGAAGGGATCTAATTGTTTGCAATTTTGTGTCATGCTTACAAGGTTAAAACTCAAAAGAGGAGAAGGGAAGCTAGTTTAAATCCCTGTAGTTGGGTCAAGAGGAAGAAGGGAAAGGTTTCCAAAGTATTCAACACCAACACATCCTCGAATTGAAGATGAGTCTTCAATGAGCATGTCTCATGAAATAGAACCTACCATGAAATAAGAGGAGAGAACATTCAAAAAGGAATTTTTTGTTGAGATTCAAGAAGAAGATTTAGCACCCACACTAGTGCATTAAGCACCTAGTTTCATTAAGCACCTACACTAGGGTGGGGTCCACAGGGATATTTTTGGGTGCATGTCTATTTTTATTATCTTTTAATTTAGATGGACATTAAACTATAATCTATTCTCAATGTGGTCCTGAAATAGTTAACTGAAGTGGAAAATTTAGTTAGCTAGTGAATTTCGAGTTAGAGGTTGGTTGGTGGGACATGTAGAGTAATTCTAGTTGCAACAAAGCTTTAAGTGCAGTTGTGCATGATTTTGTGCAAGTTGTAAATAGCTTAACTCAGTTAAGTGAGTTAAACTCAATTGTATTAGTTGTAACCGAAGATACACTAGAAAGAGATCAAGTGAATTAAATATTAATTAATTCACATGCAGTGATCTCAGATGCAATTGGAGATTTACTATTATTAATTTCATGCATGTCAGATCTAGTGGAGACCTAGTTGAGTTCTCGGTAAAAGGGAAGTTGAATATCAGTTGTGACATTATCCGCTTGCACACATGAAAGTAAACACACATTGTATGTGCCCATGATACTTGCGCAGTCAAGGAAGGCATGATTGCATTAATTCATGGATTGCATTCAAAAGGGATTGTGTAAGCAAGGCAGGCTATCTGGAGACAATAAGTTGGCTAAGGGATTTGCCAATTTTTGTATGACAGTGTGAGACAATTAGCTGATGTAATGAGGGCTCTTGTGAGAAGAGTTTTGTATTTAATTGTTTTATGTTCCATGATATAATATAAAATAGAAGATAGTGGGACTTTTAGCTGTAAGCTTTCCCCAGGAAATTATCTGTGTTGTGTGTGATTGATCTTTCTTCATGTTCATGTGATTAATGATTGTGTTTTTTAATTATGCAATTATTAGCACATTCAGTATTTAAATTTAGCACATTGTTAGATCAGGTGAATCCAAGATACACATGCTTGTTGTATAATTTCTACATGGTATCAGAGCACAAGAAATTGCAGAAGTGAAGCAGGACCTGAGTTTATGACTGGATAGAATTCGAATTTGCAGAAATACTTTCTTGGTGCTATAACTGATTCAAAATCGAAATGGATTTCAATGGCTTGTGGTTAGAGTGTGCACTTGAGGGCAGCTCGAACTACATTTCTTTGAAGGACTTGATGGAGGCAGTACTCGAAGACAATGGTTTGAAGGAATCCATTGAAAAAGATGTTCCTAAGACAGATGCTGCAGATGCTGCCAATCTTGATGCATGGAAAAAGAAAGTGGAAAAGGCGAGGAGGCTCCTTTTGGAGGGAGTAAGAGACCACATTTTCTCAAGCCTCCATGGGAAATCCACATCATATTCTATGTGGAAGGCTTTGATGGATCTATTCCAAAGAAGCAATGACCATAGGAAATTGGCTCCTAAAGATAAACTCAGGAAGATCAAGATGGAAAAGGGTGACACCATTCCAATGTATCTCACGAAATTTGCCCAAGAGTGTGGGTATAACAGTTTTTGATGATGATTTGGTGACTTTGGCTCTCCTAGGACTTCCTAAGAGTTGGCACAGTTATGAAGACTCTGTCAACAGATAGGAAAAATTGTGAGATTGGGAACGACTATGGTCAGATTTGGTGCAGGACGAGTTCTGATAGAACTCCAGAGATGGCTCTACATCAAAGCATGATGATGAAGAGGATTGTGCTTTAGCTGCCAAGGTGAAGAAGGGGAAGGGGAAGAAATTATATTCTAAATCCTATTATAAAGGCAAGAAGCAGGACATGTCCAAGGTGAAGTTTTTTCACTGTCACGAACATGGGCATTTTTCTACTAATTGTCCACAAAAGAAGAAGAACAAGAAGGATGTTGGATCTGCAGCTGGTGAGGCCCTTGCCTCGCAATTTGAGCTTGATTTCTCCTTGATTTAATGCATGGTTTCAAGTGCATTGAGATAGGTGTGGTATTTGGATAGTGGCGCTTCCTTTCACATGACGGGAGATAAGGAACTTTTCAGTGACTTGGAGGAGAAATATCTCTAGATGCATATTGATGGGTGATGATAGAAGGTACAGTGCTACCGATATTGGTACCATTACCTTTTAGAGGGAGCTAGGTAAACCATTTCAATTAAAATATGTAATGCATGTACCAGGTATGAAGAAAAATTTGGTCTCAGTCGCAATGTTGGAGGAAAGAGGCTATGACGTTGTTTTTAGTGATGGAAAAGCTTTCCTGTGACATAAAACAATGGGTCAAGGCAAGAGGATAGGGATTCGAGTTAAGAATCTCTACAATCTGGAGGTATATGGCTACACTTCCATGATGGGAAAGGCAGAAAAAGTGATGATCCGGGATGAGGGCGAATTATGGCATAGGCGATTAGGCCATCTTCATCATGGAGCCTTGAAATTCATGCAGCAAATTTATATTGGACTTCCAATGGGAACACTTTCTTAGTTAGATCAGTGCAAGGGTTGTGCCATGGGGAAGTATGTAAATTCCACCTTTCATGAGAAGGAGAACCGTGCTTCGGGGATCCTTGAGAGAGTTCAAATAGACGTGTGTGGACCATTCTCAATTTCTTCAACAGTAAAACATAAGTCCTATGTAGTAATTGTTGATTAATTTTCTCATAAATTCTGGATCTTCTTCATGCAGAAGTAAGATCAAACATTCTCTAAGTTTTGTGAGTTTAAGGCATTGGTGGAGAAAGAGTTGGGGAAGCAAGTGAAGGCACTTATGAGCGATAATGGTGGAGAACACATCTCTAACAAATTCAGGAAATTCTGCAGCAAAGAAGGAATTCTAAGAGAACTCATAGCACCTCATAACCCATAGCAGAATGGGTTCGCGGAGAGGAAGAACAGAACGATTGTGGGTGTAGCACGAGAAATGTTGCATGATTAGGGCCTTCCAATTAATTTGTGGGTGGAAGCATGCAACAATGTGGTTTATGTGCAAAACCATTATCCTCATAGAGTACTTGGCATGAGTAAACCTGAAGAGGCTTTCACTGGTAAGAAACCTGATGTTTCACACTTTAATTTTTTTGGCTCATCTGTTTATGTGCATGTGACCAAGGACGCCAGGAAGAAGCTGGAACCGATTGCTAAAGTTGGGATTTTTGTGGGGTACACAGAAACACCCCATAATTATTGTGTGTATTTTCCAAACAGCAGAATTACTATTGTGCGACGGGATATAAAATTTGATGAGGGGGAAGCCATGTGGTTGTCCCTTGAGAGGGAGCTAGACTTGCATGCAGAGGATGAAATGTTGGTTCCCTAGGATGAGTCTCAAGATGTGGATCAGCCACATGAGGAGGTTCATGGAGTGGAGGAAGCCACTCATGTAGAGCCATCCATCAAAAATGGTAGAAGGTGCACTATGGAAGATGATAGTCTGAGACTTGATGTTGCACAGAATGTAGGAGCCCCTTCTTCACAGCACAGACATAGACAATCTCCTGACCAATTTTGTGGATACATGGCTCTCATGAGAAAATGCATTGTGACTGAAACATCTTTCTTTCAGGAAGCAGTGCAACAGCCTACTTGGGTTGATACAATGGTGGAGGAGTATGAGTCCATTGTCAAAAACAATGCATGGGAAATTATCCCAAGACAGATTGACAAATCAATGGTAGGTTCAAGATGGATCTACAAGGTAAAGAAAGCTGCTGATGGGAGTGTGTAGAAATCCAAGGCCATATTTATGGCCTAGGCCTTCTCACCGGTCGAGGGGATAGATTATGATGAGACCTTTGCACTTGTCGCAAGGTACTCTTCCATAAGATCCATCCTTGCACTCTCCGCGCAGATGGGTTGGCACATTCATCAGATGGATGTGAAAACTGTGTTTCTCAATGGGATCATTGAGGAAGTAGTGTACATAGAGCAGCCTGAAGGTTTCAGTATCTTCAATGGTCATTCACATGTGTGCAAGCTCAAAAGAGAACTGTATGGGCTAAAGCAGGCACCCCATGCTTGGTACACTCAGATAGACAACTATTTGACTAGACTGGGCTTCACTAGAAGTGAAGCAGATGCAAACCTATACCAGATTGTGGTTGAGGGTAAGCTATTGATCATTGTTCTTTATGTGGATGATTTAATTTTGACTAGTGATGAGTAGCTGATACACTCATGCAAGGAGGATCTTGTAAGGGAGTTCAAAATGAAGGATATGGGCTTCCTTCATTATTTCCTTGGATTGGAAATATGGCAGCGGGATGGTGAAATTTTTGTGTCTCAAGGAAAGTATGCTAAGGAGAGACTGGGTAAGTTTAACATGGAAAGATGCAAACCCAAGGATACTCCTCTTCCAGGAAAATGGAGAAAATAAGATGCTACTTCTAAAGATGTAGTGGTTGGATTGGTGAACACTTAGCTTATGGAGGAACTTTAACATATGATGGTGTCACCAATGGAGGAGGAGAAGAGTTGCAGCACTCACCTTATTAGTTGCTTGGGGACAAGCAACAGTTTGGATGGGAGCACTGTAATATTCCCAATTAGTCCTAAGCTAATGGGAATATTCAAGTTTGTTTTATTTTTCTGTTTCATGAATAAAATTGTAAAGGAGGTTCATAAAACTCATAAACAGTAAATAAATCAATGCCAAATGTGAAAAAGGCTATATCTGGGCTATGTAAGTAAGTACCCTTAGGTGTGAAAGGGGCTAAACATTTTGATTGGGTCAACCATGACCAAATCTACAGGTTTGTTTTGGAGGAGTGGCCATCAATGAGGCACAGTGCAGTTTTAGATGGAGATGGCTCATGTGAAAGGAGCTATTTCATTGAAGGTGGTTTAGGGTTTGCAAGCTCTCAAACTTATAAAAGGAAGAGGATGGAAACATGAGAGGGGTTGTTGATGGTATTGTATTTTCAGAGTATATTGTCTGCTTAGACATATCTCATTCTCATTGCTGTTTAGCTGAGAATAGTCTTGTTTAGCACTAGGTGTTCTTGATCGGGAATCCCACCTATTTCCTTGAGAGGCCTCTTGGAAGATTTTGCATTTCTTGTCCACTATCTAGCCAAGCTTTTTATTCCAACTACAACGCAGATCCTATTGAGGGTTTGGTTGTCTTTTAAAGCTGCAACAAGTGGAGGCTAGATCTACTCAGATCTAGACCATTCTAGTGCCCCTTTTCAGTGGGGAAGGCTTCTATCCCATTGGCAAGAGAGTATTGGATCATTGGAGCTACATTTTCAGATCTTGGCATGAGGCAAAACATGTTATAAAGCCTACAATGCAATATTTCTTCCAGAACTGCATTATTTTTGTGGGTACTGTTGCAGGGTCTTTTGGCACACTTTTTGGAGGAGTGGTTTTCATGTGTTGGGGATCTGCCCTTCACCTTTGAAATCCATTAGAGAGGATCATCATATTGTATATATCAGATCAGATCTGAATGTTCCTGAAACTCTAAATATTTCTGCAGATCTGCAACTTTAGATCTCAGATCTACTCCTTGTACTTCATGTATTGCTGAAAACCCTAAGGGGATTTTGAAGAAGAGCCTATCTAGTGTATGGAATTGGTATAGATCTAAATTTTCATACACAGATCTTCTCTAGATATGAAGTGTAATATACAGCTGTTGCAGCCAATAAAATAACGCTGTCAAGCTCTCTTTAGTCTTAATACATGGTTGCAGCCAATAAAATGAAGCCTTCTATTTTCTGTTCTACATCTTATGAGCCTCATTGTACATATGTTTTGCTATTGTAAATGTGAATGAAGGTCTCCATATTGGCCTCCTGCTATAATTTAGATGATTTGCGTTATTTTTCCTGCATAACTTTTATATATTGCTGCATTTCCCATTTTGGAATATTACAACTCTTACCATTATTTATTTTCTATTTTAAGAATTCATTTGCAGATAATTTATGTACAGTGTTAAAACCTACATTTGGTATCAGAGTTATTTCGGATTCAAGAGGATGCCTTTGCTGCTGAAGGGTTTTTCTTGGTCCTGTAGTAGACCTTGTTCAGTGGGAGATATGCAGGATCAATTCTTGCAATGAAAGAAGATTGAGACCAGTAAAAAGATAAATATTGTAAAATTTAATGGTCATAGTTTTGAGTTGTGGAAGCTCAAGATGGAGGATATGCTGGTGGATAAAGGTTAGCAGATCACAGTAGATCTGGGTACCAAAACAATAGTAATGTCATATGAATATGGAAGAAGTTGGATCGAAAGGAAAAGAGAAAAATATAGTTGTGTATCTCAAATTTAGTATTGTTGAATGTATCAGGGGAATCTACGGTGAAGGCTTTGTGGGACAAGTTAGGGACTTTGTACCAATATAAGTCTCTGGTGAACAAACTGTTCCTGTGAAAAAAGTTATATAACCTAAGGATGAAGGATGGAGACTCGGTGACAGAGAATTTGAACGCCTTCAATACTATGTTAAGCTAGTTGTTATCTGTTGATATTAAAATCTCATATGAATATAAGTGCATTAGTTTGTTATGTTCTCTACCAGATTTTTGGGATAGTTTGGTTGTTGCAATAGGCAGAAATATGACTACCTTTAAAGTAGATGAAATAGTGTCATCCTTGTTGTTAGAGGAGATGAGATGGGAGAATATGGAGGGCCAGAATTGAGATTCCTTGTCTATACGAGGACGATCCTAGAACAGAAACAAAAATAAGTTCTTGAGTGGGAGATCTAAGTATAGAGGGAGATCTAAATCTCCAAGAAAACCTGTAGAGGTGCGATGGAAATGCACAAAGGAAGGGTACTTCAAAAAGGACTGTAGATCTAAATCTCCTAAGAAAGGAAAGGGATTTGATGTTGCTCCTTCTGTAGAGGCAAAAAACAGCTCAGATGAATGTGGGGATGTGCACTTGGTTTCTTATTCAAGTAGACATGTATATCATGAGGCTTGGTTGATTGAATCAGGGGCATCCTTTCACTTCACTCCCCATGATCTGAAAATGGTCTGGATAACTTGTATGTATTTCAAGAACCTACCACTTAGTTTAAATTAAAATGATCTAGCTTGTTCTTGACAATTTTGCAGAATTATTTACTTGAAAGTGGTGTATGAATTTTTATTGTTTATGTTTCTTAAATTCATTTGTTCAACTTGTATGACAACAACATAAGGCAGAAAATAATAATTCAAACACAACAGCAATTTTAGTCTAGGAGTTCACTCGAAATCTCATGGGCTACGTCTCCTTTGAGCTTTGTCATCATGACTCAGCTCTTTGGGATTATGGTAAGTTTTTTTACAAGTAAATTCTTAATTCCAATGAATACAATAATGATCCAAAGGACTGAAAATACCATAAATATCCCTCAATTGGCTGTCCAAACTCTGATAAACAACTTTAGGCTCTTCTTGACACGACTCCTTCTATCGGTGCACTAATCTACTCTGAGCTTCTAAATGGCACAAAATCCCTCAAAAATCTATTTCTATCACTGAAACCACTCCTGGTGTATCCAATATACATCAGAAATCAAATATCAACTGATAAATTTCTCAAATTGAGCACTGCATTCCCAAAATAGGCTATCCTCCACGGTTTGCACAGGGCTGCCCAGAGATTCACATTAGATTTTCGAGCTCCAGAAGTTCTAAAAATGTTCTAAAACCACTTCCATTGGTTCCAAAATTACTGAAATAGTCAATATAGATTTTTTTTTCATCAAAAATAGCCTCCGGCTGCTCCGGTTTCGCCTCAATCACCTATTGGCACCCCCAGGCACTAGGATTAATGAAAATTTCTCTGCTGAGTTTTCCACCTCTAAAAGTATTTAAAAATTGCTTAAAACTCTATAAATAGATTAAAAATTATGTTTTTAGTCATGAATGACCACTATTTCACTGCATATGGTCTCAAACATCTCTTTCTAAGCCCTGCACTGCTGTTGGCAAAAGCTGGCACTAATGACCCCTGGAATTTTACTGAAGCTTTTCAGCCTTCAAACGTTCTCTACAGGCTCTAAAAACCATCTCATAAGATTTAGAACATCTAAAATATCCAATTTATACTATTGTAACTCTGGAAAAGGACTCTAACTCCCCCGGTAAGGCCTCAAACTGAATTTGTCTCATGGTGGCCCTGATGGCTCCTTCATCTTCCCTGAAGCAAACGCTATTGAAGATCACCTCCATTTGACCTAAAACCTATTCCAAAATTCTCAGGAGGTCGAAGAGACCCAAAATTGACTACAATTTCATTCAATTTGGTTCAATAATGAGGGAGTTATGGCCGAAACAAGATTTTCCCAATGTCCCCCAAAAAACTCCACTAAATGTGGAGGACTGAAGTTAACTGCAATTAGGTTGGCCAATTCTGCCAAGTATGGTGCGCCACCATAATTATTCCATTCCTGTTAGCACCTGGTCTTCGACTCTTGGTCGCATGGAGTGCTTTAAAGTGGGGGCTGGCCCCCTTTACCACCATCCGAATCAAATTTAAGTTTTAAATAAAACTTGGTTTGCACACTTATTAAGAACCATAGGTGTGTTATAGTGGTATGTCGTGGGATTTGTTGTGAATAGGTTTGGGGTTCAAACCTCGTGAGCTGCAAAATTTTTAAATAAGCCCACTTCTCCACAGCCTGGGGTCACGTGGCACCCAATGATTATCCAAAAATTTCCCAAGTCAACCAAACAACCAATCGATGATTGCCACTTGTCAACTTATCATTCACCCCTATGTAATATTCTGGGGAATATTCCTTGGAATATTTTTTTTTTTTCCAATTTATAAAAGTCAAACTTGGTCAACTGAATTTTGAAGTTTACTAGGCGATTTCAAACCTCAATAATGTTTGCATACGACCTCTGTTTTGAGAACCGTTCATGGCGCTAGAATTGTAGCGGCGAGGCCTTTCTGGTAGTTTAGGTTGCAACCAATTTTGAACACTTTCATTTTTGAGCAATTTCCATAACTTGGACATGATCTCCTGATCACCCCATAGGGAGTGGTTCTACGAATATGAGAAATATGATGGTGGTGATGTCTTCATAGGGGATGATAGGAAGGCCAGAATCGTCAGACGTGGAAAATTCAAGCTAAATTTGGAAGGTGGAAGGATTAGAACACTTCTTGGTGTTGTGCATATTCCTGAATTTTCCATAAATCTCATTTATGTAAGCAAGATGGATGATGCAGGTGTAAAAACAGTGTTAGAGAAGGATACCTACAAGATGGTTCAGAGAGCACTGGTATTAATGTGGGGAGTTTAGATTAGAACTATCTACAGGCTTATGGGAAGATCATTATTGATGGGTGCAACGGTTCTGTGAATCCTGAAAATGGAGTAGAAAACTTAGTGGTCTCTGGAGAAAATATCATGTTATGGCATCAAAGGCTTGGTCATATTGGAGAGAAGGGCCTTTGAATACTTCATGGTAATGGTATGGAAGAAGTTATGTCTAATTTCTCTTTGTATTTTGATTTATGTGAACATTTTGTATATGGGAAGCATAATTGGGTGATTTTCTCCTTCGGTGCTAAGAGGACGAAAGGGATATTAGAGCTTGTGCACAGTGATGTGTTTGGACCTGTGGCGGTTCCATCACTGGGTAATTCTATGTATTATGTCTCCTTTATAGATGAATTCTCAAGGAATACATGGATATATTTCCTTGGGAAGAAATTTTAAGTCTTTGACAAGTTTAAAGAATTTAAAAATCTAGTGGAAAACTAGACAGAGAAGAAGATAAAGGTATTGAGGACAGATAATGGTGGAGAATTCTGCAAGAAGGAGTTTGAAGACTTTTGTAAGAAGTGTGTTATAGCACGGAAGATGAATACTCCATACACACCTCAAAAAAATGGAGTTGCAAAAATAATGAACAAGACATTGAAAGGCAAGAAGCATGCTCAGTGGTGTCGAGTTAGGACAAGAATTTTGGGTAGAGGTGGTGGAGACTGCATGTTACCTGGTTAATAGATCACATTAGTCAGCGGAGGATAAGAATCCAAATGAGGTATGGACTGGTATGATACCCTCTCTTTCAAATCTAAGAGTTTTTGGATGTGATGCATATGTACATGTTCCAAAGGAGAAAAGAGCAAAATTGGATAGTAAATATGATAGGTCCATATTTATTGGGTATAAGAATGGTTTAAAAGGTTATAAGATTTGGTACCCATAAATAAGGAAGATTTTGTAAATTCGAGATGTGGTGTTTATAGAGGTGAAATATGTTATTAAACATTATTACTACCAAAGGAAACTAAGAATATAGAGTTTGGGCTAAAGGAGGAAGAATCATACTCTACAGGAGAATAAGAATTAGAAGAGGAAGAGCCACAAACTCCAGTTTTGAGAAGATCAGTTTGATAAAGAAGGAAGACATAAAGGTATAGCCCATATGATTTATGTTCAAATTTTTATTTATCTATTAATCATGTTGGCCCCAGAACTGTCAGGGAGGAAGCAGACTCAGAGGATGGAAAACTATGGAAGGAGGCCATGGTTGATGAAATGGCATCCTTGCAAAAAAATGAGGCTTGGGATCTGGTTGAGTTGTCGGTTGGAAGCAAACCCATTGGTAGAAAATGGATGTTTAAGAAAAATATGAATGTAGAAGGAAAGGTGGAAAAAGACAAATCTAGGCTAGTAGCAACAGGTTATTCCCATGTGTCGGGAATTGACTTTGGTGATATGTTTTCTCCTGTTTCCAAGGTAGCTTCTATTAGATTACTTTTATCTGTTGTTTTTATTTTGATTTTGAGGTAGAACAGATGGACGTGAAGATAACATTTCTTCATAGAGATATGGAAGAAGATATCTACATGAAGCAACCTGAAGGCTTTGTGGTGAAGGGTGTTATCTCTCTATAATTTATAATATTGTCAAGACTAAATTATGAGGAACAACATGAAACCACTTTGGAGCCTAGGATTTAGCCCTCCTAGACCCAGGGAGGGATCTCTCTATAAGATTTATCTTTGTTTTAAGTTTTTTGATATTAATATAGTTAAATTAATCATGAAATTTGTTTTTTATTGATTGTTTTTGGTTGGATTTAAGGGATTTCTTTAAACAGTTTCCTTTGGGCTATGGAGTTAACATAGGTTGGGTGTATGTATCAATTTTCCAGAGCAAGTGCAAGGCAAGCTGGTTGTGTATACTGGTGTTTTAAAATAGAGTGAAATTATGAACTAGAGAAGAATGCTTTCAGTAGTGGTTTAAAAGCAGTTAAGTATCCTTAAACCAGACATCAGCAGAAAACATTAAAATTGTGAAAATGGTCAAAATTAAGGTGCTCTAGACAACAAATCTTAATCTAAATTTCTTGTTTTACATTTAGAATTTTAATGATACATATATAGAGATGACAGTGGAAAAAATTAAACATGATAAAGGAAAAACACATCACATGAATCTTGCAAAATGGTCCTTTTTATTGATACTCTATCTCCAAAAATTGCAATTCTCTAATGAAGGCGTTTACAATCTAGGGTCCAATCCCTAATACTGAATAAAAATTCTATATTTAAACTACTTCCTACTGATTTCCATATCAAAAGAGGCAATCTTTTATTTATTACAATTAAAACTGAATTTGACATTTTTCACCACCCTGTGGACAAGTTGAGACAGTCATGACAAGTGGCCGTATCCTTCAAAAAACCGTTACTGTGTGCTATAGCCATTTGCTGTGTTGGAAGATCCAAGATTGATATGATGACCTGTTGAAATGATCTGCTGAATCGGATGATGTGCTGAGTTAGCTGTTATCCTCCCTGGAGACCGTATATTTTTTCCCATTCCTTTGGAGTCAAAATCTTAGTTCTATTCAACTTCCTGTAGACTTCATCAGTCTTGGTGTACTTTATGAATGTTGGCCTTAGCTGGAAAATGTGGTTGATTTCATGCTATATGAAGATGTCGTTACTGAGCACTTCATAAAAATATTTCCCTCTCATAGTGTTCTCCAAATTAGCATTCTTAGATGCATCCTTGGAGATGTCAGTGACATTTTTAACATAATCTGTCCTGGGCATTAACTTATCATTGATCACAAACAAGGAAGGAAATCCCTTTTTGTTCAGTGGGTCAATCCTATTGAAAAATATACTCACTTCAATATCTAGATGATGGCATCTTTCTTCCAGATGTGTAACTAGACTCTTACTGTTCAATACCCTTTTGACCTCAAGTATGGTGGTTGTTCTGTCTTCCACTCCCAATGGTTCTAATTCATAACTTCTTTTAGAATTCAGGAATATAATGATATTATTGGCAGTTTGAGGCTTATCTCCAAGTTCATTGTTTGCTTTTTCAATGGAAACTTTCACTGAATCAATTAAATCCCTCTGCTCAAAAATTATTTGAACTGATGGCCATATATCACTCATAGATTTAATTATATCCAACCAAATAATTTCTTTAACTCTTCCTACCATGTTCCCAATTGAAGATTCCTGAAGCAATTTATACAGACTCTCTGTCAACTTCTTGCTAATCTGTAACTTTGTAGCATGTGTTGAATCATTCCTTCTTAGATGATCTTGTAGGGCAGTGACTTGGTCTTGCATTTTTTTGATTTCAGCTGTCTACAAAGACATATTTTCCATTGCCTTAGTTAACTGATCAGTGCCTTCACCTGGTGTCCTTGCAGCTATTGTTGTAGATGCAAGAATCAATGTAAGAGGGATTGCCTGTAATGGAATCATGGCTTTGGCTGCTTCTTTTGCTGCTTCCTTCATTGCATCTCTCACTACTTTCTGCCTCTCTTTCACCATTTTCTCCATCTCATTCTCCATTTTCTTAATCTTCTCAGCTTGTTCAATGATGAGTTGCATCATTTTTTCCTTTTGTGTCTCATTTGCCTCTATCTCCTTTTTAGAGGATCTTTTGTTGCTGGCATCTTGAGTTACCTCCTCAAAGCAGCTATATCTACATTCTTCTTCTTTACAAGTGCTTCTGCCAATGATAAGTTTTATGGGTTTTACCCAATTTGCATCACTAAATCCTCCAGGGATTTAATCCATGTGTCTTTGGCCATTGAAGAAATATTTTCCATCTTGAGCTGTGACTGTGTGTTGGACAATGTAACCAGTAAATTTGAGAGATTCATCGCTGTATTGGTTAATGTGGAGGAGATCATTTCTCCTATCTATTTATGCATCTCCATTTGGTCTATTGGATGAATATGAATCTCCATAAAACTCAAAAGAAGTCTTTTTGTGATCTGCTGCAGTTTTGGGTTGAGGAATTTATGCTTCTAAGAAGACCATCTTCATTCTTCCCTTTCCAAAGTCAAAATCTGACAAGAGCCTACTTTGGGAGCTGCTTGTTTGTTTCCAAAACTGATTATAATTGATGGTCTTAAGTATCTCATTCCTTATTTCGATTTCTTTAAATGTATCATATATATCACCCTCCTTTTGGCTTGCAGTGGTAGTAGATGTTGGAGTCTGCACATTCTGCTGTTGGAAAGGAACGACAGTAGAAGATGTTGAGAAAACTGTTTGGCCACCTGCTGGAGAGGAGCTTGGTGAATCTCTGATTGTGATAATTGTTTGTTGTTATTTCTCACTTCCCTAGTTAACATCCATGTGGACTCTGGCCCTCTTCCTGTATTTCATTTTGAACTCTTTGTTAGAGGAGTCAATATCCATGTCATTTTGATCCTCCCTGGTCCTCTTGCTTCCTATTTCCTTTTCAGGCTCCTTTCCCTTATCACATTTTTCTCATCTAGGATTTCTTTCTTGTGGAGTTGGTGTTTGAATCCCTAAGGTGGAAATCACCTGCTATTCTTCTTCCTGGAGTATGCTAGTTGCCCATTATTCTTGATTCATGTACTGCTAAATCTCTAATTTGTGTGTGTGGATGTATGGTGTGGATTTTTTATCCACCCTCCTCTTGGAGATGATCCCCATTAGATCATAGGACCAAGTGAAGCTTTGTGTGAACTTCATCTCCTTCAACATTTTATCTGCCTCATCCCCTGCTCCTCTGCTGTTGAAAATGAATGGACCAATCTGTGATTTGATCTTGAATTGATGTTGGGTGTGGAGCATGATTATCTTGTTTATTTTGTATCACAACATTGGACCCTTGTACCTTAATGGGGTAGCAATGCTGCCCATAATTAAACGCTGCCTGGGGGGTCCAGGGGGGGCAGCTGGGACTTTATGGAGCCCCCCTCTGGGGGGGGGGGGTTTCAGGGGCAGTGCCCCCGAAGCTAAAAACATATGTAAAATTTCCTTGTAAAAGTATAGTAATTTCTAGTCAATCTGGGCCATTCATTAGGCGAATGATCTGACGGTAGAAGTTATGTTTAGTTTAGGGTTTTTTGACCTAGAAGGCAATCCCTCTCTTTGTATGAGGGTATTATATTGTAGCTGTGGATTGTATGTGTATTCTTGGAGCGAGAAACAGATAGGGAGACTGTGAGAGAGAACAAAGGATATTACAGCGGATCTATTGTAGGTTGTGTTTCTTCATTTTGCTAGATAATAGAAAGGAAGGACTGGCTGTTCGAGGTGGACGTTATATCTGTGTCTCTCTAGTTTTACATTTTTTGTGTGCTTGTGTTTTTCGCATATTTTATGTGTTTCATTGCTCTATAATATTTAATTTTCTAAAAACTGATATCAGAGGCGAAGGTCTATGTGGCTAATAAAATCGCAAGAAAGAAGGGTTCCTAGTTCGAGTAGGAGCAATGGCAGAAGATGGTAAATTTAGGGTCGAAAAATTTGACGACAAAAAATTCTCGCTGTGGAATATGCAGATGGAAGATTATCTGTATCAGAAATATCTGTACCTACCATTGAACAGAAAAAAAAGAAGTCGAGAGCTATGACATACGTAGAATGGGAGATTCTCGATAGAAAGGCACTCAAAACAGTATGGTTGTGACCTGTAGCGTCGGTAACCTTCAATATTTCGAAGGAAATAACAACGGAGGGTTTGATTAAGGCATTGGAAAAATTATATGAAAAACCCACATCCTCAAACAAGATATTTCTCATGAAACCTTTATTTAATATGAAGATGTCAGAAGGTGGATCTGTTGTAGACCATTTAAGTGATTTTAATATAGTTACCAGTCAGTTAAGTTCTGTAGGGGTAAACTTTGATGATGAAGTTAGGGCACTTTTATTTCTGTGCTCATTTCTAGAAAGATGGAATGGTTTAGTTATGGCCAGTAGTAACTATGTCTATGGATCTAGTACTTTAAAGTTTGATGATGTTGTCGGTGCTATCCTTAGCGAGGAAATGAGACGGAAAAGCTCTGGTGAGACATCGGGTAATGCTTTGAGTGCAGAGTCTAGGGGAAGAATAATGGAAAGAGCAAAGAGCTCGGGATATCGCAGTAAATCAAGGAAAGGAAGATCCAAGTCTAGATCAGGGATAGTGTGCTGGAAATGTGGAATGAAAGGACACCTAAAGAAACACTGTAGATCTCAGAAGGGAAAAGAAGGAGACACACAGCAAGAAAACAATCATGAAGCAAATGTGACAAGTGATGTGTTACAAGATGCCTTGATTCTTTCTTTCGAAAATGTTACTGATTCTTGGGTTGTAGATTCAGGGGCCTCATTCCATGCCACTCATTCCACGCCACACCTGATATGAAATATTTTCATGACTATGTTCAAGGAGATTTTGGACAAGTCCATTTGGGTGATGATAAACCCTGTAAAATTGTTGGAATGGGTAAAGTTATTGTAAAACAACAGAATGGAAACCAATGGCTATTAAAGGAGGTAATCCATGTTCCAGATTTGAAGAAAAATTTGATTTCAACAGGGCAGTTAGGCGGTCAAGGTTGTGTGACAACTTTCACAGATAAAACTTGGAAGGTCACCAAAGGAGCCCTGGTAATAGCAAAAGGAGAAAAGGTTGGTACATTGTATTTATGAAATGGTATTTATAACTCTGTTAATGCTTTAACTTCCAGAGGAGTAGATGCCAAATTATGGCATCATAGGCTTGGACACATGAGTGAGAAGGGGATGAATATTCTTCACTCAAGAAATTTGTCACCGGGTTTGAAGAATGTTGATTTGGATTTCTGTGAGAATTGCATTTATGGAAAACATAAGAGAGTTAGATTTCTCAGGGTTGGGGAAGAAAAGAAGAGTGAAAAATTATAGCTTGTGCATACAGATGTATGGGGACCTGCTCAGGTATCATCTCTTAGTGTCTCTCATTATTATGTTACTTTTATTGATGATGCAACTAGAAAAACTTGGATTTATTGTATTCAGAATAAATCTAATGTGTTTGATACTTTCAAGAAATGGAAAGCTTTGGTTGAGATTTAGATAGGAAATAAGTTGAAGTGTCTCAGATCATACAATGGAGGTGAATATTGCAGCAAAGAGTTTGATAGGTACTGTTCAGAGCATGGAATTTGTAGAGAGAAGACAGTTCCAAGAACACCACAAGAAAATGGTGTGTCAGAAAGAATGAATAGAACAATCATGGAGCATGCAAGGTGCATGAGATTGCATGCAGGACTACCTTTACAATTTTGGGCAGATGCTATAGATACTGTTTTTTATCTAATAAATAGAGGGACTTCAAGTTCCTTGGATGGTGGTATTCCAGAGGAAGCATGGACAGGTAAAAAGGTAAATTACTCTTTTTTAAAGCCTTTTGGCTATGAGGGCTTTGTCCATATTAATAAAGAAAATAGAACAAAGCTTGAGGAAAAATCAAAGAAATGTACCTTTATTGGATACAGTGTTAATGATTTTGGTTATCGCTTATATGATTATGAAAATGACAAAATCATTAATAGTAGAGATGTAATATTCAATGAAAAGGTATTATATAAGAATCAGTTGTAGGAAAAAGAAACAAGAA
Source organism: Pinus albicaulis (assembly GCA_034641835.2). NCBI lineage: Eukaryota > Viridiplantae > Streptophyta > Pinopsida > Pinales > Pinaceae > Pinus > Pinus albicaulis. Next base: position 432,963 of record JAXQQM020068288.1, read on the forward strand.
AAAGAAAACAAAGAATACACAGTTCTTGATGAGATCACAGAAAAGGTAAAGGTGCCTGAAAATAATAATAATCAGGAGCCACAACAACAACAACCACCACAACAGCAACAGGCACCTCAAACACCTGAAAGTGGTGTTAGAATATCTACCAGGATAAGTATACCCCCTAAACGATACTCTCCTTCATTATATTATTTATTGTTGACTGATTCTGGTGAACCTGAATGTTATGAAGGAGAAATGCAGGTTGAAAGTAGGAAGAAGTGGGAGCTAGCCATGGAAGAAGAGATGGACTCCTTAATGCATAACCAGACTTGGGACTTAGTCAGGTTTCCTGCAGGTAAAACCACATTGTAGAATAAATGGGTTTACAGGCTGAAGGAAGAAGATGGAGGAAAATAGAGGTACAAAGCTAGACTTGTGGTGAAGGGGTTTGCACAGAAAAAAGGTATTTATTTTGATGGAATATTTTCTCCTGTTGTTAAGATGACTTCAATCAAATTATTTTAAGTCTTATAGCAGCGGAAGATTTACATCTTGAACAGTTAGATGTAAAGACAAAATTTCTCCATGGAGATTTGGAGGAAGAGATCTATATGTAGCAAATAGAAGGATATGAGGTCAAAGGGAAAGAAAAAATAGTGTGTAGGTTAAAGAAGAGCTTATATGGCTTAAAACAGGCTCCAAGGTAGTGGTATCTAAAATTTGACAAGTTTATGTCTAAACAAGGTTATACTAGATGTCACTCTAATCATTGTGTTTATCTGAAAATGAAAAATGATGGCAGCTATATTATATTGTTATTGTATGTAGATGACATGCTTGTTGTAGGGTCTAACATGCAGGAAATAAATGTACTCAATAGAAAATTGGCAAATTCATTTGCAATGAAGGATTTGGGAGCTACAAAACAAATCCTTGGTATGAGAATAACTAGAGACAGGAAAAATCGAAAATTAACAGTGTCTCAGAATGAGTACATACAAAAGGTGTTGAAAAGATTTAATATGCAGAATGCAAAACCAGTTAGTACACCTTTTGCTAGCCATTTCAAACTTAGTAAGGAGATGTGCCCCAAGACCTAAGAAGAAATGGACTACATGTCTAAAGTTCCATATGCATCAGCAGTTGGAAACTTAATGTATGCAATGGTTTGCACAAGGCCTGATATTGCACATGCAGTGGGAGTTGTAAGCAGGTACATGAACAATCTAGGAAAATAAAATTGGATGGTAGTAAAATGGATTCTCAGATATTTGAGAGGTACCACAAATCAAGCATTATGCTTTGGTGGTTCAAACATTTCTCTATAGGGATATGTTGATCCAGATATGGCAGGTGACAGAGATAACAGGAGGAGCACTATAGGGTATGTATTTACTGTAGGTGGAACAACTGTCAGTTGGGTTTCAAAAATCCAAAGTGTTGTTGCACTTTCAACAACAGAAGCAGAGTATGTTGCTGCTACAGAGGCTAGTAACGAAATGATTTGGTTACAAAGTTTTATGGATGAATTGGGTAATAAGCATGATATGGGCACGTTATACAATGATAGCCAAAGTGCCTTTCATCTTGCAAAGAAATCAGCATTTCATTCCAGGCCTAAACACATATATCTCAAGTACCATTTCATACGATCAGCATTGGAAGATGGACAGTTGAAGCTGGAAAAGATACACATTAGCCTGAATCCTGCAGATATGCTAACAAAAGTTGTAACTAGGGAGAAACTGAGAATATGCTCAGTTTCAATTGGTCTTCAAGGATGACGATGAAGATGAGAAAAAATCAGGTCCAAAGAGGAGTCATTGTCCAACAAATGAAGCAGCGGTGGAGTTGCTACAATCAGTATCCAAGTGGGAGATTGTTGGGTGTGGAGCCTGATTATATTGTTTATTTTGTATCACAGTGTTGGACCCCTGTACCTTAATGGGGTATCAACACCACCCATAATTAAATGCTGCCTGGGGGGTCCAGGGGGGGCAGATGTGACTTTATGGAGGCCCCCCCTAGAGGGGGTTTTGGGGGCAGCACCCTCAAAGCTAAAAACAGATGTAAAATTGCCTTGTAAAAGTATAGTAATTTCTAGTCAATCTGGGCCATTTGTTAGGCAAATGATTTGACGGTAGAAGTTATGTTTGGTTTATGGTTTTTTTCCCTAGAAGGCAACCCCTCTCTTTGTATGAGGGTATTGTATTGCGACTGTGGATTGTATGTGTATTCTCAGAGTGGGAAATAGATAGGGAGATTGTGAGAGAGAACAGAGGATACTACAATGGATCTGTTGTAGGTTGTGTCTCTTCATTTTGCTGGATAATATAAAGGAAGGATTGGCTGTTCGGGGTGGACGTAGCCCAAACTGGGTGAACCACGTATATCTGTGTCTCTCTAGTTTTATGTTTTTTGTGTGTTTGTGTTTTCCGCATATTTTATGTGTTTCATTGTGTTAGCCACCTATAAAATTTGTCATATCAAATGGTGGCTAAATATTTTTAGCCTTCAAGAGATAGTTTCCTCTAAAAACCTATCATCTTTTAAAGTCTTATGATGTTCTTTTTCTTTGAATTTAATCTTCACTACTGTTCCATTATCCAACCTGAAGTACCTGCTGTTTACCAAAAGAAAGCCTGCTTAAAAACTCCCCTTTTCACTCATTCTTATCCTTTTTCATAAAAACTTTATTTTCACCTTTTAACCCTCCATTTCCCTTTAAAAACCTCCAAAATCCCTTTATGCCTCGTGAAATCCCTTTATAAGGTTTAAAACCCCTTTTTTCCCCTTCTACCAAAAGCCAAAAAAGCCTTGAAAAACCTTCATTTTGGCCTAAAAAACCCAATTTTCTATTAAGGCCTTAAGCCCCTTTCGGCCTCAGCCCCAGCCCCTTTTTTTGCATATGACCCAGAGCCCCACAATTGGGCACTAAAGAGCTTGAAACCTCTTCCGGAACCTTATTTTCCTTTGTTTTTATAAACCCAACGAAGTGATTCAGGACAAATCGGGGCCGTCGATCTCCGCAGATCAACGACCATCGGCTAAATCGTAATTGCAAGTTTCTTCCCATCGCAAATCAAAAATTCCTTTTTCTTGTTCTGATCTGATTCTGCGATATAAATCTCAGCCATCGATCATCCTTCTGATCCGACGGTCAGCGCAACATCACATCGCAACTCTTCCCTTCATTCTTTCTATTTTCCCGTTCCGATGCGATCCCTCCGATTTAATCTCAACCGTCGAATCCACAAGAACTGACGGTTGAGATTCAATCGTGCTCCACTCATAAACCCTCTTCCATCAACTCGCTGATGTAATCCTAACCGTTGATCTCTCAACTAGATCTGACGGCCATCGCTTAATCGCTCATCGCAAATCAAAAGCCCCAGTGTTTCGGCCTCTTTCCTTTTCTTCGATGCGATGTAATCTTGACAGTCCATTCCACCAGATCTGATGGTTTGCACTTCATCACATCGTGCTCATCCATCTCATAGTCCCTCCGACATCAGCCCGCCGTTTTAATCCTGACCGTTGATCTCTCTTAGATCTAACGGTTCGCGCTCAATCGCATCGACACATTTCATCGTCGCTTTGCCCTTTTCCTCCCGCCGATGTGATCCTGCGATCAAATCTCCGCCATTGATCCTTTTAGATCGGACGGTCCACATTACGTCCACCCTTCACACTCCGCCCTTTTCATATCTCCCCATCAACAGATCTTCATCGTCCGTTCCTGAGATCCAACGGTCAAGATTTAAACTGCCACTGACCCTACCCACTTTTTTTGCCCGTGCTTCTTGCCCTCCATCGCGTGCGATCTGCACCATTGGATCTGCTACCTCTCATCCAATGGCCAGAATTGTGTTTCGTGTAATTTCGTGCCTGAACGTTAACGCCAAAAAATTACACGAAATGGGCGATATTAAAAAGACAGGTGTCAAGCAACGGATGATATCGTGTTTTTTGGAAAAAATTTAAAAACCGCTCCAATTATGTTGTGCAAAGACCACTAATGGTTTTCCACTATACTGTTCCTCCCTCCATAATGTAACTCTAGATTAGATCCTGGCCGTCGATCTTTGAGATCAGACGGTCCTGATTTAATCTTACCACCAATTCGTTTGCCCTCCATCATTCTTCCAAGCGATTTCATGAAGTGATCTCCGCCATCAATTCTAATCAAACGACCCACATTTAACCTCGACCCCATTCACTTAATTTTTCATCCATCCTCCAAACAACCTCGTTGAAGGATCTCAACCATAGATCTCCGTTGATTGATCTAATCCAATAGCCCTTATTCAATATCGCGCCCAAACTCCCATTTACACCTGGTTAGCTGCTCTTCCGGGTTTTCCTCCCTTTTTCCGCTGCATTCACTTTCTTCCTCACTCCTCCTCCACCCCCATGAACTCTCCAAAGTAGTCTTAACCAAATTCCGTAGGATTTTATAATGAGTTTGTTATGTTTTTTACAGGATTAAATGGTGTTTTCTCTGTGTATTTTCGCAGTCACAGACATGTGACCAGTTCAGTCTAGAATGAAAATTCTATGACTTAAACCAAAGAAGAAAGGATCTGCAGGGTACAAGACCCAAGTTTGAACATCTGGATCACGATCTAGGGTTTAACAAAAACCCTCCATTAGCAGAAAGTCACCCATATAAATAAACAATAGAAAAGTGTATCAGTAATGAAGAAATCAAGGTTAAAGAGTGATTAAAGACGAAGCCCGAAGATCAAAGCTTTAATCCACCATTTAAAGAGTTAAAGACAGTGTTAAAGAACAAGGACCCGAAACAAAGATCAAGGCCTAATTAAGCCTAAACACAGAGTAAAGACAAATTAAAGTTTTTTATGGTTAAACAGAGAAAAATATCAGTCCGGAGGCCTCCACTTCCACATAAGAGGCCAAAATATCCTCTTCAGCTACCGAAGTGCCACCTGCAAACTTCAATAAATCAAAAGAAGGCATAGTTATTGCCTTAGTCAGTGATATTTTTCTTAAAGAAGCTAGAGTTATTGAAAACCTGCTTAAAGAGTTTCTAAGTCAACAAAAACTGCCTAAGCGGCTAAATACTTAATGAAAACCAATTAATACTGGGAAATATCAGAGAACTTCTCCATTGAGCCCCTCAAAGGCCGAGAAGCATTAACTTGTATTAATTGAAGATAGAGATGTTTTCTTTCATTCCACCTCCTCTTTCTTCTATAAATACTTCCTTAGAAGATAAGAGATGTTGGTTGTTGGACTGTTGATGTAATACTTACTGTATCGAATCATTGTTGAATGTAAATAAGTTCTGAAGCTCTGAAGCTCTAAAGCTCTGTTAAGTTATTGAAGAAGATAGTATAAGAAGAGATGTCTGTAGCTATGATGAAATATTGGACTTGAAGTATGTAACTGGATTGACATCAATATACAAGCTAATTCTTGGGATCCTTGTCTATATCATTGGTGAAGTACCTCTTACTGTTATTTGTTTTCCTTTCATGTATGCCATTTTGTTCACTTTTCTTTGATAAAGAACGACAATTATAGAGCTAGGATTTATTGTCAAAATTACCCTACTCTCACTGATAAGATTTATCTCTATGTTTTCTGCTAATTGTTATATTTAGGAATGACTTAAATTAAGTGTAAACATTATCAAGGAATGTTGGTTAGTCCAAGTCTTGATGTGAAAAACTTGAAAGGAAGTTCTTGAATGATATTTTTAGTACATACTAAGTAGAGTTAAACTAGAAAAGTTTATGGTTTGCCCTACCGTCCAGTTCTTTCTCCAAAGGTTGTTTGAAAGTTTGCCTAAGAGTATGCGAAAGTAGTGTTGGGTATGTGTTATCTTGAATGATATTTTTAGTACATACTAAGTAGAGTTAAACTAGAAAATTTTATGGTTTTCCCTTCCTTCTAGTTCTTTCTCCAAAGTTTGTTTGAAAGTTTCCCTAAGAGTATGCGAAAGTAGTGTTGGGTCCTTAATTTCCGGTGGGTAGTCCGCGTCCATGGTTTTGTGCATGGTTTTGCAAATGGTTTTGGGGTATGATGGTTTTCGGCCCCTGGTATTTTTTTGTATATCCGGTCAAGGGAACTACGGTTATGTTCTAATCTAGGGTTATTGAATTGGGGTTTATGTATGCTTTGGCATGTCTATATATGTGTTGTAACACTAAAAGGAATATAATGAAAAATCAAGCTGGTTGTCCCGATTTGGGATCCAGGGGAAAATCTCTGTGTTTATCTGCTTTATGTTTTATGCTCTCGCTATTTTTTATTTTCTATTATAATATTCATGTGTAGATAATTTATGTTCAGGGTTAAAACCTACATTTGGTATCAGAGCTGTTTCAGCTTCAAGGGGATGCCTTTGCTGCTGAGGGTTTTTTGCTCGAGCCTTAGGTAGACCCTGTTCAGTGGGAGATCTATGGGAACGATTCTTGCGGTGAAAGAAGATGGTGAGCGGTGGGAAGATAGAGATCGAGAAATTTAATGGTCAGATTTTTGAGTTATGGAAGATCAAGATGGAGGATCTGCTGGTGGATAAATATTAGTGGATCATGGTAGATCCAGGTACTAAACCAACGGTAATGTCAGATGAAGACTGGAAGAAGCTAGATCAGAAGGCAAAGAGCACAATACGGTTGTGTGTCTCAGATTTAGTATTGTTGAATGTATCTGGGGGAGCTACGATGAATACCTTGTGGGACAAGCTAGGGACTTTGTACCAATCTAAGTCTCTGGTGAATAAATTTTTCCTGAGGAAAAAGTTGTATAACTTGAGGATGAAGGATGGAGACTCGATGACAAAGCATATGAATGCCTTCAATACTGTTGTAAGTCAGCTGTCATCTGTTGATATTAAAATCTCAGATGAAGATAAGTGCATCAGTTTGTTGTGTTCTCTACTAGACTCGTGGGACAGTTTGGTTATTGCAATAGGTAGCAATACAACTACCTTGAATTTTGATGACATTGTCTCAGCCTTGCTGTCGGAGGAAATGAGACGGAGAAATATGGAGGGTCAGAATGGAGATGCCTTATCTTTACAAGGAAGGTCCCAGAACAGAAACAAGAATAAGATTTCAAGTTGAAGATCTAAATCTAGAGGGAGATCTAAATTTCCTGGAAATTTTGTAAAGGTGTGCTGGAAATGCGGAAAGAAAGAGCACTACAAAAAAAATTGTAGACCTAAAGCTCTTGAGAAAGGAAAGGGATCTGATGATGCTCCTTCTGCAAAAGCAAAAACCACCTCGGATGAAGGTGGGGATGTCTATTTGACTTCTTCTTCAAATACACATGTAAATCATGAGTCATGGTTGATTGACTCGGGTGCATCCTTTCACTTCACTCCCCATAGGGAGTGGTTCTACGAGTATGAAAAATATGATGGTGATGTCTTCTTAGGGGATGATAGGAAGGCGGAGATAATCGGACGTGGAAAGGTCAAGACTTTTCTTGCCAAAGGTGGAAGGATTAGAACACTTCCTGGTGTTCTGCATATTCCTACATTGGCCAGAAATCTAATTTCTATAAGCAAGATGGATGATGTAGGTGTAAAACCAGTGTTCGAGAAAGATGCCTGCAAGATGGTTCGGGGAGAACTGGTATTAATGTGGGGAGTTCGGACTGGAACTCTATACAAGCTACAAGGTAGCACCATTATTGATGGGTGTAATAGTTATGTGGTTCCTGAAAGTGGAGCAGAAAGCCTAGCTGTCTCTGGAGAAAAGACCATGCTATGGCATCAAAAGCTTGGACATATTGGAGAGAAGGGCCTTCAGATACTACATAGAAATGGTATGGTAGAAGGTATGTCTAATTGCTCTCTGGATTTCGATTTCTATGAACATTGTGTATATGGGAAGCAGAATCGGGTGAGTTTTCCTTCGGAGTGCTAAGAGGGCGAACAAGATATTAGAACTTGTGCACAGTGATGTGTTTGGACATGTGTCAGTTCCATCACTGGGAAAGTCTGTGTACTATGTTTCATTCATAGATGAATTCTCAAGGAATACATGGATATATTTCTTGAGGAAGAAATCTGAAGTCTTTGACAAATTAAAGAATTTAAGGCTTTGGTGGAAAACCAGACAGAGAAGAAGATAAAGGCACTGAGGACAGATAATGGTGGGGAGTTCTGCAAGAAGGAATTTGAAGAGTTCTGTAAGAAGTGTGGCATAGCACGGCATAAGACTACTCCATACTGGAAAAATGGAGTTGCGAAGAATGAATAGAGAAATTTGATGGAAAAGGCAAGAATCATGCTCAATGAATGGTGCTAAGTTAGGACATGAATTCTAGGCAAAGGTAGTGGAGACTGAATTTTTCCTAGTTAACATACCACCTTCATCAACGTTGGAGGATAAGACTCCGCATGAGGTATGGACTGGTAAGAAACCCTATCTTTCACATATAAGGGTATTTGGATGTGATGCATATGTACATGTTCCAAAGGAGAAAGGGACCAAGTTTGATAATAAATCTAAAAGGTGCATCTTTATTAGGTATAAGGATGGTTTAAAAGGTTGCAAGATTTGGAACCCAGAAACAACGAAGGTTGTGTACAGTCGAGATGTTGTGTTTATAGAGGTGAAATATATTGTTAAACATGAATTCCTACCAAAGGAACCTGAGAAGATAGAGTTTGAGCTAAAGGAGGATGAATCAGACTCTACAACAGAACAAGATTTAGAAGAGGAAGAGCCAAAAACTCCAGATGTGAGAAGATTAGTTCGAGAAAGAAGGAAACCAAAAAGGTATAGTCCATCTAATTTCTATTTAAATTTTTCTTTAACTATCACTGATGATGATCACAAAACTTTCAGGGAGGCAATGGATTCAGAGGATGGAAAAAATTGGAAGCAGGCCATGGTTGATGAAATGGAATCCTTGCACAAAAATGAGGCATGGGATTTGGTGGAGTTTCCAGCTGGAAGGAAGCCTATCAAGAGCAAATGGGTGTTTAAGAAGAAGATGAATGTAGAAGGCAAAGTGGAAAAATACAAAGCTCGGTTGGTAGCAAAGCATTATTCCCAGGTGTTGGGAATCGATTTTGGTGATATTTTATCTCATGTTACCAAGGTTACTTCTATTAGATTACTTTTATCTTGTGCTGCTGCATTTGATTTTGAGATAGAATAGATGGATGTGAAGATAATTTTTCTTCATGGGGATCTAGAAGAGGAGACCTACATGAATCAAACTGAAGGCTTTATGGTGAAGGGTAAGAAATAACTAGTATGCAAGTTGAAGAAGTCTCTGTACGGGTTAAAACAGTCACCAAGGATGTGGTATCAAAAATTTGATACCTATATACGGGGACCTTCACGAGGAAAAGAAGGAGGATTCTTGTGTTTATTTTAAATTAATTGGTGACCATGTTATTTATTTGGTCTTGTATGTGGATGATATGTTGTTGATTGGAAATGACAAAGAAATTATCCAAGATTTGAAGACCCAATTTTTCTCCAAATTCGACATGAAGGATCTTGGTGTTGCAAACTATATTTTGGGGATGGAAATTAAGAGAGATCGGGCAAAGAGGATGCTCTGGTTAAACCAGAGGAAGTATGTCGAAACTATATTGCAGAGGTTCAATATGCAGGATAGTAAACTAGTGAATGTTCCTATTCTTGTAGGTGTAAAGATGTCTGCTAAACAGTGTCCCAAGACACACGAAGAAGAGGAGTATATGTCTCGTGTTCCATATGCAAGTGCAATGGGTAGCCTGATGTATGCAATGGTCTATACTAGACCGAAGGGCATTGCACATTTAATGGGAGCATTGAGAAGGTTTATTTCAAAACCAGGGAAGGAGCATTGGACAACAATGAAGCAGGTTTTTAGATATTTGCGTGGCATGAGTGATTATGGTTTGTGCTACTAGGGAAGACCAGGATTGGACAAAGTTTTGGACATCCATGGTTTTGTTGATGCAGAATGGGATGTATATCTAGACCAGAGAAGATGTACAAGTGGGTATGTGTTTAGCTTATTTGGAGGTGCAGTCAGTTGGATGAGTAAAAGAAAGTTTGTAGTGGCTCTTTCAACTACAGAGGCAGAATACATGGCAGCCACTCATGCAAGCAAGGAAGAATTTTGGTTGTAGAGATTGTGTTCAAGTATGGGGTTGGTACAACAGGCTATAAGGATAAGTTTGTATTAGCCAAAGTGAAATTTTCTTGGCTAAGAACCACTAACTTATCATTCAAAGACAAAACTACACATTGATTTTCAATATCAATTTGTTAGAGATATAGTTGAGGCTAAAAGTGCTATTTGTGCAAGGTGGACACTTTGAAGAATGTTGCGGATGAATTGACGAAATCCATGAGCACTTTGAAGTTCTCTTGGTGTAGAGAAACAATGGGTGTTGAAGGTGGGCCAATGACTAAGCTCTCCTATGGCCCCTGTCTGAAAAAAACAACGAGTGGGAGAATGTTGGGTATGTGTTATATTCTTTCCTTAATTTCGATGGGTGATGCGTCCATGGTTTTGTGCATGAGTTTGCACATGGTTTTGTGGTACGATGGTTTTCGGCCCCTGGTATTTTGTAGATCCGGTCAAGGGAACTACGGTTATGTTCTAATCCAGGGTTAATGGATTGGGGTTTATGTATGCTTCGGCATGTATATATGTGTTGTAACACTAAAAGGAATATAATGAAAAATCAAGCTGGTCGTCCCGATTTGGGATCCAGGGGAAAATCTCTGTGTTTATCTGTTTTATGTTTTATGCTCTCGCTATTGTTTATTTTATGTTATAAGATTCGTGTGTAGATAATTTCTGTTCAGGGTTAAAACCTACAAGTAGATCATGATTGTAATACATCTGACCTAGTCTTAGCTGCACTTTGTTTTCTTATCTATTTTCATCCCTTCTGAAAGTCATCTGGTGAGATTACTGGATTGTTGTCTGATAAGTTAGCTTTAATATAATCTTGTCCAAAGAAGTTTATGGTTAGCCCTGTATTTAGTTAGTTTCAAACAGTTACTTAAAAAGAATTTTATTGTATGGAAAGTTGATAAATCCTTGTTGATATTATTGATTTTTTCCACTTTCTCAACACTTTTGATTTTCCACTCCATCTTTTAATCTAAAAGATCTTTTGATATAGATGACTTGCCCCTTGGACCACTCTTGAAATTGTTGTACAAATAAACCCTTTTATGAATCCATAGCCCAATGGATTAAAGCTACTTCACACTAATCCTATCTGCTGAAAGCTTCTCAATATACTTGCATCCTCACCCTTTGAAATTCTTTCATTTTGTGATATTCCATCCAATTAAAGATCATTCCCGACCAACCAAAACAAACAAAAAACCCTTGTTCTTAATAACTAGCCTAATATCATACTAAAGGCCTTAAAGATAAATCAATATTTGCACTTATAGAGAGATCCCTCTCTGGATTCAGGAGGGCTAGATCCTAGAATCCCAAAGTGGTTTTTGATGTTGTCTTTGCAGCGTTTAGTCTTGTCACTCTGCTAAATTACAGAGACCTAACACATTGCTTTGTAATATTTAATTTTCTAACAATTAAGACTTCTTCTTTGCAGAGACAAAATGTACCTCATCTGCATTTACTATTTGTCTTATATAATCTAGTGTAAAAATTCTCATAGAGAGGTGCTTGGGCAGTTTGTATGGGGCCAATTCATAGCCATAAACTCTGATCTCTGTGTAGTTTTGGTAGAGGTACCAATCAACTATTCTAATCTGATCTGTCAACTGCATCACCTTCTTGATTTCCTCATGTTACACGTTATTTTTCACCATGACATTTGACTATCAATGTAGGTCCATCACTACCTATATTACGCTCCCTTAGAAATAAAAAACCCTAATGTTCCTAAACGAAGTCTTGGAATTGGAGAAAATCTCATTAAAATGCTAAAAAATCTAAGTCTGCACTTTTCCTAGCCCTTTTCTGCGGGTCTGTAGATACTTGTTCTATAGCCTATACCAGCTCTTGCACGTTCTGCTTATAAAACCTGCGGACCTTCGTAAAAAGTCAAATAAAGGAAACAGTAAATTCTAGAAGCCCAGTTGGTTGAATATTCTCCCAACTGGAAGCTTCTAGAGGCACGATCATTTCGAGCTTTATCCCTCCACTCATGGAGCTTATCCCTTGGTCCATGGAGCTCAACTCCCTTCATGAGAGGAATCCATCCCCCTCTTCATGGAACTGAAACTACCTCCATTTTCCTATAAATTGAGCTCATGTTTCAGTCTCAAGGGTACTTGGTAGCTTGTATAAGGTAATTGATGAAGGAATTCTCAAGAGAGCATACTCTCTACACTAGTTGTTGTTGGCATGAGAATGATCACACCCTTATTCCCGTAACTACATGCCGATTCAAAGAGAGGAAGGCTTGTCAAATGACAGGAGGGATGATTGTTCAGGACCCCGAGAGAAACTTGTACAACATCAAGGCGATAGGTTGTAAACTTACTCTTTTCAATCAAAGATAATACATATGGATCTCCTTTTCTCATTGAGTTGTTCTTGTGCTTGTTGAATAATTCAATACTTAGACTCCTTGATCACTAAGTTGGATTAGATGTTCTCAATTATTATATGTTGCAGGTTCTTTTAATTCTTTTGTCTGTCTTTGATTGCAGGTTCTACTTACTAAAGAAGCCTCTTTGGAGCAACTGGATAAAATACTGCACTGAATGTTGGATTTCAAGGTAGGGCCATGTCCTCTTTCTTTATTTATAATAATTCTGAATTGCAAATGATCTAGAGAAAATGATTTACAAATGGATGTTTGTTTCTAGCTATCCGTAGGATACTAGGGAGATCGCTCTTATCCGCAAGAGGGATTTATCTGCATAACAAAATGGCGAACATACTGGGGAATCAAAATTTAGTTTTCCTTTTTGTTTTCCAACTTGAATTTTGAGAGTTTTCTGATTTTGTTTTTTCTAAGACTGGGTTGGGTAGATAAATTCTTAGAATACCTAAAAAGAAAAGCTAAATATATATTTTTCTGTACTTTTCCTTGCCTCCGTAGTTTTTATTTGAAAACGGTGCGGTAGCATCCACAGTTTTAAGTTCAAAACAATGTAGTACCGCACTATTTTCCATTAAAACATGCAGACCTGTGGAATTCTTTTAAAAAAGTTATAATTCTCTTTTTAGGAGCCAGATTACCATATTCTCCATGTTTTCCCCAACTTGTCTTGACTATCAAATCTTATGTGTGAGTTTCTTTTCAACAACTCCTGAGTTTGTGTGATTTTTCATCTAATTTGCATTTTATGAGTGACTATCTTCCCTACTTTCTTGTTGCTCGATAAAAATACCTTCATGTACCTCTGCTTACTGGTACAATGATGATCTCTTTCTGAGCCATTAAAATTATTGCAGACTTGACTTTTATGAAACTTGATTTTGTTTCGTTTGCAAATTTAGAAGAGGATTTTAGCTTACTAAGGCTTGATTTTCACACCAAACCATTTTTTGGATGTTTTCATTTCTGCTGTGATTAGTAGAAATTATTCTTGGTTTGATCACAAACTAGGATAAAACGTCCTCAAAATTTCTAAATAGACTTCAAAACTAGATTTTTTCTTTGATTTTGAATTTTATGTTTTTAGGAGTTTTAAATATAGTTCTCTTTTGGAGATAGTTTGTTTATTGTAGCTTCTAATCTGATTGATAAAATAATTTCATTTCGAGCAAACAATTGATAATTTTTCTGCGAAATTGAGTTCTCAAAGAAATCATCTTCTTTTCAAATATTTTTGTTTATGAAAGAAAGAATTGGTGCTTTGAAAGTTTATTAAATCTCTCAAATATTTTCTTTAAATAAGTTTCATTGAAAAGAAAGTAATTGCACTTTCCATTTAGATGAATTTAGTGTATTTTTGAGTCAGGTCATGAACATTATTGAAGTTTCACTTTCATACCTTCTGTCTTAAGCAACAACCAAGTTAAAAAAAATCTTTAATTAAATTCAATCTAGATATTTTACATTTTCTAGGACTCTTTTCCACCAACATAGCTTAGCCTAGTGTCTTGGAACAGGTTGTAATTAACATTCCAAGACAGTTCAAACAAACAAGTAGCAATCTTTCGGTAGGAAAATCCAATTGTAGTATTTGTGCTCTGGGAAGCTCTTCTTAAAAGAGTCAAGCACGAGATCATGTCGAAACCAATGAGGTAATCGTACCTATCTCATTGGGAAAGATAGCAAATGTGCACCTATTAAAAACAGTAAACCTCAGATAGACCATTATCGAGGAGCCTGTGGTCACTTGTTGGTAAACCTTGGATTATCTCAAGGAACCATCAAGGGGATTGAGCTAGTTACTCTGTCCTTGCATGTATATCGGATCGTAGACTGTTCCCCCAGGTACATTTTTTCCCGTTGGTGACCTTAATGATTATAAACTTTAGGATTTTTTCCCGTTGGTGACGGTGGAGGGAAGGTCCCACTGTAACTGGAGCAGACATCGACTAGACTCACTTGGAATTTTCAAAGGGTTCTCTTCACTTTGAGATGGTTTAAGTGGAGAGACTTGCACCAGACTATTTCATTAAGAAGGTTGTCGGGGTAACTGTTCCAATGGCCATATCTACATTAAAATTCTACGATGTTGGATTTCATCACCAACTAGTGTTTTTATTGCGGGAATCTATTGTTTGTGTGTGGATTGATCTCTTAGATTTTGTAAGCGTATGATCAATTTGGTTGTTTTTGTAGAGACTTTAGGATATTTTCTTGAAACTTTTCTTTGATTTCATGTGTTTAATTTTTAATCGTGGAAGAATTACCAAGACAATCACGTAGAATGCAGGGGAAACCCCCTGAGTACACACCAAGCCAGTTAGAAATACTTAAATCAGATAAATGACAATCATCAGGGACTGGATAAATTGAAAAAGAGGAGAAATCATTAATTATACATCCTGATTACGAAGTAGAACAACCTCAAACAACGGAAAGTTCTCAAAGAAAACTTAAAATTTCTAAACTAGTTAAACTTGCTTCTACGACTAGTGAAGTATCATTGCCTGGGATTTTTGAACCAGAAATTGAACCTTCTACATCTGAGTCTACTTTAGAGTTCATGACTCCAACTCCTGGTCATCCTCATTCACCTCAAGTGAAACTTCACATCTCTAAGAACCTTCCTCCTGGCCTCATTAGCATTGAAGAGATTACTAACACTGAAGAAGAGGTTGTACTCCCTTCATGTCAAGAATATTTAGAGCTTAGGCACAGTGAATCGATTTAATATACCCTTTAAAATAGGATCCTTGGTATTCTTAGTTAACCGAATTTCTACACAATTCGAGTCTTAATTATTCGCCACCCTAGATTCCTTTTTTTTCTATACCAAGAGGTAATTACAGACCCTTTTTCAACATGTATGGTGAGTCATCCATGTTTTATGCATCGCCAGAAACTCATTTGTATGGTGGTTCTTCTATCCCTCAGGGATACCAGTCGCTTTCTGGTACTTTCTCAGGAGTAGCTCCTTCTCCCGAAAAAATTATATCATCACCTGGTCCAAATGAATGAAGTACCAAAAATTTGAACGCAGAACAAGTTTACATGATGTCTGGAAACTTTCCTAACCCTGACCCTCAAAGTAGTAACTTACTGCCTGGGGGGGCATCCTCAAGGTAGTAATTTATTGCTTGGGGGGTGACCTCAAGAACAGTACACACCTTAAGGAGAGTACATACCTCAAGACCAGTACATACCTCAAGGATAGTACCCTATCTCGAGGCAACAATATTTTCAAGGAAAAAAACCTCCTTCAGGGCAGCAGTTCTATCAAGAACAACAATTGTTTCAAGGAGATCAATATTTTAGTGGGAATTATCCAACCAACTATCAAACCTATGTTCCAAATTCTCAACCTGGTTATGGTCTATCTTACGCAGCACAACCTTTAATGGGAGCTCTATATCCTGGAGTAAACACAATGTGGAATCCAACACCAAATCAACAGAATTTGCAACCTAATGTGCAAGTACCCTACAATCAGCCTGGTCAGCTAATTTCTTACAATCAAATCCAGCAGCCTGTCCAACCTACGCTTCAAGTTATACCACAGGTAACTACACCTAGTAATGTTCAACAGCCTGGTCCGAGTACACCTAGGACTCCACCTCAAACTGCTGCACCAACTTTTGTTCAGGCTACCACACCTATCCCTCAAATTTTTCCAGCCCCTATTTCTACAGCCCATCAAGTATCACAACAAATCCCTCAAGTCTCTGCTCCTCAACCTAGACCCATGGTTCAGACTACCGTTCATATGCCTACGAGACAACCTCGTACGAGTACAATTGTAACAAGGCAACCTCAGTTTGTTTATCAACCATATCAAGGGTAGTATCTATATGGACCTGTAGCACAGAATCTAGTATACTAGCATCAACCGTACCCTGGTTACACTTATCAAATACCAGCTCAACAACAATATGGTGCAGTCAATCCTGGTTATTCGGGAGGCATTCCAATTCCAAATGCACAGGCCATTCCAGGTTATCCTAGATATCCTCCTCCTAGTACTGGTGTAGTTCCACAAGGTTATCAATTTGCTTAGCAGGATCCTAACCGTTAGTTACCATTCATAGAAAAATTTGGACTTACCCAATTTATCGCGCCTAACGAATGATCCAATTTATTATCTTCCATATTGGCTTCCGACACCGAATAAGTTTCCCAGTGATATTCCTAAGTTCGAAGGTAAATCAGGAGAGGACTCCTCAAACCATGTCATGACTTACCACCTTTGGTGCACATCCAACTCTTTAATCGATGATTCCATTCGGTTAAGACTGTTTCAGAGAACACTGCTAGGCTTAGCTGCCAAATGGTATATTGAATTAATAAACGGCTCATTCAACAATTTCAACGCATTAGAAGTGACTTTCTTAACACACTTCTAGTTTCCAGTCAGATACGACAACGACACATAACTCTTGACTTCATTAAAACAATATACGTATACATACATATCTGATCACATACATGAATAGAGACGTAGAAGTTTAGTGAAAGTCTTTATTCTGGATCATATTTTGGTAGAATGGTTCATCAAATCATTGCTTCCAAAGATCACTGAAGATATGGCTAACGGAGGATTGTTACGGAAGAACATGTAATTGATCAAGCTCAGTACTTAGACCTATTTTACACACAGTCTGGTATGTTATACGAAAAAATTATTGACTTGCCATGTTTTGTTCAGATAACTGCAACTCCTTCAGGTTCTCATGCTATAGACGGTGTCATTGGTTTAATTAATGCTAATAGGAGTAAGAAGAAGTCCTCCAAAACTACTTCTCCTATCATAAATTTACCAGATTCACCGAAAGGAGATTCTTCCCTTGAAACTTTTGCTGACATTCATGTTGTAGATTCATCTACAGTCAAATCTAAAATTGGTAATAAGAAGAAAGGTAAGAATTAAAACAAACAAACATCTCTGAAGGAGAAAAATGAAAAGAATGAACCAAACGACGATAAACGGAAACCTCGTTATCCTTGTCTTATCTACGATGAGGATCACTTTACCAAAGAGTGCCCACATCGGTCTGAGGTCTCTAAATTCATCAAAGGTTCCACCACACCTGTTGTCTTGAAGGATCCTTTTCCTACTCAACATAGAAAAATGATAGGATCTTCTTCGAATTCATCGGCAGATATTTTGATGATGTTTGAGGTGATGGTCGCAACGTGATCAAAAGACTATGGAAGTAAAAATCTTGTAAATGGTAAAGAGATAGAAAATTCTAATCCAACACCAACTTTGTCTTCGTCGATTTCCAATACACTTCATATTGAGAAACCTAATCCTGATCTAGTAATTAAACCGCTTGCAAAATGTGTACTTTGGAAATCAGCGTTCAATCCAGATGCGAGAGCTGCTCAAAACTACAACATTATCGAGGATTTGGCGATATTCCCCTCAGCAATGTCGGCCTTAGAAGTGCTACAATCATTTCCATCACAAAAGAAATTGCTACTATCAACTATTGGAGCTATCGATCCTCAATATTTTAACCTCATGGTCTTTGATCTAGAAAATTTTACACCACAACTCCCTCATTAGATGGCTTTTCAGATTCCAGTATTAGTCAAAAATATATGTTTCTTTCATATTGTAAGTGATGAGGGGGCATCCACGTGCATAATGTCGTTAAAATATTGGAAATATATTGGTTCTTCGACACTCAACCAATCTCTAACAATTCTTAAAGCCTTTGATGGAATAGGATTCCATCTTTACAAAATACTCCAGGATCTACCTATAGAAGTAGAAGGAAAAATTTTTAATCTAGATGTGGAAGTTGTTGATGCCCGTCTAGATTACAACCTTCTATTGGGTCGTAGTTGGTCTTATTCCATGACTTTTTTCGTTTCATCCGTCTTTCAGTTAATCATGTTTCCTCATAAAGGGAAGATTGTGAAAATCGATCAGTTGTCATATTATTCGTCCGACCTTGCTTCTACAGATAGTATCCAACATGTTGGAAAATCGACTATCCCATTTGAAGATGTTGGTGTAGTTTTAGTGAAAGACTTTGTTCTGATGGGAACCTTTTCTATGCCTCCACCCAATGTACCACGTACTATTGCTAACATCAATATGATTTCATCAAGTACTATACCATTCGATGACACATGGAAAGTGCCTTTAGAGTCAAAATGGATTATTTCAATGGCGATATGCCTTTGAGACCTTTTGAAGTAGCATATGCAGTAGTGCAGTTGTTTTCTGACACAATTTCAACTAGTCCTGATCTAATGAATGTGATCCCTGAAGAATTTTCTTCACTCTCAAGCTCAACCTTGACATCACTTTCCGATCCCTTTCAACATATGTTTTACACTGATGAAAGTATTCGAGAATTTTTATCGATTGACGAATTACCTTGGAATGATCTACATAATAGATCTTCATTTTCACCTGAACTTGATAGGTTTGAAAATGATTTTTCGCCTATTTTTACGATTGACTATGTCGAGGAACCACATAATCCTATATCAATTACAAATTCGGATTCAGAGATTAATTTAGGAAACATTTCTACAATTGTTCCTATTGACATATCAGTTAAACCAGGAATTGTTGAAAACATTCATATAGGTGCTTCTTGTACAATTGATGAGATTAATACATATAAAGACCTATTTCAAGAATTCTGAGACATATTCGCCTGGTCTTACAAAGAGATTCCAGGAATCGATCCAATGATTGTAATTCATGAAATAAAGACATACTCGGATGCTAAGCCTATTAGAAATAAATTACATCTGATACATCCGCAGAAAGCTGCAACTATTAAAGCTAAAGTTGAAAAGCTATTGCAAGTGGGATTTATTTATCTGATCCCATTGACAGATTGGGTATCTAATATAGTTCCCCTTACCAAAAATCAAGAGACTATACGAGTATGTGTAGATTATAGGGATATCAATAGAGCATATCCAAAAGACAATTATCCTACCCCCTATATCGACCAAATCATTGACGATTGTGCCTGAACTGAAATCTTCTCATTTATGGATGGATTTTCTGGATATAATCAAATCAACATACTCCTTGCTGATCAACCAAAAACAACGTTTATGTGTCCTTGGGGGACATTTTCTTATTGCAAATTACCTTTTGGATTAAAAAATGCTGGTACAACTTTTCAAAGGGCCATGTCTTATGCTTTTTATGATATCAAACATATTGTACAACCTTATCTAGATGATTTACCTGCTCGCTCATTACACAGGAATGATCATCCTACACACTTGAAAGCTATTTTCATGTGATTTAGGCATTACAAGATTCATTTGAACTCGCACAAATGTATTTTTTGCGTGCAATCAGGGCGATTACTGGGATTCATCGTTTCGAAATCTGACATTCATGTTGACCCCTCAAAGGTTGAGGCCATCATCAATTTACCTCCTCCTTCCACACTTCACCAACTCCAAATTTTTCAAGGGAAAGAAAACTTTCTACGTAGATTTATTTTGAACTATGCTGAGTTAACAAAAGGTTTTACTTGGTTGTTGAAACATAATGTTCCTTTTATTTTGGGATGATATTGCTGATCGATCTTTTGATGCTCTAAAACACGCGTTAACCCATGCACCATTATTCAATCCACCCAACTACAACCAGGAATAATTTCTATACTTAGCAGCATCTGATTCCACCATTGGAATGGTTCTAGTTCAAGAATATGAATCTCACAATGAACATGTGATCTACTATCTAAGTCAGAATCTGAACCCGATGGAAATTAAATATTCGCATGTGGACTGTCCAATGATTCCATCGCTACATATTACTACGTAAAACAACTGTGATATCTAATTTCAACCTGATGATGTATATTTTAACAAAGCAATACTCGGGGGAAAATACTCTAAATGGATAGTCATCCTACAAGAGTTTGATTTGGAATTTGAGAAATCTAAATCAAATAAATCACTGGTGTTTGTAGAACTCATGTGTGACTTTCCCAATACTGAGATAGAAACCGTGGTAGAGAATCCCATTGCAGATGAATCTCTATTTTAAAATAAAAAATAAAAAATATTACATTGTCTATAATCATAGGTTCAAACACCTTATGATCTAATAGGTACTGATACAAAAAACAAAATATGTCAGTCCACAATGATCATCTACTATATGTGATGATGATCATGGTAATAGACTATGGCATGCGCCACCTTGCGCAGGAATCTCCTAAACTGTCCTGGAACACCAATAACATTTCTTTGAATCCGGAGAGGAATGTCATCTGTCCCGGTCTTGGGTATATCTATGGTTAACCTCTCCAGGTTGTGTTCCATATCAGTTAGGATCTCTGCTGCCTAATCCTGAGGTGGTGCTATAGGCGCTGCTTACCACCTTTCAAAGCGACAGAGTGTAGCTGGTCATCGTGGACCAACATCTACATTTAAATTTTTTTATCAGTATTGGAAGATAAAAAAAAATAAAAATTATATTAAAACATCAAAATAGTTCGCTTACCTGATTTGTCAAACTGTGCCCCTGGAGGCAAGGACATCTCAGGATCACCTCTAAAATCTATACCCGCATAACGGAAGTCTTCAATTGTGAAGACTTGGGTCTGCAGCCACACAAAGTACACCGGAGTGAACTAAACCACTGAACTGCCATCACCACCATGGTGGGCCATTAATGTAACCCAACGTACCATCCGAGGTTCTCTAAGCTCACCATGATCTACTGGAATAAGCTGAGGGGCGAGAAGTGGGATTTTCTCCAAAGAAAAAGAAATTAGGATGGAGCCATAACTAAATTTTTTTAACTTTGCATTCTTTTCTCTGGTAAGTTTGCTTTTCATGTTGGCCAATACTCCTTCACACCAGTTGAAAATGGTGCCTCTGAAACACTCCACCGCAGTCTGCATTTGAGATTTAGTGGCTACATGTGGAGCTGCACTTCCGCATAGCCTGTTTACCATGAATGCAATCAGTTGGAGATCTAGTCGCAAGATAGTCTTTATGTTTATGCAATTATCCTTTGGATCTACCGCATCACTACAAAACTCTTGTTTGTAACTAGCAACGGGTAGGCCACCCTGTCTAGCTCCAAAAAAGGATATGTTTTCTCCTCTTTTTTACAATCCAGTGAGAAAATAAATATCTTCAAGCTCGATTTCAAGCCGATGGTCACCAATGATAAAACACTGATCTTGAACATCCCATTTATTTACTAACCATGTCATTAGCTATACCTGTACTCTCATACCTTAAATCGCCCAGAACTTATATAAACCACAATTTTTAAGCACACGCATTATTACGGGATTATTCATGGCTTCATTGTCTATATCCTCATGCTCACGTTCTCTCCACTCTAGCATGGTGAAATATCCTGCAAACGAACATATTTAAAGGTTAGAAACTTGTTGAGTGGGAAAATTTAACCATTTTTGAGAGAATTTATTAATTTTAAACCAGTGACGGTGCCTTCGCAGTTTTTGTGCGGAGACAGTGCGGACATCCGCATGGGCTCCACACAAAAACTGCGGTAGCCTGATGGGATCCACAGGTAGCGCGTGCATGACTTGCAGACCCCCAAGAGTGAATTTTTTAACATAATTTCTCCCCAAAAAAAGAATTTAAAGCCAAAAAAAGAGAATTAAAACAAATAGAAATGAAGATTAGGATGGTATGGATTACCTGGTTCTGACAAATCATGATTTTAGCGGTCAATACTCCTGATCTCAGCTCCGGAACGTTTTTACCAAAAGCTCCCAATTTACCGCTCTGAAGACAAAAGGTGAAAATGAATTTGTTAAACTCCTTTTATAGTTTTTAAATGAATAAATTGTTATATTTTATTTATTTTTCACTTTACAAAGTTATTTTTCAATGTTTTTACTTCTTGGAAACAGGTATGTTTAATCTTTTGAGTTTTTGTGCAGAATACATGGTTTTTGGTGAAAAGAATTATTTTGATGCTGAGTACACTTTTATCACTTTTTCAAGCTCTTGAAAATTACGAAAAAGAGAAACCCTGGAGTTATCTTTTAAGCCCTTTTCAGACTCTCTAAATATGAAAATATCATCGAGTACTTGACTATTCGAACTCATTAAAGGAAATGAAAAGTCATCCCTTCAGTATAAATTTACCCCTTTTTTAGACTGAAATGGATTATTTACGAAAAAGGTATACATTGACTAATCATGGTCAATAGAGTTCTCTCCTGTATTATTTTATCCTTTTTTGGGCTTGAGAGACTGAATTTATGAAAATGTACAACCACAGAGTTTCCTTATGTTTTTCTTTTGACTCCCTAAAATTGAAAAACATCGAGTTTCTCCTATACTGGACTCATTAAAACTTAACAGTAAAGGACCTGTCAATTACAAACAAGACCAAACCACTCCTTCTTAGGGTTCAATTTTAATAATAAGATGGACTCATCCAAAGGATGAGATTACACAAACAAGCAAACGTAATCCTCTTCAGTCTTGTCAAAAATAAAGAGGTACTTACCGGCAATGGTGGGGGAAAAAGAGAGAAAAGGAATCCAGTTGTCACCTTTGTTTTGAAAAGAAGTATACCACTCTTGAACATGATACTTTGTCACAATTGTACTTGGGTTGGGAAAATCCTTTATCTAACAGTTAATCAAACCACATTGAAAGTCTTCAGCCGGTTTCTTGGTATTAGCTTTAGGTCAATTGTCACCAAACCATCTGCAATGTCGTTATGTGTTCAAGAGACAATTCAAATAAACCATTCATTGCAAATATTTGTCTCCATTCACGTTGACCATCCCTGAGTCATTCCTCGCAAATATTTCTTCAAAACTTGATCTAAGGGTTTCGTGTTGTGGGCTTTTCTGCGACGGGTCACTTTCTATCGATGACAATTAATCATCTAGAAAGTTGATCTAGAATCCTATCAGTACTTTGGGATCTGCATGCCCTAATGGCAGGTTTCTTGCCTTCAACGACAGGTTACATCATTGAGCTTTCATCGAATGATTCTGTGAAGTGTTCAACTACAAATCATTCATTCACACTTTGTATATTGTAATAAGTACTTTGAGAGCCATTTTCTTTATTGGTGGTTTCTCTCACACTTGTTAATAGTTCACATCATTGACTAGTAATCAAGTGGTTTCTACCATGTTCAACTTTGACACAATCAATCAATCGACCAGTGTGTCCGCAATCCAATCATAAGAATGATAAAGCACTTCACTCTTCAGAACAACCTCAAAATTTGCACTTTAGGGGGAAATATGTTACACGTTATTTTGTTACCATGACATTTGACTATCAATGTAGGTCCATCACTACCTATATTATGCTCCCTTAGAAGTAAAAAAACCTAATTTTCCTAAACAAAGTCTTGGAATTGGAGAATAGCTCATTAAAACCCTAAAAAGTCTAAGTTCGCACTTTTCCTAGCGCTTTTCTGTGGGTCTACAGATACTTGTTCTATAGCCTATGGCAGCTCTCGCACATTCTTCTTATAAAACCTGAACACCCCCGTAAAAATTCAAATAAAGGAAAAATTAAACTCTAGAAGCCTCGCTGGTTGAATATTCTCCCAACTAGAAGCTTCTAGAGGCGCGATCAGTTCAATATTTATCCCTCCACTCATGGAGCTTATCCCTTGGTCCATGGAGCTCAAATCCCTTCATGAGAGGAATCCATCCCCTTCTTCATGGAACTTAAAATACCTCCATTTCCCTATAAATTGAGCTCATGTTTCAGTCTCAAGGGTACTTGGTAGTGTGTATAAGGTAATTGCTGAAGGAATTCTCAAGAGAGCATACTCTCTACACTAGTTGTTTTTGGCATGAGAATGATCACACCCTTATGCCCATAACTACATGCTGGTTCAAAGAGAGGAAGGCTTGTCAAATTGTAGGAGGGATGATTGTTCAGGATCCCGGGAGAAACTTGTACAACATCAAGGCGACAGATTGTAAAGTTACTATTTTCATTCAAAAATAATACATATGGATCTCCTTTTCTCATTGAGTTGTTCTTGTGCTTGTTGAATAATTCAATACTTAGACTCCTTGATCACTAAGTTGGATTAGTTGTTCTCAATTATTATATGTTGCGGGTGCTTTAATTCTTTTGTCTGTCTTTGATTGCAGGTTCTACTTACTAAAGAAGCCTCTTTGGAGCGACTGGATAAAAGAATTTACCAAACGTTGGATTTCAAGGTAGGGGCATGTCCTTTTTATTTATTTATAATAATTCTGAATTGAAAATGATCTAGAGAAAATGATTTACAAATGGATGTTTGTTTCTAGCTATTCGTAGAATACTAGGGAGATCTCTCTTATTTGCAAGAGGGATTTATCCGCATAACACCTCACTAATCCTTGGCTGTGTGGAACTATTGAGTGCACTGATTGCTGGACGTATAAATAAGTCTACAAAGATCTTGTAGGAGTAATTCTACTACTCCATTAATAAAGTAGTCCAGAAAATCACTCATTGGGGCTGAGAATCATCATTTAGCTTCATCATGTGAAACTGAAACATGCTGGTTTGATAATAGAAAGACATATACACCAACATAGAGGTGTATTTGAACACCTCTTCTGTCTGAAATTTTAGAAATTGGTCATGAAGAGCATCAAAAAGAAAATAGGCATAATTGAACATGACTGTGGGCTTAGCATCTGAGGACAGAATAGGCAAGAAACCAATCATGGCTTCATCTACCCACTGATCAGTGTGATACCCTAATAAATAAGATAAAACAGTAACAATATGTTGGGTCCTATCATGGAATATATATGAAGGATATGGGGGATTCTTGGTAGGCATGGGGGCATTAGTGGCCACGAAGAGCTCTAAGGTTTTGGCCCTGCTGGTAAAATCCAACTTCTGGTATAACTCTCTAAGGGCCTCATATGAAAAAGGAACAATGTTCTCAACAATGGGGGCTTGCATCATCTTTTGGATAGTTTGGGCATCAATAGAAAACAATACTTCTCCTGTTGGATTAATTATGGCTCTCATGTTGATGTCATAACATGATTGGGATTTTCTAATAAACTCTAGACAATGATGGGTTTTGGGAAATATATAAAAAGGAAACTTGGTTTCCCCGAGGCATATATCATCTAATTCATCTAGGAATTTGTCCTCGAGCCAGCAATAGACATTGAATAAATCGAAGTCAGACTTTGTCTCGTGGATCTTATAATGTCTGTCTGCCAAGGCCATATGATCTAAGTCCACCTGAGGGTAGATCATAGGGTTGAAAGGCTCCTGGTCTTTCTTGGGAAGCATGTTTTTCTTTCCATGACTTGTTTCTCACTATGTAGTGAAGAATGAGATGAAATAATAAGGGAGCGGAGAAAGGGGAATAGTCACAGATCAACACTAGGGAAGGGACATAACAGAAAGGGGATCACGATCAAAATTAAGAAGAACTATGATCCGAGTTGCAGAGAGCTGATAATTCTCATTTGACGAGTAGAGGCTTTTCTTCGACTGTGTTTCACTGTGATTTCTCTGCAAATTCATTTCCTGCAATAATTTAACAGAATAAGAAAAGTAAACTCTGCTTCAGTGGTGAATTTTGGTTTTAAGTGATGATTGGTCGACCGTTAATTGGGCGCGGGTCTGTTGGATAACGACCTGATCATTTATGGAGAATGGGCTCTTGGCAGGACTGGATGTGATAGGGTGGAGTGGACAGGTGGTCGTGGATGTGCCGCAACGACATTCACAACGGTCTTTTGAATGGTTGAAATCGTGGTTGTTTAGCAAAAGAGGAAATCGATTTTTGGAGGGGGGTGATGGCGCTGTGTGGTATCGAAAGGGGGGGGTGCGAACTATTCTTGGGGTGACATGTAGTAGCCTCAGTGGTATCAGATACCACACATTTCGGAGCCCCGCTCCCCCCCATTGTTAAATTTCAGAGGTTGAGGGGGGGCCAAAAAGAAATGTAGGTTGTTGGATGTGGAGGGGTGTGCGAAGATGACAGAGACGTGGAGGTTAATTAACACGGATGGGATGTGTGATGTGATGGTGGGGTTGGGGAATAAATATATGTCGGTGGGTAGTGTAGAACTATAGGATAAACGAAAAATATGAGTGTTTAGGGGGTTGGGATAAAGGGAATAATAATATCTTTGAGACTAAGGGTAAAATTGAGACATATGGTATGCCCAAATGATTTTGGAATATAATTTAGTTCCAAACTTTAGAAAATAACCCCTTTTCCAACCTTTTGAGTGTAAACACCCTCTGTTTTGATCTTCTTCTTCAACCATAGGAAAATGAAATTTTGATGCTGCACCTTGTAGGATAAATTTCATGTTTTCTTTCCATCTTTTCACCTCAACATATCTACCTACCCAGACTACAAATCTAACATTTTTTCTTCTTTTGCAGGGTGCATTTCGGCTTGCGGACCCTAAATCAATTTTTCTTTTAAATTTCTAACCTAACATCTATCCTTATTTCTACCATTGACTCAGTTTAAATTGTTGATACAATTTCATTTTATACCTATCTAATGATATGGCAAGATTAAATAGTTTGGAAAATCTTATTTTCTAACCTATCAATATAAATTTAAAATTTTACAATCATGATTAAACTGTATGATTGAACAAACCTATCTAATGAGTAGTGGCATTTGAAATTTCAACACTTTCAGTATCATTTCTTTTTTTGTTTTTTTGTTTTTCTTTCTTTTTCCTTTTTTTGTTTTTTTATACCCTCTTTTCTTTCTTTTCATTTTTTTTTGGAAATCTTTTGAATATTGAAAAAATTTCAATATGAAATTGCAAGGAAGATGAAATATCCAGTCACCTTAAGATCCTATAATTTGCAGGGTACTAAGAGTGGCTCCAGCTGGGGATGGAACTTCTCCCAATGAAGTGTCAAGAACCTAAGACCAGTAGCCTTGAATGCCCCATTTTCTGAAACATCTTCAACTAGTTTCTTTTCTGTTTTTGTGTCAGCTCATTAAACTGGGCTTATGGCCTTCTCTTAGGGCTTCAACCTTCTCCAATGAATTATTGAAAACTGTAACAACTGTGGTATTTTAAAATGGTGAAAAACCAACTTGATTTTGAGAAGAAAGAATATTTCAACATCTTTCCATTGATAGGACCTCCAGTCAATTATGTACCATCCAACTCTTTAAGAAAATATGCATTTTTCCCTCTGAAAGCATCAATGATGTATAGCCCCTGCCAAATATTTTCGAACTTTCCATGCTTGCCTTTATCTTCTCTTCTAGAATCCCATTTTAGAACTTTATCTCCTAAATTGAAATCATTAGCCTTTGTTCTCTTGTCAACGATCTTTTTGATATTCTCTTGAATCACTTGAGTTATGTTGTAAACTTCCTCTCTAGACTACTGCAACTGAATGGTGTCATTGATCCTTCTCTGAATTTCATTTGGTTAATCCTGAATCTCCTAAATAATATTCATAACTAGAAATCTTAAGGATGGGGAAAAAGTGCATCCATTCCATAAACCAATTGGTATGGAGACATGCCAATTGATTTATTTGTAGTGAGTCTATGAGCCCAAAGAGCATTGATCAACTTATTGTGCCATGATTTCTTATTTTCCTCCAAAATATTTTAATGATGTTCACTAGACATTTATTTTAAGATTCAACTAATCCATTACCCTGAGGGTAATAGGTTATTGAATGCCCCAAATTTATATGATATATGTGACAAAAATAAACCATATTTTTGGACTTAAAGGTTGCAACATTGTCTGTATTGATTTTTCTAGGACAAGAAAATCTTGAAAGGATATTGGTTTCTAGGAATTTTTTTATGACAGAGTCAGTGGCATTTCTAGAAGGAGTGGCTTCTATCCATTTGGTGAAGTAATCAGTGGTAGTGAGGATCCATTTATGTTGGGTAGAGGATGGGGGATGAATTTATCCAATGAAGTCTAATCCCCATTGCTAGAAAGGGCTCTCTACAGAAATAGGTTTCAAGGGTAAGGGAAATAGCTTTCTCTTTCCTTCAAAGATTTGACATTTGTGACAAGAAGTGACCATTTTATGGATATCAGGAAAAAGGGTAGGCCAGTAAAAACCAGCTCTCATGATCTTGTTTGTAGTGTTTTTCCAATAGAGATGACCACCACAGTCACCTCCATGGAACTCTTGCATAATTATATCTGCATCATCCTTCAAGAAAAATTTAAGCAAAATAACTCCAATATCTTTCCAATACAAAACATTCTCCAAAATGCAGAATTTAATAGCTTTAAGTTTTAGAAATCTAGCCTTCATTTTAGACAATCCAAGAGGAGAATTCAAATTTGACAGTACATACAAAATATCAGCATACCATGGAGAATTCAATAATTCTTCATCAATCGGTGGAGTTGCTAGTTCCTCTTAAGGATGCAATGAATGTACCATATTGATGTGCAGTGCATGAATGTTAGATTCTATCATCAATTTGGCTAATCCTTAGACCTTAATCAACTTGGTAGGCTTGATTTCCAAATCATATTCTAAGATCACAACAAAACATTTTCCTCTTTTATCATCAGGACCATTCTATGTTAAGATGCCTTTGCAACTGCATTTGGGACATAAGAAATGATATGTGAATGTATAATGTAAACTCTAAAATATTTCAATGCTTTGAACAAAGAAAAAGCCTGTTTTTCCATGATATTATATTTTAATGAAGCATCTCTCAATGCCTTGCTGGAAACAACTATTGGATGTTCAAGTCCTTCATTTTTTTTTTGCAATAAAACAACAACAATAATATGTTCAGAAGCAAAAGAAAAAATCATGAAATATTTAGTAATGTCTGGGCTGATTAGTACTGTGGCTTTTGTCAATGCTAGCTTGCCTAAATCAAAAGATTGTTTTTCTTATAGGATCCATTTAATTTCTGAGTCTTTCTTGAGCATATTGGTAATATTCCTTAAAAGTTCTGCTAGGTTTGGTATAAATCTCCTCAAAAAGTTGATTTTGCCAATGAATGATTGGAGTTATTTAAGATTTTTGGGATGATTGATTTTTAATATTCCTTCAATTCTGATAGGATCAATTCTGATTCCATCTTGAGAAATAATGTGACCTAACAATTTTCCTTCTTCTAATCCAAATAATGTCTTCTTAGGATTAAGGGAAATTCCAAATTTTCTGCATTTTTCAAAAAGTCTTCCCAAATTTGGTAAATGTTCTTCATCAGTTTTAGAATACATAGTGATGTCATCTAAATAAATTACAATGAAGTGACCAATTTCATCAGCAAATGCAATGTCCATGGCCCTTTGAAAGGTTGATCCAACATTCATTAATCCAAAGGGCATTTTCACATACATGAAAGTTCCCCAAGAAGTTGTAAAATTTGTCTTGTCTTGATCATCAAGGTGTACTAAAACTTGATTATAACCAAAAAATCCATCTAACAAACAAATTATACTAGAACCTACTACCCTCTGTAATATATGGTCCATTTTTGGTAAAGGGTAATTATCCTTAAGAGATACTTTGTTAAGATTTCTAAAGTCAATACAGAGTCTGATTTCACATGTTTTCTTTCTAGTTGGCACAATATTGGATACCCATTTGGAATATATGAGTGTTACTATGATTTTTGATTCATACATCTTCTTAATTATTTCTCAAGGAAAGGCATCAAAACAAGGTTTATTCAGTGCAATTTCTATTTGAAAGGTTTTTGATAGTCTTTGATTGGAATCTTATGTTGCATGATTCTTATATCATAAGACTTTAAATCCTCATAGCTCCAAGAAAATACATCAATGAATTCTTTGAACAAAGCTATATATCTTAGTTTTTGTAATAATAGGCAGTGATTTTGATAGTTTTATGATTTTGGGGTTCTGTTTAGTGCCTATATTACTTTCTTCAATATTTGCTCTAGTTGGTTTCATTTTAGGTTTCTTAGCCACATCATTAAAGTCAAATAATTATTCTAAAGGGACCAACCCTCTAGGCAGAGTATTGTCTTTAAGTTGGAGTATTTTGAATTCTTCTTTTTCGAGGTCTTTTTTTATTTTCTGTGCTATGTATAGTTTTATTAGTTGGAATATTTACATCTGTTTTGCATTCAAAATAGTAGTTTGTTTTTCTTCAGTACTTTGTACATCAACAAGACTATCTTCCTCACAATCTAAATCTATATTACTGTCTTCAAATTCATCCTTAGATTGCAGGAAAATTTCAAATTTTTATCACTTCCAAAAACTTGCCAGTACCTCATGTTATCTGGCACAGAAGGACGATGTTTGACCTCTTTGTGTACTATTTTTTTGGGTGAGGCAGTTTACATGTACTTGCTGAAAAAGCTAGGCCATTTGCTAGGAAAATTTGATTTCCGGGGATTACTGCTAAATAATATTCATCAAATGTTCTCAAGAAATCAAGTACAACATTTCTATAGGCTCTTAATCTGGGATATTTTGCTGCGTATTGTCCCTTTATTTGTTTTATGAACAAATCAGAATCACCATGTAGAGAGATCCTTTTTGCTCATAATCTTTTCAACATCTGTAATCCCAAAAGCAAAGCTTCATATTTTACAATGTTATTTGTGCACTGAAAAATTTAACTTGTATGAATGACCTTGTGCACTATTATTTCCTGCATTATACACCCAAATACCTGCCCTGAGCCAGCTTTTCCACATGAGCCATCAAAACTCATGTTCCAAAGAGGTTCATTTACAGGATCTAGTTGCTCTATTTTTATTTGACTGTCATTTTCTCTAAGATTATTTTCTGTATGGGAAACTTGTGAATCAATGGCTCCATCATTATACAGAATGAAGGAGTCAAGGTTAGTGTGAACAGAGTACAAAGGGTAATTATGTGTTTTTTCTTGACTACTTACCATGTAGTTCATTAATGTTTCTCTATACAATCTTCTTCATTGACCAAACAACGATATTGTAGCATATGTCATGTCCATTGCAAGGTCCCTTGTAACTTTTCTCCCCATGAGAGAGATAAAAGCATTCCATACTTGGAGGGAATGTTAGCTATAACTATATCCATCACTAAAATATTTGCTGGGATCTGACCTAGAGTGACACAAAGATCTTTGATAAGACCTAGGCACATAACTTTACTGGAGTCAAAAGAGTATAAATCTTTATAAGGTCTAGTGATTTCAAGGCCAGGTTTCTCCATGACATCCTTTGGCATAAGGTTATGTGATGCACCTGAATCCAACATGGAATTATGGAGAATATTGTCATGAATATTTAGACTGACATAAAAGGGAGGGACACCTTCTTGGGGTTTACCATCAACCTCTGGCCCAAACAAAAGTTTAGGTTGATCATCACTTAAATTGACAGTATCAGTTGTCTCCCCTAAATTTAGTGCTTTTAGGACCTGAGACCTATATAGATATATGTTAATCAATTCAGTGAGAGGGATAGATATCTTCACTTTTTCATGTTCACTCTCAATACTGAATGGTGTTTGAGTTTTTAGCAGATTTGACAAATCAGTTCTTTCAGCCACTACCTTTCGAGAAATTTCAGTTTGTTTGCTTGTACTAGGAATGTATGTCTGAGAATTTCTGGGAGGGATATCTACTATTTTCTTGGTACTATTTTTTGTGTTTTTCTTTTCTGAGTTATTTAAATTTTTCTTTGAGTTTTCTGTTGTTTTCTTAACCTCAGATTCACATACTTTCTTGGCAAAATTTCCTGAATTCTTTTTATTATAATTATCTAATTTTTTTTTGCTTCTTAAATTGTATTGTCTGCGGACCTCCATAATTGCATTCTCAAAACCCAGTTTGTATTCATCATATTCTTTAGAATCTAACTCTGTTTGGATCAGTGAAAAAAATCCTTTTTCTTCTTTAGTGAGAAAAATAGAATCATATTCATTAACCCCCATTAAATTAATCTGATTTTCCTCAACTTCTTCAACTACTCCTTCATCTTCATCATCATAGTTTTCTTGGAATGGAGGCCTGGTTTGCTGATCAAGACCTCTTTGCTCTCTCTGTCTAACTTGGCGAGGGTTTCTTCTTGGGTTCTGATTTCTGTTTTGTGGAGTTGGTTGATTTTATCTGGGAATAGCTCTTTCATTCAAACTAATTCTCTCCATCATCCTCTCCATGGTCCTTACCAAATTGTCAATCTTAGCATCAGATGTAGAGGTTACAGTGTTAGGTCCCTATATTACTAGTATAGTCCCTTATTGTTGTTAGTGTAACCCCTTATTGTTATTGTTGTACCCTTGTAACCCCCATATTGTTATTATTATTCCCTTACATTGTTATTGTTAGGTTAGCTAGGATTACATTGTGGCCCCGTGGACTCCTATATATAGAAAGGAGGTTTTGTCATCTGTATCATCCAAGAATTGTTCATTTATGTAATGTATTGGAGGTTTCCCCCTCGAAGTGGCATATTTCTAAGGCATTGATCTCTCTTTTATTCTATTTTTAGAGCTGGTTTCATAACATTTGGTATCAGAGCTTTGGATTCTAGGGTTTTGCTGCTCCAAACAGGTCATCGTGGAATTTTCGCTATAACGTTTTTTCTACGAAGGTTCAGAAGCTGAAATTTTTACAGAGTGAGGCCAAAATCTTGAGGAACGTCGTGTAACAATTTCAGATCTTGGTTCGCAATATTTTTGGAGATATGATTTGTGGAATTTAGGGCTTTTTTAGGCTCCCGAATTTCACCTAAAACAGGGCATCGTGGAATTTGTGCTATAAAGTTTTTGCTACAAAGGGTCAGAAGCTAAAATTTTTACAGAGCGAAGTTGAAATCCTGTGGAACTTCCTCTACAAATTTCAGATCTTGGTTCACAATATTTTTGGATATATTATCTGTGGAAGTTAGGGTTTTTTCAGGCTCCCAAATTTCATCTCAAAGAGGTGACCATAGGAAAATCGTCATAACTATCTCTCTGAGCGTCGGATTGGAATTATGTAAAAAGTGGCTGCAAGTACACGGAATATGGTTTCCTCTGTATCAATTTCAGAGCTGAATGAGGAAACAATGCCATGTGGCACATCGTACAAGTTTTCTCTATTGAACGAGTCCATAATTAGGTCATTGTGGGAGATTGGGCATAAATTTGCCTCGAAGAATCCAAATCAGTTCAGACCCTTGACATTCGAAAGAAGATTCAGAGTGATACTACAGGGCCAATTTTCAAATATTGAAGATCCGAAATCACAAAGATAATTCAATTTCAATATCGAGCTCCTCAAAAGCAAGAAAAAGGTGTGCATTTTTTTCCAAATTGCATAAGTCTTGTTAGAAGAATCAATTTGAATTGATTCCACGGGAATATTGTAGAATCGATATCAGTATTGGGTTATAAAACATCGCCTAAAAATAATTCAACACCCATTAAGCCTTTAGAAGGCTCTACTATGGCTCATGAAGA
This sequence comes from Pinus albicaulis, assembly GCA_034641835.2. Taxonomy (NCBI): domain Eukaryota; kingdom Viridiplantae; phylum Streptophyta; class Pinopsida; order Pinales; family Pinaceae; genus Pinus; species Pinus albicaulis. The sequence continues at coordinate 466,848 of JAXQQM020068288.1, forward strand.
TGAAGAAATGCAACATGACATATCAAAATTACAAGAGCAAGTGCACCAAATTTCACTCTCACAAAGAGCAACAAAGAATAAAATGGATGTTTTGAAGAAAAGCATGGAAGCTAAGATGGACGGTTTGAAGAAAGGAATAGAGGCTAAGATGGATGGAATGGAAGCTGGCATGGAAGCTAAGATGGATGACATGGAAGAAAAAATGAAAGAAAACATGGAAAACATGAAGAATGATCTAAAAGTAGACATGGAAGGTTTGACAAAGTTCATACAAGAAATGTTTCCTAATGCCGAAAAGATAGTAGAGAAAACTCATGATGAGAACAAAATAAATGTTAATCATGATTTCATAAACTCTAATTTTTGATGGAAGAACCACCATATTCCAAATATGGATATGAGGAAGTTTGATGGCAAGTATCCCGTAACATGGATACTACAGATGGAGAAATATTTTGATCTCAATAATGTGCAAAACACACAAAAGGTACGCATTGTAACTTTAAACTTAAAACAAAATACATTTGTATGGTATCGATGGCTTTGCTCCCATAAAAAAATTGTCAGTTGGTCAATTTTTATGGAGGAAATGATAGCACATTATGAGGATATAAAGAGAAAAACCTTCTTTAGCCAATTTATAAATCTCAAACAAAAGGGTTCAGTGGTGGAGAACATTGAGGACTTCCAAGAATTGAATATAAGGGCAACTGATATTCCAGAGGAACACATGATTGATGTCTTCAAAAGGACTTTAAAGGATAACATCCAACATGAAGTTCCTTTTTGGTAACCTGATTCATTGGAGTAGGAATTCAGGTTGGCAAGAAAAATTGAATGTAAAATTATGGTGACAAGGAAGCCTACCACTCACATCTATAAATATGGAGGTGTTGCTACTTCTAGACTTCCACAACCTACAAGGTTGACACCAAAACAATTGGAAGAAAAAATATCAAAAGGGCTTTGCTACAATTGTGATAGAAAATACACTAAAGGTCATAAGTGTGCTGAGAAGAAATTATTTTACATAGATTGTGAAGAGGAGGAGTAAAATGAAGAAGAAACTTCAAAAGAAGAGGATATACACTAGGAAACAACCCTAGAATAAGAAGAAATGAGTCCGACCACATCGTGTAATGCATTGGCAGGAATTACCACTCCTCAAACTCTCAAGATAGAAGGACATAACAAGAAGAATAAGGTAATAGTGTTGATTGATTCGGGTAGTGCCCACAATTTTATTCATTGTAAGGTAGCCAAGGAATTGAATTGTTTCCTATACCCAGCACCACAATGTCAGGTGATGGTTGCAAATGGAGGAACTATAAATATCTCTGGAAAATTTAATAATATCAAGCTAGCCATGGGGAATATGTATTGAATAGTCCAATGCTTTCCATCCCAATGGGAGGTGCTAATTTTGTACTAGGAGTACAATGGTTACAATCTTTGGGGATGATAGATTTTAATTTTCAAGAAATTTTCTTAAAAAAACATTTCAGAAGGAAAGGAAATCAAATTATGGGGTATCGCAGGGACACCAGGAAAGATAATAAGCTCTAATGTCATGACAAAGCTTCTGAATAAAGAAAAATGAGGCGTAATTGCACAATTATACTCACTCGAAGTTCCAACATCAAAATCATCTATTTCTCCAGATCTCCAAAAAGTCTTGGACAATCATTCCAAGGTGTTTGAAACTCCTAAAGGACTCGCACCTATTTGTGATCATCATCATGCTATTCATTTGATTCCAGGAAGTGTTCCTCCAAACATTAGGCCTTACAGATATCCTTATGTTCAAAAGAGTGAAATTGAACATATGATTGCACAAATGTAAGAGGTTGGTATAATTCAACCTAGTCAAAGTTATTTCTCTGCTCCAGTAGTATTAGTGCACAAGAAGGATGGATTATGGCACATGTTTATGGATTATAGGGAGCTCAATAAGCTCACTATTAAAGATAAATTTCCCATTCCTGTGATTGATGAATTATTGGATGAATTACAAGGAGAAAATTATTTTACCAAGTTGGATCTTTGTTCAAAATATCATCAAATTAAAATGAAGACTGAAGATATTCCAAAAACAACATTTCGAACTCATGAGGGTCATTATGAATTTTTGGTCATGCCTTTTGGCCTTACCAATGCACCTTCTACATTTCAAGGGTTGATGAATTCCATTTTCAAACCCTTCCTTAGAATATTTGTGCTAGTATTTTTTTGATGATATACTAATCTACAGCAGGTCTTGGAAGGACCATGTTCAACATGTTGACAGGGTGCTCAAACTATTGGAGGAGAAACAATTATATGCAAAAACATCCAAATGTTTCTTTGGAGTACAAGAGGTGGAATATCTGGGTCATATTGTATCTCATGAGGGTTTTAACGTAGACCCTAACAAAATTAAAGCCATTAAGGAATGGAAAGCCCCCACAACCTTAAAGAAGTTGTGCGGATTTCTCGGGTTAACAGGGTATTATCGCAAGTTTGTTAAGAATTATGGGAGAATAGCAGCACCTCTAACAAAATTATTGAAGAAAGATGCATTTTCATGGACTCCTGAAGCAACTAAGGCCTTTTAACATCTTAAAGAGGAAATGTTCCTAGCACTAGTATTAGCTACGCCAGACTTCACAATAACCTTTATTGTGGAATGTGATGCCTCAGGAAATGGAATTGGTGTTGTTGTAATGCAAGAAGGAAGACACATTGCTTTTAAAAGTCATCCAATCAAAGGAAAGTATTTACAAAAGTCTATTTATGATAAGGAAATGTTGGCAATACTACATGCACTAAACAAATGGCGACCTTACCTAATGGGAAGACACTTCAAAGTAAATACTGATATTGATAGTCTTAAACACTTTTTGGAACAAAGACTATCTTTAGAAGAGTAGAAAAAATGGGTCACAAAGATGTTCGGTTATGACTTTGAAATCATCTACAAAAAAGGGAAGCTAAATGTTGTTGCAGATGCACTCTTAAGAAAGGATGAAGAGGTGGAAGCATTGATTTGTGCCATTTCTATTATCCAACCAGATTGGATAATTGAAGCAAGGGATGAATGGAAGAAGGAAGAAGAAGTGTGGACACTCATTCAAAAGTTGCAGCAAGATTCTAGTACATCTGATACATTTTTTTGGAAAAAGATTCATTATGGTACAAAGATCGCTTATATATTTTCAAGAATTCCCAACTAAAACAAAAGATTCTTTTGGAATTGTACACTTCTCCTTTAGGAGGACACTCATGATTTTTAAAAACTTACCATAGGGTGAAGAAATATTTTTTTTGGGATGGCCTTAAATATGATATTCAAAAGTTTGTGGCAGAATGTTTGGTTTTCCAGCAAAATAAAGTTGAGACAATGAAGACCTTGGGTCTTCTATAACCTTTATCCATTTCAAGTCAATGTTGGGAGGAGAATTCAATGGATTTTATCACAAGTTTACCTAAGTACGAAGGAAAGAGTGTCATCATGGTGGTAGTTGATAGACTTACCAAGTATGCACAATTTTGTTCATTATCTCATCCATTTAAAGAAAGTACAGTTACTACTGTATTTATGGAAACAATTCAAATGCTACATGGAAACCCGAAGATTAGTGTAAGTGACAGAGATCCCATTTTTACAGGAAATTTTTGGACGGAATTAGTTTCTTGTTTGGGTACTCAACTAGCTCATATCTCATCTTATAATCCTCAATCCGATGGGCAAACTGAGATAGTGAATAAATGTTTGGAAGGATATCTTTTTTGTTTTATATCTGATAATAAAGCACAATGGGTCAAGTGGTTACCTCTCACAGAATGGTGGTATAACACTTCCTTCCATACTACAGCAAAAATGACCCCATTTCTAGCACTTTATGGATATCATCGACCATCCATCACATCTTCTTTAAGGGAAAATTCTAGGGTTCAAGCAGTGGAAGATCACATCGAGCATCAACAAGAAGTTCTCCAACTCTTAAAGGATAACCTAAATTTGGCACAAAATCGAATGAAACAACAGGCATATCAACATCACAGTAAGAGAAGTTTTGATGTAGGAGACTGGGTGTTTTTACGGCTACAACCATACAAACAAATATCCCTCAAGCAAGCTATGAAGGATGATAAATTATCGCCAAAGTACTATGGTCCTTACAAGGTGCTGCAAAATATTGGTACTATGGCATACAAATTGGAGCTTCCTACTTCTTCGTGAGTGCATCCAGTTTTCCATGTTTCATGCTTAAAGAAGGTTATAGGGGAGAAACTTCCAGTTCAAACAATATTTCCAGAACTTGATGAGGAAGGAAAAACCATATTGGAACCTAAAGCAGTCATGGAAACAAGAACTCGACAGCTATGAAATCGATCAATTTCAGAGTATCTCATCAAATGGAAGGACTTACCCACTGAAGATTCTACATGGGAGGATGGGAATTTTATACAGAAGCACCCGAAGCTACTCAAGCATTGAGGACAACACTTTTTGGAAGGAGAGGAGCATGTTAGGTCCCTATATTAATAGTATAGTCCCTTATTGTTGTTAGTGTAACCCCCTTATTGTTATTGTTGTACCCTTGTAACCCCCATATTGTTATTATTGTGCCCTTACATTATTATTGTTAGGTCGGCTAGGATTACATTGTGGCCCCATGGACTCCTATATATAGAAAGGAGGTTTTTTCATTTGTACCATCCAAGAATTGTTCATTTATGTAATGTATTGGAGGTTTCCCCCTCAAAGTGGGTTATTTATAAGGCGTTGATCTCACTTTTCTTCTATTTTTGGAGATGGTTTGATAACATATAGGTTCTTCTCTTATTGTAACTCTCCTCCCAGTTCAAATCCTAGCCCTCTTTGCTAGTAAGTTGGCTTCTACACTCACAACATCTCTTTGCATTTCTTCTAAAGTTGATGAATATCTTTCTCTAAGTTGGTAGGCCATGTCTGGGTCAAAACCATCAGGGAATTTACCCAGAACTAGCCCTTAGGGTGGCTTCATGTGGGTAGGGAGTGCACTGTATATACTACTGAATCTGGTGCAATAGTATTGGACACTCTCTCCTGGGGACTGCTTGATACTCTCATATTCTGATAATATTTGTAATGGATTTTTCTTGATTTACCATCTATTAAGAAATTTTTGGTGAAAAGCAGGGAGATCATGAATGCTATTAGCAGTTAAACCCTTGAATCATTTTCTCACTTCACTCCCTAAACTCTGAGAAAACATTCTCATTTTAACATTGTCTTCATCAATTTCTTGCAGGTCAAAACAATCATTCATTTTATCTATATGTTGTTGGGCAGTCACAAGACTAGTCCCATCAAATATTGGAATCTTAGATTGGTAATCTTGGGGCATAGGGTGTAAAGATGTTGGCATCACCAATGGGGCATATCTGGCTGCCATGATTGGTGGGGGGAGGTGAATAGTGGATGAAGTAGGGTGGGTATAGGTGGTGGAAGGAGATGTTTGTGTAATAGTTTGAGTGTGGGGATGAGCAAAAGTAGTGATAGGGATTGTGGAGGTAGTAGGATTGGTCGACCTAAGATGGAATGTTTGAGATGCAATTGAAGAAGCTGGATATGGTTAAGAAAGTTAACTCAATAAATTTCTGGAGGTAGGCATAATCCACAGTAGAAGTAAACTCACTCACCAAGTCTTGAAGAGTATCAAAATCTTGGAGAAGCTAGATATCAGATTGAAGTTGGGAATACGCTTCTCTTACTGGACTTCAATGTAGGATATATGGATCGAAAAATGTATGGTCAGTCCAATTCTGAGATTTCGTCCTGAATAGACCTTGGTCAAAATGCAAATAAAATTGAATATCTTGCGAAGTGGCAAAGTTTTCGGGTAGGGAGTTAGATCTGTAAAGAACTCTGATACTAGTTTGACTTTCTGTTCTAGGATTCTTTCTTAGAATCTTCTCAGGATTGTTTACAATAGGAGAAGGATTGGGATCAGGATGAGATTTAGTGGATATTCTTTTGGGAGCCAGAATTTAAATCAAAATCACAGACAAACTATTTATTTCAAAGTTGGAAAAAAACCAATCTTGGAAATTATTTCTATCTTACAGTGATTTTTAACTGGGATTTTCTAAATTCAGATGAAAATTGAAAAATTTCAGTTAAGTTCCCCAGTATGGTTGCCACTATGTTATCGCTCTATAATTTATAATATTGGCAAGACTAAATTATAAAGAACAACATCAAACCATTTTGGAGCCTAGGACCTAGCCCTCCTAGACACAGAGAAGGATCTCTCTATAATATTTAGCTTTGTTTTAAGTTTTTTGATATTAGGCTAGTTAAATTAATTATGAAAGTTGTTTTTTATTGATTGTTTTTTGTTGGATTTAATGGACTTATTTAAACAATTTCCATTGGGCTATGGAGTTAACACAAGCTGGGTGTATGTATCAATTTTCTAGAGCAAGTGTAAGGAAAGCTAGTTGTGTATACTGGTATTTTAAAACAGAGTGAAAATATGAAATGGAGAAGAATTCTTTCAGTAGTGGTTTAAAATTATTCAAGTATTCTTAAACCAAACATCAGCAGGAAACATTAAAACTGTGAAAACAATCATAATTAATGTGCTCTAGACAACAAATCTTAATCTAAATTACCTGTTTTACAATTAGAATTTAAATGATACATATATAGAGATGAAAGTGGAAAACATTAAACATGATAAAGGAAAAACATCACTAGGAAAAACACAACACATTGTTAGGGTCCCGTGATTTGGCAGATTGGTAAACCAAATGTCATGGTAACATCAAACCAACTTTGGAACCCTAAGACCTAGCCTTCCTGGACTCAGAGAGGGCTCTCTCTATTATGCAAAGGATGTAAACTTGTTTGCTTTTTGTATATTTGATTTTAGGCTAGTTGTTAAGTATGTTTTTAGTCTGTTTTGGGTTTTTGAGGGGAACTGATCAAAGGATAAATAGATAAAAATATCTTCAGATCAACTGGGCTATGGGGTCAAAAAGGTCGAGACTGTCTTAATAGTGGACAAGGTATTATTGCAGGGCCGATTTGGTCGAGGTAAATGGATTCTTTGGATGAAAGTGAAATGAGAAGAACGTTAAATTTGTGAAAGACAAAGAGATTTTAAGCATAAATATTTAAACAACAAACATTCATGAGTTAGGGATGACCATTAATCTCTATGAATGAAACTCAAACTGATAGATGCAGAAAATAAACAATCCGGTGATACATAGAAGTATAAGACCCTCTAACTTTGGGAAAATCACCTTCATAATTTTGGGAAAAACAAATAAGATAAACAAACAACTCAATCTATGAAGAGGTAACTCCTAAACATCATATCTTGAGCAATCGGGAACTTTGAAATAAGACTGCAAAGAATGGACAAAGGGCAAGATCGAAACAAGAACTCTTTGACTTAACTAATTCAATCAATAATTCAGAGAGAGATTTTAGAGATGGATTTTTTATTAGCTATGAGTAAGTAGGGCATACCATGAATCATACTAGACAACATACATAATAACCATTAATGAAATTGATAACTAGTTCTTAGGGTACCAAAGAGAAATTAAGAATTCTTTGACATAACCAAGAAAGATGAAAACATTTAAGCTGTAATGAATCAGGAAATTTGAGGTGCCTCCATGGGCATATCTCAAAATTATTCTTTACTGAACTACAGCAAACAAGAAGCATGAAAACATGTATGATAAACTACGAAAACATAATAGATAAGGAACGCAATACCATTCACCAAGCCATGGAATCCTACATACAATCCTCCTCCACCATCAAGGTCAAGCAAGAGATCATCCACTTCATAAGACAAAGTATTTCTTCAAATATTGTGATGCTATGTATTTCTATATACATCAAGTTGAGCCTCTGGTTACAGTGAATCCTCTTGGATTATATAGGCCAAAGAGGAAGAAACACTCCTAGAGCAACTAGAAGGCCATTGGCCTAATAATTCTAATCTTTGACATAGAGTTAAGAATAGCTAAATGCACATTTGGATGCCCACCTTTAGAAAACTACCTTTTCAACCAAAATGCTACAAGAGCGTAGCGCCAAAAGAAATCATGTTTTGCAGATAACGTTTAAGGGACTTCCCGATGTCAAAACGAGGCCCATGATAGCTTGTTAGAAAGCCCTAGATGTCTAGTTTTTGGAAATAATTTCTTTGTCTCAAATTGATCCCTCAAAGTCTACCTAAATGTGGAATGAGTGAAAAAACCCATGAGGGTCTCATCTGCTGATATGTGAGGCAGAAAGGTGAATTTTGACTGATATTTGCCTCTTTGGGGGACCAAAACACCTTCTTTTGATCTAAAACTTTGTGTGTAGATGCCCAAAAATTTAATACATCCAAAAAAATGACTTTAATGAGCTGAGGATGCTCCTAGCAAACATGGCTGCACCTATAAAAATGTGCAATTAGGGCCGAAAAACACAAAAAACAAGATCAAGTCAAAATTTTCTCAATTTTGGTGAGCAAAACCCTTATGGGTTCCTAGAAGAATGCAAGGAAGCTAAAGCCAAGATTTCAAGCCTAGATATGTCTTTTTCCCCTTTTTTCACCGGGTGCCTCCTTTGGGAAATTTTGAGCCTTTCTTGAGCAATTTTGAGTTTTCTTCGGGCAAATTGATTCAATTTCTTGTAATGCCCGGTCATCTTCCTTTGCAAACCCAAGTCTTTGTTTGCCTTGTCTAATTTGTCCTCCAAATTCTTGTTGGCTCTTTCAAGCCGTGATTCTTTATCATTTTCTATCTCTTGGGCAAGCAATTGTGTGAGAGGATATGATCAAGCAAGGGCTGCTTCTTCTTCCCTCTGTTTCTCCAAAGCTTTCCTAAGACCCATAGTCCTAGGCCTTTTTCTTACTGGCTGCACTTCTTCCTCAATATCATCAAATTCGCCCATATACTCTTCAAGCTTGACTTGTGCTTTGTATGCTTCCCTTTGGTATTTGAATGCCCGAGCCTCATAGACTACCATTATCCCACTCATCTGTTTATTTTTCATTTGTAGAAAGTGTATGAGGTCCTTTGACCTTTCTAGATCAGTTTCTAAGTCCTGGATTTGGGCTTCTCTATTTTGCAAAAGTGACTCAAGGATTCTGGCTTTATCATCTCCAGCATCACTATCTATTTGTATGATGTCAAACTCTCTTTCTTGTTCATGGCTACTTTCCTGCTGTTCAAATTTTTCTTTTCCCTTGCTTTGGATAGAATTCTTTGCTCTTGTTCTCTTTGGAAATTCAACAATACTCTTCTTAGGCAATTTTCCTCTACTCCTTAGCGCCATAGTGATATTACTAGTCACCGCTGGAGTGATTTTCCTCTTTGTAGATTTGGTGTTTTTAGCCTTTGGTGCCTTTGAGGAATGAATCATGGCCCCTTGCCTAGGAGACGCAGCAAGCATATGCTCTTGGCTGTTTTGAGGAGAAGAGAGAGGAGGTTTCATCACTAGCACTTGTTCAACTTGATCCTTTACACTGCTGCCTCCATCATCACTTGCTTTGCTGCCCTGTTCACTGTTTTCCTCACTGTTTTGAGTTTGTTTAGGGCTACCGTCTTCACCTTTATCACTATTTTGAACCTCTTGATATATGTTGCCTTCAACCTCGTTAGTGCTATTTAGAGTATGTTTTTTAGGGTTGTTAGCTTTATCATCCCTTTTTGTTGCTTGAATATCTTCACTGCCTATCTGTGGACTGCCTTGTTTACCCTCCTCACTGTCTTGAATTTGTTGAGGGCTACCTTCATCATGAGTGTCTTCATCTTTTTTTTGTATGTTGTCACCTCTCTCACTAGTTTGAAACTGTTCTAGGCTGCCAACCTTACCATCACTGTATTGAACCTCTTCTTGTGTGCTGCCCTTACCATGCTCATTGTTTTCAATTTTTTCATATGAGCTACTTCCATCATGACTGTCTTCTTTGTCATTTTGCATGCTGCCACTATGCTCACTATTTATTTGATTGATTTCATGCTGACTGTCACTCTGTTTCTCATCACTGCTTTGAACCTCTTCCCTTTGTTCCTCATCATCACTACCCTGCTTCTCTTCAGTTTGTTCTTCATCATCACTAGCTGTATGTGGGTTGTCCCCATGCTCATTTTCACTGCTCTGCTGAGGGCTGCTTTGTACTTCATCCTCACTACTTTGTTGAGTGCCACTGACTTTCTTATCCTTTGGCGAGCTTTCTTCACCATCACTAGTATACTCATCGTCACTTTTCTGTGGTTTGTCACTTGCTTCATGCTCACTACTTTGTTGAGTATCACTATGTTCATCATCATCACTAACTTCATGCCTGCTTTCATAAGACTTCTCTTTTTCACTATCAATCATGGTTGATGTTTGCTTTTGAGGGGTAGATTGACTAGGTGAAGGGGAGACATAGTGAGTGGAGGGTGAGGAGGACATATGAGATGGGCCATGAGATGAAGAGGAAGTAGTAAAATCCGGATGAGAAATGAAAGTCTCTCAAGAAACTCCTTTCTTTTCAAGCTGGTGAAGGATGATGATTTTGATGAGAGAATGATGGAAAAGACTAGCCTTTTGCTGAGCAGGAGGTCTCTTTTGGACAAGGGAGGACATCTTGTCTATGATTTTGCAGAGGAAGAGAGGGAGATTCAACAGCTGAGTCAGAGTGCATTGCATCAAAAGTCTGACATGATAGGAATAAACTCGAGAATATCTCCCCTCACATGTGAAATATCTCATGATGGTTTTCATAAGGGGCGCATAACTGTTCAATAGATGGTTTTCAAGAAAGGCTTGTAGTGGTCTAGGTCCAAATAGGCTTGTTTGAAACATTTCTCACCAAGATAGGGAATCTTGGTGGCCTTTGACACTGACCTAGGAGTGAGAACAAAATCAAGGCCTGCTAGGTGAACATGTTTTCCTTGCAGCCTCAGGGCAAACAGCTGTGTTAAGGGAGGATGATTGGTGACCTCTTGGACCTTTTGGAAAAAATTAAGGCACTCTACCTCCTGGAAATTAAAAAGAACTGAAGGGGAGTCATTTATTTCCTAAGTTGTAGTGGGCTCAAACCGGTTATGATACCCCCCTTTGTTGACCTTCTTTGGAGGCATAGTTGTTTAGACTTTCCATTACTCTCTTATCAAAACAGGTCTTTCAAATGAACTGAAAATAGATCTCTTCTTTAAGTATTGTATTTCTTTCTTAGTAGAAAACCAATTCCTTTTTTAATGAAAATAAGTTTCCTTCTCAAGAACTGTGTTTCTTTTTCCTTGTTACTGAGTGGAAAGACCTTCAAAATAAATCTGTATTTTTCCTTTATGAGACTGTGTCCTCTTTCACCTATTCATTTAAAACAGGTCTTTAAACTGTAAATAGGCCTCCTTTCTCAACAACCACTATATTTTTTCCTTTTAGTAAACATGGTAGTTTTGAGAACAAACCGTGTTTTCCCCTTTGATAGACTGTGCCTTTTTATTAACAAATTTGATTCTAACACCTCTTAAAATCAAAGGCTTAGGCGAGGAAAACAAGAAATAACTTTTGAAAGGATGCCTCAGCTATTTTTTGAGATAACCTTCTGTGCAAAATTCTGATTTTTTGGAAATTTGAGGGGTCATGAGGATGGCAGCCACCTCCATTTAGCATGGGCCTAGGCGGTCAAAAATCCATTCAGAGGTGGCCCAGGGAAAAACGCGTCACGTGTTGGTGACTGAATGTTGGGTGATGGGCCATTTAGAAGTGGCCCAGGCAAACGCTTTGCATTTCAAGCTGGGCGTCGGGCGGTTGCACAGGTGCGTCGCGTCCAATGCAAAAAGCTTCTGTAAACACCTACAGGTGTGTCGCAGCAACTTTTAGGTGCATCGTGTGTTTGGAAACCCATACGAAAACTTTCCCGGGTTTTGACAACTTGACTTGCTCTCTCTGCTGTTTGGAAATCAAGGTTGAAGATGCTCGATGAGGCCTTTATGTGTCTTTTAGAGAATTTGAAAACAACTTTTCCCTCTTTGAAAGTGATTTGACATTTTTCTCTTTTTAAAAGATGAAAAGTGGACTTTGCCCTTTTTTGAAGGAAGCTCTCTCTAAACCAACTTTTTATATCTTTTAAGCTACCTTATCAAAACCATGATGTGTTTATCTCCGCTCATTAGTGAAGGAGGTCCTTTCAAAACACTTTCTGGGCACTTTTTTGATACTTTTAGGTTTCAAATTTTATGCATCTGAGCTCTGTCTGTCAAGAAAGTTTTCCTCAAAACTGTGACCTTGTCCTTATCATCTAAAAAAGGCTTACATAAACACCACTACTGCAGCCTCTCAACACCATTATGTGAATCCTTTGTTTATGATGTGAAGGAGGTCTCTTCATATGTGTTTTCTCTGTTGCTTTGAATAGACCATTAGGGGAAAAATGTGATCTTTTCCGTTTTTCACTCTTGAATATCTTCAAACAAACTGTCCTTTTTGCTATGTGACATCTTATCTGTAACCTATACCTTTATTTCACCATATCACTTTGAAAATTTAGACCAAAAAAATGATTGGATTTATGATGAATATTCTCTGTTTATCTTTAGGAGGAGGTAATGCAAGATGCAATTACCTAGGTTTATTAAAGCCACTGTTTAGGCCCTCTACTTATCATGAATGGAGGTCCTTAAACAACTGTTATTTTCCTTTACATAAAACCTTTAAACCAAATAAGTGCCATCTGCTTATTAATGAAGGAGGCTTCTTGAAAACTTGGTGCTTTTGCCTTCTTCTCAAAAAGACACTATAAACACAAAGTTTTCTTTCATCCCTGCTACCATTGAAAACTTTCTTTGACCCAGTTATCTGTGGGCCCTCTTCTTATTATGAAGGAGGCCTTAATACTTAACCTTAGCTTACCTTTAGTCTACTTTTCTTTGAGACATGCCTTTTTATAGCATTTCACTATGAAAAACATGAGCAGGTAATGCACTTCCAACTGATAAATGTCTACTGTGCCTGTTTTGGAAATAGCATTTTCTTGGTATTGGCCTTTAGCTCTTTTGATGATGAAGTTGTCCTTGAATGTTTTTAGAGGCTAGGCTAAAGTAGGATAAAAAGGCAGTTTTTCCTTTTACACTTTTCATTCTGATGCCTAGTCTGCTAGAAGCCTTTCACCAAAAGACTGTCACTCTTGGTTTTATGAGACTGATTTTGAGAGCTGGCCCATAATTTTGGGAACAAATTCCATTGTAATTGACCTGAAGCACTGGAGGCAGTATTTTTCTAACTTTTGTACTCTTTTTGCCTTGATGGATGTTTTTTGACATTCTTGGTGTTTTGACTTACAGGGATGAATCCTGTATGTGCTCTTCTCTCTAAACTATGTATTTCTCTTGGTCTTTAAAATAGTCAACTTTTCTTTTTACTTGGAGTTGTTCCTTGAGATTTTCCCTTGCCCAAAACTAATTTGTGCCATTTTTCCTAGCACCCCTACAAAGATGCACTGATAAAATGACTTTGATCACTGAAAGCCTTTGCTGATATAACATGATGATAATGCCTGAAAGTTCACTTGATCATCTTTCTTCAGACAGGGAAACTCTTTCTCTTTTCTTGATTTGAACACTTGTGAGCTCTACTTAAAAGAGAAAAAGAAATATTTTAGTGGTGTGTGACCTAAGGATAGACCATGGTTTTTTTTATTGGGTGAGAAGGAAATGATGGCTGACATGATGATGAAAAACAGGGGTTTTGGCTTAAAACAGTCTTGCCAAGGAGTTTTCCCTAAAACACCACCACCTAGACCTATAGATTTTGTCATAGCCCTTGAATGGCTGACAAGATGATTAGGGATTGAGGGGTAGTCACTTTGTCAAATGTTGGATAGTGGGTTGTATGAAAAAGAAAGGATTTTGGTGGTAGAGAGACAAACTTATAACAACTATAGATAGGGAGGCTTTGCTGAATTGTGCTAGGTAGGGAAACTGAAGAATATTCTCATCATAGGCTGAAAAGGAGGGGTAGGAAGACAAAAAATTGTTTGAGGTGTTTTCTAGATGATAAATTGACAGATTGAGATTAGCTTCTAGAAAACTCAGCCAAGGAATCTAGTCATCAAAACATGCAAAAATACTGATGACTAACAGTGGCTCCATTTGGGGAGGGCAGCTCCTTTTCAGGAGGTGTCTAGAATTGTAGATCTCTGGCTTGTGAAGACCAGTGCCCTATCCATTGGCGCAAATTTCTCTTTTTCTTGATGTTATTCCTGAAAATGATGTTCTTTGACAATTTTATAGCATGATTAGCATCAACCTCATCTCTACCTACCCAGCTATATTTCCTAGCATTTTTTCTTCTTTGGGTGCACTTGGACTGGCAAACCCTTTGACATGATATTTTTGAAAAAGAAAGCAAAACTATCTAATTCTACACTTATATCTTCCCGGAGTTCAGATTAAACTGATGAACTCCTTTGATTCTCTACCTATGCTAGATCGACTGTTAAGATTAAGCTATTTGACAGGATTTCATTCACTAAACTAAAACATGAAATTGAAAAATGACCAAATCAGGATTAGATGGTCTGATTTGTCATGTGTTTGTGGCATAAAAAGACAAGCTGCACACAAATATTATTTTCACACAAAATGAAATTTAGAAACATCAGGGCTAGGATACATAATTTGTTTTTCATCCCTGTTTTCCTCTTTGGTTCTGTTTTGAGCGTCTGGAACCAATATCTTTTCTTAATCTATTTTCATTGATAAGTCAAGCTTACACAATTTGACTATCACTTCTTTTACTAACTTATCAGCAATCAACTTAAAACATGTCCAGTTATGATTAGGCTAAATAATTGAACAAGATATCTTTTGAGCACTAGTAGTGGCATTTAGATTTGCGTACTTTCAGCATGACTATTTTTTGAACATGGGGCTTTTCTGCTATTTTTGAAACTTCCCTCTTTTCTACTTTTCTACTATTTTTGTATTTTCTATTTTTGATTTATTTCTTCAAACAGTGATATGTATAATGAGTGAATTTTTTTTTTTTTGAAACTAGAAATCTTGGAAATGGTGGAACTTGAGCATTTTGTCTTCAAAGGGATCTCCTGATGCTCTTGGTCTGGTCAGCTCTTGAAAAGAAAAGTTTGGAAAATTTTCCTTTTTAAGCACAACATAAGGGTTCTTGCAAGAGTCTCTGAAAAACTCTATATCTGCTTGCTGCTTTTCTCTATACCTTTGATTTCTGCTCCTGCCTTTATTGTACATCTTCTTTAGGTAATACAGATACTCTTTGTCATTTTTAAAACAGATGATGACATCATCAAGGTACATCATAGTGAAGAAATTAAGTACTGGAAACATGGCCTTCCGGAACATGTCTTCGGTGTCTTATAGTTTTACAGCACTGGGTTTGAATTTGGACTTCTTTCAATGTACTTGAAAAAATATTTAAGCTGTTTGCTTTGAAGAGGAATTAATAGATGATATCTTGAAACATAACTTGGCCAAGACATATGATTAGAAACTCCTAGATTCTGTATGGTATGATCTGTTTTAGGAAGGATATAAGTGTTGTTCTGGGAAGGTTTATCTGTGTTCTTGAAATCTACACATATCCTATGTCCATTTGTTTTGTCTTTAATTATTAATGTTTGACCAAGATTTTTGCATTTCTTTTTGTAAGGGTTACTTCTTGAAATGATGGCAGTGTCATAGTGTTTCAAACTGTTTTCCCGACATGTATTAGTATCTTGAACAATTTTGCATACTCTAGCAGTTCTTAATCTCTAGTGAAATGATAGAATTTTAGTTAGTTCAATTAGCTCAGGTGTCTTGGGGCTACTCTTATCATATTCCTCTATATTAAATTTATCAGACATTTTCCCTGGATTCATAAAAGTGGTTGCAAAAGTTAAAGCTTTACTTGGAGAGGTAAGGTCTTGGGATGGTGAAGCATTCAATTATGGTAAGAACATAAGACTCCCCTGCTCCTGATTTCCAAAGGGGTTTGTACTATGTAAGCCTTCTAGTGCTTCTATTTTGAAAAAAGTTTCATATTGTACTTTTGATGTTTGTATTTGGTTTGAGCAACTTGCTTGAGGGTGTAGAATGTATTCTGTTTTCTAATTTATCTCTATTTCTAGAAAATCATATTCCCTCTCTTCAAGACACGATTGTTCAGGCTCATGATAGCTTTGAGTATCTAGTTCATCATAGAGAATCCGGGGTGTTTGATGTGGTGTGCCTAGATCTGTTTCAATTTCTCCCACTTGTTTATCAATGTCTTCATCAGTATGTAAAATGAAGGAATTTAAGTCTGAATGCATGGAATACATAGGGATGTTATCTGGCCTTTCTTGGCTGCTAACCATATATTTCATGTGTGATTCCCGATACAGTATTCTTGTTTGGTTAAACACAGGAATGGTGGCATCAAACATATCTAATTTAATATTTCCTTGGAGCTTGGCCCCCCAAGATCTGGATAAAATCATCACATACTTGGGAGGAATGTCTGCTACCACTATGTCCATGACCAGGTGTTTTGTAGGTATTTGTGCCAAACTAAAACAAAGATCTTTTATCAGGCCTAGACACTTGACTCTACTTGAATCAAATGAATATAAGTCTTTATAAGGTTTTGTTATTTCCATGCCTAATATTTCCATTACTACTTCTGGCATGAGATTGTGAGAGGCCTTCAAATCTAGCATGGCATTATGTAGGATTTGGTCATGTATATTCAGACTAATGTAAAAAGGAAGAGTGGTTCCCTCTTGATATTTTCCTTCTATTTTTGGGCCAAACAACACCTCAAGCGTATCATCTGCTAGGTGTAAAGTATTTGCATCATTTCCTATGTTCAGGGCCTTTAGCACTTGAGATTTGTATGAGCTTTGGGCAATAAGTTCAGTGAGAGGCATGGTGATCTTAATTTTGGCGATTTCTCCTTCAAAACTGAAGGGTACTTGTAGTTTAGATATATTTGTTTCAATTTTCTCAGCCATGACTTTCTCTATATTCTTAATTTTCTGATTTTGATTTAGGGTTTTGTTTAATACAGATGTTTCGGGGATCTTAGTAGAGGTACTAGGATAGTTAGTATCAAGGCTTTCCTGGCTAGTTTTGTCTTTGTTTTGGTCAGTTCTCTTAGCGATGATTTTGTTACTATCCACTGTTCTTTTAAGAATGGTATCGGGGGCTTTTGTAACAGTAGTGTCTGAGCTACCTTTCTTAGAGTTATCTTGGTTTTTCTTACTCCTAAGATCATATTGCCTATGAACTTCCATTATGGCGTTTTGTAATCCTATTTCAGGATCTTTGGGGTCCTCATAATTTGTTTCATTTTGGTTTGAGGAGAAGAAAACTTGTTCTTCTTCTGTGAGGAAAACTTCATCCTTGCTATCATAACCTATCAAGTTTAAGTGATTTTCATCAAGTGGTTCCATATCTCTTTCTACCTCATCAACATAGTTTTCATGGAAAGGTGGCCTGATTTGTTGGTCATTTTCCCTTGGTTTGTTTTGAGGCGGGTCTCTTCTAAAGTTTTGGTTCCAGTTTCTATTTTGAGGATTTGGTTGGTTGTCCCTAAGAGGTGCTTTTTCATTTAGATTTATTATTTCCCACATTCTCTCCATGGTCTTAACCAGGTTGTCTATTCTAGGATCTGAGGAGGGAATTGAAGGCATGGCCTCATCTCGGTATGTGAATTTCTTTTCTGATCTCATCCTAGCTCTCTTCTTAGCTAGGTTGGCTTCAGCACTAATAGCTACTTTTTTCATTTCTTCTAAATTTGCGGGGTCTCTTTCTCTTAATTGATATGTCATATTTGGATCAAAACCTTCGGGAAATTTTGCTAATGCTGAGCCAAGTGGAGGTTTCATGTTAGATGGAAGGGCGTTATAGACACTGTTGAACCTAGTGCAATATTCTTGAACATGTTCCCCCATATTCCTTTTAAGATTGTTATATTCAGAAAGGAGTTGGATGAGGCTTTTCCTGATTTCCCACCTGTTTATGAAAAATTGGTAAAGTGCTGGGAGATCATGTATACTGTTAGGAGCCAAGTTTTTAAACCATTTCTTGGGTTCTCTGCCTAGGCTTTGGGAAAACATTCTCATTCTTATGGTTTCATCTTCTATTTCCATGTATTCAAAAGCATCACTAATTCTATATACATGCTGTTGGGCGGTAGTAGCCTCAGCTCCAATGAAGTGTGGGATTCAGGATTGGTAATCATTTTGCAAAAGTACCAAAGGCGGTGGTAACACTAAGGGTGCATACCAAGCTGCCATGATGGGGGCTGATGGTGGATTTACAGTATGAGGATTTGTAGTATGGGATGAGGTGATTTGCACAATGGTGGTCTGAATGGGTGTGGTAGAGGTACTTGGACTTGTAGACTGATTCTGAGAAGATTTGGGGTGATAAGAGCCAAAGTGGTGGAGAAGCTAAAAATTAGGAGGTGTAGTAGGTGAGGCTTCTCTGTTAGGACTCTGTTGCAAATCTAAGGGATCAAGATCGGCAAGGTTGGTTTTACTTAGTAATTTGTTTCTAAAAAGGGTTTTTGCTGAAATTAAGTCAAACTTGGAATCTTGCAAGGATGTAAGATGTTCAGGTACAGAGCTTGCTTTGTGGATGGTCCTATCGGTAGCTAAGTTACCAGTTTCAGAAGTTTGCCACAAAATCTTTTCTGGGCTGTCAACTATGATAGGGGGGTTTGGATCTGGGTGATATCTGGTATTAATTCTTCGTGAAGCCAAATTTCAAAGTCAAATCTTAGAGAGGGTGATAGTTGTGATTGTTTTTTGGATGGTTGTCGTCTCTAGGGGTTTTGTGGATGTGAGTAAGGTAAAAACTAAATGAAGGCTAGTGGAGTCGCCAGGTGGATGTTCTTGAGATTTATGGTCCACCACCAATACTGACAAAGATGTTTTTTAGGAAAAGTATTTTCTAGGAAAATTTTATGTGAAAATTTGTAAGAATGACTTAAAACTCAGTTCAACAGTTTGCTAGATTGTTGAGAAAGCTATAGTTCTATTTTTAGGCTATTCTGTTGATTTCCTATGTTTAGATGAAGATTTTTGAATCCCTATGTTGTACTTAGTTTGCCACTGATTTCAGAGGCTGCATCATGATTTTTGTGTTTTCAGAAAGGTAAGTCAACAGGATAGTATGATTATGAAATTTCTAGTTTTTAGTGGAGTATTAGGCCTACTAGAGGCTAGTGGAGTCGCCAGGTGGATGTTTTTGTTTTTAGAGATATGTGTTTATGGTCCACCACTAACAACTGATAAGAAACCAATCTAGGGATTTTTTTTGGGGTTTTCTAAGTTCCTATATGTAACCTTAAGCTTTGCAAGAGTGTTCTATAGCCGAATCATCATTTTGCTAAGATGGTGAAAGAGCTAGTTTTCTACTCTTCAGACAAAACTTAAGTTTTCTAAGTTTGACTGAGATATTGAGAGGTCCTAAGGGATACTTAGGATGTTTTGACTCAAAGTGCCACCATGATCACCATTATGTTAGGGTCCCGTGATTTGGCATATTGGTAAACCAAATGAGAGGGTAACATCAAACCAACTTTGGAGCCCTAGGACCTAGCCTACCTGGATTCAGAGAGGGCTCTCTCTATTATGCAAAGGATGTAAACTTGTTTGCTTTTTGTATATTTGATTTTAGGCTAGTTGTTAAGTATGTTTTTAGTTTGTTTTTGGTTTTTGAGGGGAACTAATCAAAGGATAAATAGATAAAAAGTTCTTCATATCAACTGGGCTATGGGGTCAAAAAGGTCGAGACTGTCTTAATGGTGGACAAGGTATTATTGCAAGGCTGATTTGGTCGAGGTAAATGGATTCTTTAGGTGAGAGTGAAATGAGATGAACATTAAGTTTGTGAAAGACAAAGAGATTTTAAGCATAAATAGTTAAATAGCAAACATTCATGAGTTAGGGCTGACCATTAATCTCTATGAATGAAACTCAAACTGATAGATGCAGAAAATAAACAATCCGGTGATACATAGAAGTATAAGACCCTCTAACTTTGGGAAAATCACCTTTAGACTTTTGGGAAAAATAAATAATACAAAAAAACAACTCAATCTATGAAGAGGGAACTCCTAAACATTATATCTTGAGCTATCGGGAACTTTGAAATAAGACTGCAAAGCATGTACAAAGGGCAAGATCGAAACAAGACCTCTTTGAATTAACTAAGACAATCAATAATTCAGAGAGAGATTTCAGAGATGGAGTTTTGATTAGCTATGAGTAAGAAGGGCATACCATGAATCATACTAGATAGCATACATAATAACCATTAATGAAATTGATAATTAGTTCTTAGAGTACCAAAGAGCAATTAAGAATTCTTTGACAGAACCAAGAAAGATGAAAACATTGAAGCTATAATGAATCAGGAAATTTGAGGTGCCTCCATGGGCATATCTCAAACTTATTCTTTACTAAACTACAGCAAACAAGAAGCATGAAAACATGCATGATAAATTAAGAAAACATAACAGATAAGGAACACAATACCATTCACCAAGCCATGGAATCCTACATACAATCCTCCTCCACCATCAAGGTCAAGCAAGAGATCATCCACTTCATAAGACAAAGTATTTCTTCAAATATTGTAATGTTATGTATTGCTCTATAACATCAAGTTCAACCTCTGGTTACAATGATTCCTCTTGGATTATATAGGCCAAAAAGGAAGAAACCCTCCTAGAGCAGCTAGAAGGCCATTGGCCTAATACAAATATCTGATTTTGTCCTTGAGGCTTTGCAAAGCCCAAGGCACAAAATATCTTCAAAAATATATATTTAAGTTAAAAATAGCAAGTAAATTGACTTCTAATCTCTGACATAGAATTAAAAATAGCTAAACGCACATTTGGATGGCCACCTTTAGAAAACTGCCTTTTCAGCTAAAATGCTACAGGAGCGTAGTGCCAGAAGAAAGCCTATATTGCAGATAAATTTTGAGGGACTTCCCGATGTCAAAATGAGGCCTGTGATAGCTTGTTGGAAAGCCCTGGATATCTAGTTTCTATAACTACTTGATTTTTCTCAAACAAGAGATCATCCACTTCATAAGACAAAGTATTTCTTCAAAGATTGTAATGCTATGTATTTCTCTATAACATCAAGTTGAGCCTCTGGTTACAATGAATCCTCTTGGATTATATAGGCCAAAGAGGAAGAAACACTCCTAGAGCAACTAGAAGGCCATTGGCCTAATACAAGTATCTGATTTTGTCCTTGAGGCTTTGCAAAGCCCAAGGCACAAAATATCTTCAAAAATATCTATTTCAGCTAAAAATAGCAAGAAAATTGACTTCTAATCTTTGACATAGAGTTAAAAATAGCTAAATTCACATTTGGATGGCCACCTTTAGAAAACTGCCTTTTCAACCAAAATGCTACAAGAGCGTAGTGCCAAAAGAAAGCTTGTTTTGCAGATAACGTTTGAGGGACTTCCCGATGTCAAAACGAGGCCCATGATAGCTCGTTGGAAAGCCCTAGATGTCTAGTTTCTGGAACTACTTTCTTTGTCTCAAATTGATCCCTCAAAGTCTACCAAAATGTGGACTGACTGAAAAAACACATGAGGGTCTCATCTACTAATATGTGAGGTAGAAAGGTGAATTTTGACTGATTTTTGCTTCTTTGGGGCACCAAAACACCTTCTTTTGATCTGAGAATTTGTGAGTAGATGACCCCAAATTTAATACATCCAAAAAAATGACTTTCATGAGCTGAGGATGATCCTAGCAAACATGGCGACACCTAGAAAAATGTGCAATTAGGGCCAAAAAACACAAAAAACAAGATCATGTTAAAATTTGCTCAATTTTGGTGAGCAAACCCCTTATGGGTTCCTAGAAGAATGAAAGGAAGCTGAAGCCAATATTTCAGGCCTAGATATGTATTTTTCCCCTTTTTTCACCGAGCGCCTCCTTTGGGCAGTTTTGAGCCTTTCTTGAGCAATTTTGAGTTTTCTTCGGGAAAATTGATTCAATTTCTTGTAATGCCCGGTCACCTTCCTTTGCAAACCCAAGTCTTTGTTTGCCTTGTCTAATTTGTCCTCCAAATGCTTTTTGGCTCTTTCAAGCCATGATTCTTTATCATTTTCTATCTCTTGGGCAAGAAATTATGTGAGAGGATATGATCGAGTAAGGGCTGCTTCTTCTTCCCTCTATTTCTCCAAATCTTTCCTAAGACCCATAGTCCTAGGCCTTTTTATTACTGGCTACTCTTCTTCCTCAATATCATCAAATTCGCCCATATACTCTTCAAGCTTGATTTGTGCTTTGTATGATTCCCTTTGGTATTTGAATGCGTGGGCCTCATAGACTGCCATTAGCCTGCTCATATGTTTATTTTGCATTTGTAGAAAGTGTATGAGGTCCTTTGACATTTCTAGATAAGTTTCTAAGTCCTAGATTTGGGCTTCTCTGTTTTGAAAAAGTGACTCAAGGATTCTGGCTTCATCATCTCTAGCATCACTATCTATTTGTATGATGTCAAACTCTCTTTCTTGTTCATGGCTACTCTTCTGTTGTTCAACTTATTCTTTGCCCTTGCTTTGGATAGACTTCTTTGCTCTTGTTCTCTTTGTAGAAAGTGTATGAGGTCCTTTGACCTTTCTAGATAAGTTTCTAAGTCCTGGATTTGGGCTTCTCTATTTTGCAAAAGTGACTCAAGGATTCTGGCTTCATCATCTCTAGCATCACTATCTATTTGTATGATGTCAAACTCTCTTTCTTGTTCATGGCTACTCTCCTGTTGTTCAACTTTTTCTTTGCCCTTACTTTGGATAGACTTCTTTTCTCTTTTTCTCTTTGGAAATTCAACAATACTCTTCTTAGGCAGTTTTCCTCTACTCCTTAGCACCCTAGTGACATTACTAGTCATTGTTGGAGTGATTTTCTTCTTTGCAGATTTGGTGTTTTTAGCCTTTGGTGCCTTTGAGGAATGAATCATGGCCCCTTTCCTAGGAGAGGCAGCAAGCACATGTTCTTGGCTGTGTTGAGGAGAAGAGAGAGGAGGTTTCATCACTAGCACTTGTTCAAATTGATCCTTTACACTACTACCTCCATCATCACTTACTTTGCTGCCCTGTTCACTGTTTTCCTCAATGTTTTGAGTTTGTTTAGGGCTACCATCTTCACCTTTATCACTGTTTTAAACCTCTTAATATATGTTGCCTTCAACCTCATCAGTGTTGTTTAGAGTATGTTTTTTAGGGCTGTTAGCTTTATGATCCCTTTTTGCTGCTTGAATATCTTCACTACCTGTCTGTGGATTTCCTTGTTTACCCTCCTCACTGTCTTGAATTTGTTGAGGGATGCCTTCATCATGACTGTCTTCATCTGTTTTTTGTATGCTGACACCTCCCTCACTGTTTTGAAACTGTTCTAGGTTGCCAGCCTTACCATCACTGTATTGAACTTCTTCTTGTGTGCTGCCCTTACCATGCTCATTGTTTTCAATTTTTTCATATGAGCTACTTCCATCATGACTGTCTTCTTTGTCATTTTGCATGCTGCCACTATGCTCATTGTTTCTTTGATTTCTTTCATGCTGACTGTCACTTTGTTTCTCATCACTACTTTGAACATCTTCCCTTTGTTCCTCATCATCACTACCCTGCTGCTCTTCAATTTGTTCTTCATCATCACTAGCTGTATGTGGGCTGTCCCCATGCTCATTTTCACTGCTCTGATGAGGGCTACTTTGTTCTTCATCCTCACTACTTTTTTGAGTGCCAATCACTTTCTTATCCTTTGGTGAGCTTTCTTCACCATCACTAGTATACTCATCGTCACTATTTTGTGGTTTGTCACTTGCTTCATGCTCACTACTTTGCTGAGTATCACTATGTTCCTCATCATCACTAACTTCATGCTTTCTTTCATAAGACTGATATTTTTCACTATCAATCATGGGTGATGTTTGCTTTTGAGGGGTAGATTGACTAGGTGAAGGGGAGACATAGTGAGTGGAGGGTGAGGAGGACATATGAGATGGGTCATGAGATGAACATGCAGTAGTAAAATCTGGATGAGGAATGAAAGTCTCCCAAAAAACTCTTTTCTTTTCAAGCTGGTGAAGGATGATGATTTTGATGAGAGAATGATGGAAAAGACTAGCCTTTTGCTGAGCAGGAGGTCTCTTTTGGACAAGGGAGGACATCTTGTCTATGCTTTTGCAGAGGAAGAAAGGGAGATTCAACAGCTGAGACCGAGTGAAATGCATCAAAATTCTGACGTGATAGGAATAAACTTGAGAATATCTCCCCTCACATGTGAAATATCTCATGATGGTTTTCATAAGGGGCGCATAACTATTCAATAGATAAGAAAAGGGGAAAATAGCCTTGCATTCATTTTGGTAAGCTAGTTTCAAGAAAGGCTTGGAGTGGTCTAGGTCCAAATAGGCTTGTTTGAACCATTTCTCACCAAGATAGGGAATCTTGGTGGCCTTTGACACTGACCTAGGAGTGAGAACAAAATCAAGGCCTGCTAGGTGAACATGTTTTCCTTGCAGCCTCAGGGAAAACAGCTGTGTTAAGGGAGGGTGATTGGTGACCTCTTGGACTTTTTGGAAAAAATTAAGGCACTCTACCTCCTGAAAATTAAAAAGAACTGAAGGGGAGTCATTTATTTCTTGAGTTGTAGTGGGCTCAAACCGGTTATGATACCCCCCTTTGTTGACCTTCTTTGGAGGCATAGTTGTTTAGAATTTCCTTTACTCTCTTATCAAAAGAGGTCTTTCAAATGAACTGAAAATATATCTCTTCTTTAAGTACTGTATTTCTTTCTTAGCTAGCAAACCAGTTCCTTTTTTAATGAAAATAAGTTTCCTTCTCAAGAACTGTGTTTTTTTTTCCTTGTTATTGAGTGGAAAGACCTTCAAAATAAATCTGTCTTTTTCCTTTATGAGACTATATCCTCTTTCACCTATTCATTTAAAACAGGTCTTTAAACTGTAAATAGGCCTCCTTTCTCAACAACCACTGTCTTTTTGCCTTTTAGTAACCATGGTAGTTTTGAGAACAAACTGTGTTTTCCCCTTTGATAGACTATGCCTTTTTCTTAACAAATTTGATTCTAACACCTCTTAAAATCAAAGACTTAGGTGAGGAAAACAAGAAATACCTCTTTAAAGGATGCCTCAGTTGTTTTTGGAGATAACATTCTGTGCAAAATTTTCATTTTTTTGAAATTTGAGAGTTCATGAGGATCTAAACGACCTCCCTTTAGCATGGGCCTGGGCGGTCAAAACTCCGTTCAGAGGTGGCCCGGGGAAAAACACATCACATGTTGGTGACTAAACATTGGGCGGTGGGTCGTTCAGAAGTGGCCTAGGAAAACGTGTCGCATTTCAAGCTGGGCACCGGGCGGTTGCAGAGGCGCATCGCGTGCAGCGATAGGTGCGTCGCGTCCAATGCAAAAAGATTCTGCAAACACCTACAGCCACGTCACAGCAAATTTCAGGCACGTCACATGTTTGGAAACCCATAAGAAAACTTGCCCGAGTTTTGACAACTTGACTTTCTCTCTCTTCTATTTGGAAATCAAGGTTGAAGATGCCCGATGAGGCTTTTATGTGCGTTTTAGAGAATTTGAAAACAAATTTTCGCTCTTTGAAAGCGATTTGACATTTTTCTCTTTTTAAAAGATGAAAAGTGGACTTTGCCCTTTTTTGAAGGAAGATCTCTCTAAACCAACTATTTTATATCTTTTAAGCCACCCTTCTCAAAATCATGATGTGTTTATCTTTGCTCATTAGTGAAGGAGGTCCTTTCAAAACACTTTCTGGGCACTTTTTTGATATTTTAGGTTTCAACTTTTATGCATCCAAGCTCTATCTGTCAAGAAATTTTTCCTCAAAAATGTGACCTTATCCTTATCATCTAAAAAAGGCTTACATAAACACCACTACTGCAGCCTCTCAACACCATTATTTGAATCCTCTGTTTATGATGTGAAGGAGATCTCTTCATATGTGTTTTCTTTGTTGCTTTGAATAGACCATTAAGGGAAAAATGTGATCTTTTCCGTTTGTCACTCTTGAATATCTTCAAACAAACTGTCCTTTTTACTATGTGACATCTTATATGTAACATATGCCTTTATTTCACCATATCACTTTGAAACTTTAGACCAAAAAAATGATTGGATTTATGATGAATGTTCTATGTTTATCCTTAGGATGAGGTAATGCAAGATGCAATTACCTAGGTTTATTAAAGCCACTGTGTAGGCTCTCTACTTATCATGAATGGAGGTCCTTAAACAAATGTTCTTTTCCTTTACAGAAAACCTTTAAACCAACTAAGTTCCATCTACTTATTATTGAAGGCTTCTTGAAAACTTAGTGCTTTTGACTTCTGCTAAAAAAGACACTATAAACACAAAGTTTTCTTTCATCCCTACTACCATTGAAAACTTTCTTTGAACCAGTTATCTGTGGGCCCTCTACTTATTATGAAGGAGGCATTAATACTTAACCTTAGCTTACCTTTAGTCTAATTTGCTTTGAGACATGCCTTTTTATAGCATTTCACTATGAAAAACATGAGCAGGTAATGCACTTCCAACTGATAAATGTCTACTGTGCCTTTTTTGGAAATAGCATTTTCTTGGTATTAGCCTTTAGCTCTTTTGATAATGAAGTTGTCCTTGAATGTTTTTAGAGGCTAGGCTAAAGTAGGATAAAAAGGCAGTTGTTCCTTTTACACTTTTCATTCTGATGCCTAGTCTGCTAGAAGCCTTTTGCCAAAATACTATCACTCTTGGTTTTATGAGACTGATTTTGAGAGCAGGCCCATAATTTTGGGAACAAATTCCATTGTAATTGACCTGAAGCACTGGAGGCAGTATTTTTCTAAATTTTGTACTCTTTTTGCCCTGATGGAGGTTTTTTGACATTCTTGGTGTTTTGATTTACAAGGATGAATTCTGTATGTGCTCTTCTCTCTAAACTCTGTATTTCCCTTGGTCTTTAAAATAGTCAACTTTTCTTTTTACTTGGAGCTATTCCTTGAGATGTTCCCTTGCCCAAAATTGATTTGTTCCATTTATCCTAGCACCCCTGTAGAGATGCATTGATGAAATGACTTTGATCATTGAAAGCCTTTGCTGATATAACATGATGATAATGCTTGAAATTTCACTTGATCATCTTTATTTAGACAAGGAAACTCTTTCTCTTTTCTTGATTTGAACACTTGTGAGCTCTGCTTAAAAGAGATAAAGCAAGATTTTAGTGGTGTGTGACCTAAGGATAGACCAGGGTTTTGTTTGTTGGGTGAGAAGGAAATGATGGCTGACATGATGATGATGATGACAAACAGGGTTTTGGCTTAAAACAGTCTTGCCAAGGAGTTTTCCCTAAAACACCACCACCTAGACCTACATATTTTGTCACAGCTCTTGAATGGATTCTTAGGCATGAGTAGGTTATCACATGACAAGATGATAAGGGATTGAGGGGTAGTCACTTTTTCAAATGTTGGACAGTGGGTTGTATGAAAAAGAAAGGATTCTGGTGGTAGAGAGATAAACTTATAACAGCTATAGACAGGGAGGCTTTGCTGAATGGTGCTAGGTAGGGAAACTGAAGGCTATTCTCATCACAGGCTGAAAAGGAGGGGTAGGAAGACAAAAATTTGTTTGAGGTGTTTTCTGGATGATAAATTGATAGATTGAGATTAGCTTCTAGAAAACTTAGCCAAGGAATCTAGTCATAAAAACATGCAAAAATCCTGATGACTAACACACATGAATCTTGCAAAATGGTCCTTTTTATCGATACTCCAGCTCCAGAAATTACAGTGCTCCAATGAAAATGCTTATAATCTAGGGTCCAACCCCTAATACTGAATAAAAATTCTATATTTAAACTACTTCCTACTAATTGTCGTATCAAAAAAGGCAATTTGTTAAATTACAACTGAATTTGACATTTGTGACCACCCAGTGGACACGTTGAGATAGCCTTGACAAGTGGCCGTATCCTTCAAAGAACCATTACTGTGTGATGTAGCCGTTTGTTGTGTTGGCAGATCCAAGATTGATATGCTGACCTAGTGAAATGGTTTGCTGAATTAGATGATGTGCTAAGTTGGCTATTATCCTCCCTGGAGACCAAATAATTTTTCCCATTCCTTTGGAGTTGGAATCTTAGTTCTATTCAACTTCTTGTAGACTGCATCAGTCTTAGTGTACTTTATGAATGTTGGCCTTAGCTGGAAAATGTGCTTGATTTCTATTAGGATATTCCGACACATAGTAAATAGTTAAGTATAACTTGGTCTAGTGTAGAGTTAGGTAAAGTGTGTTACTTTACTATGTACATTTGTAACTTATAATCCGATGGACACGATTTGTAGTGATCCGACGGTTCTCTCTCTCCTTGGTATTAATGACTCTTGATCCATAGCTTAACACCTGATTGGTCCATTATCTCTATTTAAATAGTATGGAGGGTCATTTTTCCGGTAACCACTTATGAGAGAAACATATGTAAGTTTTCTTTTTATAGTAATAAATTGCTTGAAGTGGCTGTGTTGGCTTAGGCCATGGACTATTTCCCTCTTCGAGGTTTTTAACCACGTGATAATACTGGTGTACTGATTTATGATCTGTTTGTGAGCTGTAACCTTTGGTTTTTGATCTACGAAACTTACCCTGTAAATTCTTACATGGTATCAGAGCTATTTTCAGGGCCGCATCTGTTGTTGATCCAAATCCGAAGCCGGTTTGACTGCATGCGACAATCGTTTTCAAGATCTACTATTTCTGAACATTTTTGAGCATGTAGAACTGCTATGTTGTGTCCAAAGCTTTTGTTACAATGAGGAACCCCTTTCGTTTCATGCGAAAAGGTTTCTGGTTTCCCAAGTTATGTCAGTTTAGATCTGGAGGTATAAAGTATATGTTTTGCAGTTATATTTGTCAAAAGTTCTGCTTATTTCGGTTCCCTCAGTTTATTTCTGTTTTTAGGTCTTATTTATTTGCCAGATCTATACCCTTTTCTCTGTGTATGATCTTTTCTCTGCGTTGTGTGCAATCTCGGCAAATTAGAAAAAGGAAGAAGGGAGTTTTTTTTGCTATGTACGCTCTTTCCCCGCGTGTTTGTGTGATCTTGGGAAATCAGAAATAGTGAAAAAATTTATAGTTTCCGGTAAGGCTAACCGAAAATATAACAATCTGCCGGAAGGCTTGCATTTCATTTTTTTTGCTCGGATTTTTTTTTTTTTTTTGTGTAGGAAAAAGGACGCACACCGAAGACTAAAAAAAAATTAATTAAAAAAAAAAAAAAACCCTTCCTCCTTTCAAATAATTACAGAATCCTTTTACTCTCTCACTTGGTGAGAAGTTAGTTTATGAGAATAGAGGTCTTAGGTTCAAGTCTCTTTCTCAAGCTTCTTTCGTAAATTTTTTTTTGTTAAAGGGGCGGGATTTTTTTTAAAGTTGAACTTCATCATCAAATTTCAAACCGTTCCCGTAGCTATTCGACATCTACAACTCAGGTTTTTCAAAAATGCATAACTTCTTCATATGGAAGCCGTTTTTTGAGCCGTTTTTTTTATCAGCCTAATTTTTCGATATCTTTCCATTGGAGCAGTTAGTTTCAGCCCTTTTCAGCTTCATTTTTTTTTTTTAAATGGAAAGTGCATGCCCTGTTATTCTTAATAGCACCAATTATTTCCAATGGCTACCTCACATGGTATATTTACTTAGAAGTAAAGGGCTTTATAGAATAGCCACAGGAAAAGAAACTAAACCTTCCGATGATGATAAAGCCGATAAATGGGAAAGTAAACAATATCAAGCACGAGGGTTGATAGGAATTTCCATTGCTCTAGATCTTCGATGTCATATCCTTGACATTGACACCCTTGATGAAGCCCTGAAAAAGCTAAATATTGTTTTTGGCATTCAAAATCAAATCAGGGCCCACCAGCTTGAAAATGAGTTGCTTACTTTGGACCCCAATAATTTCTCCTCTATTGAAGGTTTTTTGTCCAAATTCAAGACCCTTAGACTTCTTTTAGAATGTTGTAAGGTCAAAAAGGAAGATGGTAGCCTCATCTATTCCATTCTTGCTATGTTTGGTCCTACATACTCTGTATTTGTTTCCACCTTCTATTCCACTAGAGAAGCCATCATTTCTTCAGTAACCGCCTACAAAAACCCCTCTTTTGATTCCTTTTGCGATTCTTTGATAAGAGAACAAGAGAAAATCTTACACCTTGGTATTATCACTTTTGGAAATGCTTCTAAGAAAGCCTTAGTAGCCCAACAACAACCATATCAAAAGAATCCCAAGAAGTAGTATCCTAAAGTATGGTCCTAAACCAAAAAATGGTCCTAAGTAGTTTCAACTGCAAACTGAAAAAGCAACTCACCAAATTGACAAGCAACTAAAAACAAGGGGAAGAAAACAGATAGACATTGCAACTTTTGTGATCGTGATGGCCATGTAGAGTCCAAATATTTTAAAAATATGGAAGCCTTGGGAGCAGCAATGAAGAAGCATCAAATAAATTTTGAAACCTCTTCAACTTCATCTTCAGGAATGACACTTTCTGCTTGTGGTTGTCAAGCATCTGGTTATGCATTAAATATATCTTATTCTTCTCATCCTCATGAGTGGCTCATTGATTCTGGAGCTTCGTACCACATCGCCAAAAATAAAGCCATGTTTTCTTCTTTAAATGATTGTAACACTAAACATATTTATGTTGGTGATGATACATCTCTTAATGTTGTAGGATCTGAAACCATTCATCTAGATAATGGTTAGTTTAATGATGTACTATGTGTTCCTATCTTGTAATGCAAACTTCTATATGTTTATCAGATAACTCATTCAGGTGAAGGGAAAATAGTAGAATTCTCACCTCATGATGTTGTAATCGAGGACCTCAAAAATCCTAGACATATTTTAGCTACTGCCATTTCTCATGATTCCACAAGGCCGTATAAGTTTGATAACTTTGGGTCATCATGTATTCCCTCCATTTTTGTTGCTCATAATGATGAAGTGAACAAAATTTGGCATGAGCGATTTGGTCACTTAAACTATCGCTCTCTTCAAACTCTATGTAAAGAAAATATGATGACAAGTCTTCCTATGGTATCTTACCGAGATGGTTTTTGCTCAGGATGTGTACTCAGAAAACATCACCGGGATAGTTTTGGAAAACGTGCCTCTTTGCACACTTCAACCCCTTTGCAACTTGTGCACAGTGATTTATGTGGTCCACTTCTTGTTGTTTCTTTCTCTAGTTACAAGTACTTCTTAACTTTCATTGATGATTTTTCGAGACACACTTGGGTATACTTCTTAAAACTCAAGAGTGAAGTTTTTAACATGTTCTTGGCCTTTAAGGCCTTTGTTGAGAAACAATCTGTACATCAAATTGTCAAGTTAAGATCAGACAATGGAGGAGAATATGTTAACAACAAATTTATCAACTTCTGCATTGAGCATGGGATTCAATTGCAACATACTGTTCCATATACTCCACAACAAAATGGTGTAGTTGAAAGGAAGAATCACACCTTAAAAGAAATGGCTAATTGTATGCTTCAACCTAAAGGACTTAGTCTCATTTTTTTGGTAGAAATAATTAACTGTGAAAATTACATAGTAAATTGCACTCCTACTAAGGTTTTAGAGAATATAACTTCAGAAGAAGCTTGGAGCTCAATCAAACCAGATGTAAGTCACTTTCATGTTTTTGTAAGTGATGCTTGGGCCCATATTCCAGATGCGAAACATAAAGCATTAGAACCTAAGAGTGAAAAAAGCTTTTTTGTTGGATATTCTGAAGATGTCAAAGGATATAGAATTTTTCAACCAAAATCCAAAAATATAATAATTAGAAGAGATGTAAAATTTGATGAAAATATATCGGCCTACGAGCCTAGTTCGACGAGTGTGCCACCCTTGGCTTGTGAGCCTGATTCGACATATGTGCCACCTCTCTCTCTCTCTTCTATTTTTAATAGCATTCATTCTAGTTCAGATGATGACAGCGATGACAAAAATCCTCCTCCACCTCTTGAAATTATTCCTTTTACTCCACAGCCTCCAAGATGGGTTCGCTCTACTCGGGATGCAATAGGTTCTCTTGCAGGAGACCCTACAGATCGACGACGTACATGTTCTCGGTTCAAAAGAGCCTCTTCCTTATTGGCTCAAGTTCCAGAAAATACTGATCTAGAAACCTTTGAAGAAGCTTCCAGTCATCCAGGTTGGGATGAAGCTATGAATGAATAATATGGTTCCTTATTGGAAAACAATACTTGGGATCTTGTTCCTCTTCCAAAAGCAAGAAAACTTGTCAGATGTAGATGGGTTTACAAAACAAAGTTTGGACCAGTTGGAAAAGTGTATAGACATAAAGCTCGTCTTGTTGCTAAAGGATTTTCACAAGTTGAAGGCATTGACTATACTGAAACCTTCTCCCCTATTGCCAAAATTAATTCTATCTGCCTTGTTCTTTCCCTTGCTACCTCCTTTAAATGGGAAGTCCATCAGATGGATGTTAAATCTGCCTTCTTACATGGAGATTTGCATGAAAAAATATACATGGAACAAACCCCTAGCTTTATCCAAAATGACTCCAACCTTGTTTGTCGCCTTAGGAAGTCTCTCTATGGTCTCAAGCAAGCTCCTCGGTCTTGGTATGCCAAAATGGATAGATTTATATTAGATAATGACTTTTCTAGGTGTCATTCTGACAACACTATCTACACCAAGAAAGTGGGTAAGTCCTTCACCATACTTGTTCTTTATGTTGATGATCTTATCCTTACTGGTAGTGATCCCAACCATATAAACCATGTGAAGTCTAGCCTCAAAAATAATTTTGAAATGACAGACTTAGGACACTTTCATTATTTCCTTGGTCTTCAAGTCCTGCAATCCAAAGAAGGTATTACCCTTTCTCAGTCCAAGCATGCCAACGATCTTCTATGCCACTTCCACATGGAAGATTTTAAGCTAGCCTCTTCTCCCTTTCAGTCTAGAGTCGAGATTTTAGTCACTTGTACTACCCCTGAAGTTGATGCTACCTTATACCATCAACTTGTTGGTAAACTTCTGTATCTAAACCATACCTGTCCTGGCCTTTCCTTTGCCATTGGTCTTGTTGCTCAGTTTATGCACCAACCGCATGAAAGTCACTGGAAAGTAGCTAAAAGAATACTTCGATATATTCGAGGTACAATTCAGTTCAGTATTCATTACAGTGAAAATGCATCTCCATTATTGATTTGTTTCATTGATTCTAATTGGGCTGGTGACCTTGATGATCGAAAGTTTACTACAGGATATTTATTCACTCTTGGTTCAAGACCTATTACTTGTTCTTGTAAGAAACAAAGTGCCATCTCTCTTTCTTCAGCCAAAGCAAAGTATCTTGGTGCAGTTGAAGCCAGCAAGGATGCCATGTGGCTTCGTCAGATCTTGTCTGAATTTGGTCTTCATCAACAACATCCAACTACACTTTGCTATGATAATCAGAGTGCCATTCATCTATGTAAAGATCCAGTTCAGCATCAGCATATGAAACACATTGAGCTCCACATACACTTCACCAGAAAGCTCATTCATGATCATGTTATTGAAGTGTAGTATTGTCCAACCAATGATCAAGTAGCCGATATCTTTACAAACGCTCTCACAGAAGCAAAGTTTACCAAACTTTGATCCATGCTTGGAGTTTAGGAAAGTTATCATTAAGGGGGGATAAGCGCTAATGCCTCCTTCCTTCTCCTATTGTGTCACCTTTGTAAATCCTTCAATCCTATCCCAAGTTTTTCTTAAGGGGGGATCTTGGGATATTTCGACACATAGGACATAGGCTCCTTTTGTGTCACCTTTGTAAATCCTTCAATCCTATCCCAAGTTGTTCTTAAGGGGGGATGTTAGGATATTCCGACACATAGGAAATAGTTAAGTATAACTTGGTCTAGTGTAGAGTTAAGTAAAGTGTGTTTCTTTACTATGTACATTTGTAACTTATAATCCGACAGTCATGATTTGTAGTGATCCGACAGTTCTCTCTCTCCTCGGTATTAACGACACTTGATTTGTGGCTTAACACCCAATTGGTCCATGATCTCTATATAAAGAGCATGGAGGGTCATTTGTCTAGTAACCATTTATGAGAGAAACATATGTAACTTTTATTTTTATATTAATAAATTTCCTGAAGTGGCCGCGTTGGCTCAGGCCATGGATTGTTTCCCTCTTCGAGGGTTTAACCACATGATAATACTAGTGTACTGATTTGTGATCTGTTTGTGAGTCGTGGCCTTTGGTTTTTTATCTATGGAACTTACCCTGTAAATTCCTACAATTTCATGCTGTATAAAGATGTCGTTACTGAGCACTTTATAAAAATATTTCCATGTCATAGTGTTCTTCAAATTAGCATGCTTAGATGCATCCTTGGATATGTCAGTGAGATTGTTAACATAATCTATCCTGGCCATCAACTTATCATTGATCACAAACAAGGAAGGCAATCCATTTTTGATCAGGAGATCATGAATTTTGCTCAAAATTGAAAGTGCTCGAAACTGTACCAAACCTAAGCGACCGGGTATATATCATCGTTGCAATTCTGGCGTTGCAAACAGTTCAAAAAATCGATGTCGTATGAGGGAGATATCACATTCTGATCGTTTTCCTAAATAGCTAAAATTTTGTGACAGGAGTGACTGGGATGCCGAGTCAACATGTAGGTACAGTCAGCAAAAATAGAATATTCTGGGAATATTCCATTTCCTCCAGACCATTAAGGTTTCACCAAGTGTTTGTTTATGGGCCATTGATTTGGTTGTATGTTGGTTTATTTTTGGTCCATTGGATGGGCGACACGTGGCCAGCCTAGAAGCTTCCACATGTCCCTTGGACCATTGTGTAAAATTATATTGGAGTCCCAAGGGTTCGACCCCATGACCTCCAGGGCACTTGCGACTTCACCCAACTATGCTAGTGAATGTTTCTTACCCTTATGGTTCACCGCGTATTGTTATAATGTAATGGTTGTCAAATTGGGGGGGGGGGGGGGGGGATGTTGGCGGTCCCAACCCGCCAGTGTCCCCGACAGTTGTGGTCACATGCGATATATATTGTGACATACAAATTCAAACTGTAGTTTCCATAAACCTTAACCTTGACGGCTATAACCTGTTCACAAAGCACGATTTGTTGTAGGTTTATGCTACGGTTTCTGGACTATTAACTCCGACAGAGCCATAGCATTAATTTAATCCTATTCACATTAGCATATACTCTAGAGGTTGTATTAACTACGAGAGTTCAAAATCGTAAAACCATGACATTTAAAACTTATGGTTCACATGCAAGTTCACCTAACTATTTCCACATGGTTGCACTCCAATGGTTCCATAACTGTTCAATTCGGCAGTAATTTGAACTTACAACTGGTCACATGTCAGTTCTATTGGGAGTGTCAGAGGTTAAGTGGAACTCCTCCACTACATGGTTCCGCATCCAAATGTTTAATGCGGAAGTTGCCTAACCACGAAGTTTGGGGGAGGGGGGGTCTGCATGTGATCACCCTTGCCTTTATCCAAAAAACTTAATATGAAATGGTTTTCACTAGTGAGAAAATTGGAGCGCCACTAAAATTTGGTGGTTTTTTCCATTTTAACTACAGTTCTCCACATTTAGTGGAGCATTTGTAGCTGTGATTGAAAAAAAAGCTAGGGAGGTCAATTTTCGACCAATTTGGGTGAAACAAGACTCTATCTAGACTAATTCGAGCATTCTAGAGCCACTGGTGTAGAGAAAACAACCATTAGAGGCTTGTAAGCACATGTATTTGAATTTTTTTGAGAATAATGACAAAGAGGGACATTCCATTGGGAGTTGGACGAGCAAATGTAGCCCAAGAGTGATGAACTGCTTCATCATGCCTGTTGTGTAAAAATTGTGTGTGAAGTTTTTTCTCTGTTATACACTACTGTTTAGTGTTATTTAGGCTTATTTTCATGCTTTAAACTCACAATTTCATCTATGTTTCATGGTTAAATTACTCATTCCTTAAGCAAACAAATGGAGAAAAATTGTACATGTTTTCACTACTGAAATGAAAATTAGCACAACAAACTAATACACTCCTTTCAGATCACTTTTTGTTCAGTGCCTCAATCCTATTGAAAAATCTACTAACTCCAATCTCTAGCTGATGGCATCTTTCTTCTAGCTGTGTAACTGGGCTCTTCTTGTTCAATACCCTTTTGACCTCAAGTATGGTGGATGTTCTATCTTCCACTCGCAATGGTTCTAATTCATAACTGCTTTTAGAATTCAGGAATCTAATGATATTGTTGGTAGTTTGAGGCTTATCTCCAAGTTCATTGTTTTCTTTTTCAATGGAAACTTTCACTGAATCAATTAAATCCCTCTGCTAAAAATTTATTTGAATTGATGGTCATATATCATTCATAGATTCAATTATATCCAACCAAATAATTTCTTTAACTCTCCCTACCATGTTCCCAATTGAAGATTCCTTAAGTGATTTTTGTGGACTCTCTGTCAACTTCTTGCTAATCTGTAACTCTGTAGCATGTGCTGAATCATTCCTTATTAGGTGATCTTGTAGGGTAGTGAATTGATCTTGTAGTTTTTTTATTTCAGCTTTCTGCAAAGACATATTTTCCATAGCCTTAGCTAACTGCTCAGTGCCTTCACCTAGTGTACCTGTAGTTTTTGTTGTAGATACAGGAATCACTGTAAAAGCGACTACCTATAATGGAATCATGGATTTGGCTACTTCTTTTGCTACTTCCTTCACTACATCTCTCATTGTTTTCAGCCTCTCTTTCACCATTTTCTCCATCTCATTATCCATTTTCTTAATCCTCTCATCTTTTTCAATGATTAGTTGCATCATTTCTACCTTCTGTGTCTCATTTTCCTCTATCTCATTTGTTGGAGGATCTTCTGTTGTTGGCCTCTTGAGTTGCCTCCTCAAAGCAGCTATATCTACATTCTTCTTCTTTACAAGTGCTTCTGCCACTGCTATGTTTGATGGGTTGTACCAAATTTGCATCACTAAATCCTCCAGGTATTTAATCCTTGTTTCTTTGGCCATGGAAGAAATATTTTCCATCTTCAACTGTGCCTGTGTGTTGGAAAATGTAACCTGCAACTTTGAGAGACTCATGGTTGTACTGGTTAATGTGGAGGAGATCATTTCTCCTGTCTGCTTATGCATCTCCATTTGGTCTATTGGATGAATATTCTTTACATCAAACTCAACAGAAGTATTTCTGTAATTTGCTGCAGTTTTGGGTTGAGGAATATGTGCTTCTACAAAGGCCATCCTCATTCTTCACTTTTCAGATTCAAAAGCTGATAGAAGCCTGCTTTGGGAGCTGCTTGTTTGTTTCCAAAACTGATTATAAGTGTTGGTCTTAAGTATCTCATTCCTTATTTTTATTTATTTAAATGTATCATATATATCATCCTTCTTTTGGCCTATAGTGGTAGTAGATGTTGGAGTCTACACATTTCGCTGTTGGAAAGGAACAGTAGCTGAAGATGTTGAGAAAACTGTTTGGCCACCTGCTGGAGAGGAGCTTGGTGAATATATGATTGTGTGTTTAGGCCTCAGAAATTTGTGGCAACAACAAGGGGAATAACCACCCGGTCTGGACCTTAAGACAATCCCTTTTCATTTGGAATGGTGGCTCCGACTGGATATAATGGGACTAGTTTACCAAGATTGGTTTTTGTTTGATTGTTGGGTTTCTCTCAAAGGTTTTACATGAAGAATTACTAAAAACTAAAACAAATTTATTCTAACATGAAAAACTTGAAATTGAAACTAATTTAATCTAACCCGGGATAATATTAATTTGATGCGATTTAAAATGATATCTATTCAATCTATGATGATTAAGATCATCACAAATTTAATAGAATTATTACTTTGTAAGATGATCCTTTTGAAAAAATAATTAATCAAAAGAAAATGAGAAACACATCGCATATATTTGATGACTATATATAAAACAGATCAATTCCTATCTTTATATCGTATAATAGTGCAACTGATATTTCAGATAAAAACAATCAATTTCATATATAGTTCATGAAAGCTGGATTCATCACTAATATTCAAAACAGAACTAACGTATATGATAATAGTACCAGATGTGTACCATCCTGTTCATTTGATTAATGATAATAGGCCACATTCAACTATTATATCAGTAAATATTTCAAAGAATATAGAAGTGCATCAACAGTGATAAACAAAATGATATATAATTGAAAAGTCCGTGTTCCATTATTTCATCAAGACATCCACAAAATTACTTGCAATTAAGCATTCTTTGCAAATTTTCTCAATAAAATTCTGGACCCTTCTCTAAATGCATGAGAAGGGTTTAAATACTATACTAATTACTTACAAAAAGATTATACAAAATATCTTATGAGGTGGTTTCAAACAACCTTCCTGATCTTTTGTATCTATTTACTAAAATTGAAATTATATAAAAACAAACTAACTAATATCATGCTGGATGATAAGTTACTACCAGTTGTGCTTTGCTGCTCACAAATGTCGGACATCGGTTGTACTTGTGGAGGTTAGTCGAATTCTATCTTCATTTGTGCAGAAAATATAGCATCTATTAAAAGCAGTTGTATTCTCTGTATAGAGTTCAGAAAATAGTTTAGTGTCATGATCTGACTGTGTGGTTTGACTAGTAGTTACCAGTATGCCTCCCAATTAGTTTTCTTTAGCTGTATAAGTGCTTCTTCCCTGAGTTGACTGGCTTCTTTCCAAATTTGTTCTAAATCTTTGATATCAGAAACAAATTTGAGATTTCCTTCTTTTATGAGCTTGGAAGTATGTAATATATGATTAATCATTTTGACCATATTATTTGATATGCCTGCTGCTCTAGCTATGGCCAATTCTTCTTGTTTCAATTGTGCATCCCAGTCTGTAAAAAGGATATCTTTAAAAGTTTCCTTGATCTTTGGGAGACCTGATTTTCTTCCTTCTTCTGAATCTTGCCATTCAATATAATTAGAGACTTTGATGTTAATTTCGTTGAACTCAATTCTTTGATCGATGACTGTGTTTGTTAATTGTTCACTGATTTCCAGGTGTGGAATTATATTTGAAATTTGTACAACAAACAGGTTTTGTTGTTTTGAGAGTAAGGCACTTAATGCTGATGCTTCTTTTATGAATTCCTTTGCAGTAGGAATTCATTCATTTTTAGTAAGATCTTCTCTCAATTGTTCAATCAGTGAATTTTTTCTAGATAAGTCATTTTCATGACTTATCTTAAGCATTTCCATCTCTTGCTGTACTCTGAGAAGTTTTTGTTCCACTTTATGATTTAAAATTTTTCTTTCTTCATCTAGCTGCTGTTGTATTTCCATGATTTTGACATCCTTTTCTTGGATCAAAATAGATACTTATGCTGCCTTATCGATTTTCGCAGTGGTGTATGCACCAGCGAATTGAGATAGCCAAGTTAAATTTTCAATCGGATTTGATGGAGTATCTTTCCATACTACTTCCATAACTTCATTCCCCGGGGGTGTTTCAATCCTCATTTTCCTCTGTTTTCTTACTATAGCTTTATGAAGAGGGCTGTAGAACACATCCAGTGGGGGAATATCAGTCACTTTGAGGATAATATCATCAGTCGAATTTGTAGGAATGATTTCTATGTCTTGGGATATTATCTCCGGAGTTTCAATGATTTCCTTTGTTGAAACTATTTGTTCATGTGGAGTCTGGAATTCTATATTTTTCTATGATGATGATGCCTCTGGAGTACTTGGTAATGCATCGCTAAATTAAGTACATATTTTATCTAATTCACTTTGATTTCATGAATCTTATTTTTCAGCTCCAATTTCTTGAATTGCTTTAGTCGTATAACTGGTAATGAAAACATCCCGTGGGATTCGTATGAGTCTTTGTTCTCTGAATTCATTTAAATTATGTATTTCTTCGGGATTCAAGTTCAATCTGATGAAATTTAGGATTTCTTCAAAAGTATTAGTAGATTGAAAAATATATTCAAACCTGTCTTCAGTGTGTACAATGGGTTTGAGTTTGACTGACATAGTGAATTTGTTAGCAATCCTTTCTAGATCGAACTGCCTGGAAGGTAAAACAGGGAGCTTCAACAGCTTAATATTCTGACATTCTTTTAATGCGTGATTAAAATTGGTGAGTGTGAATGAACCACATGAAACTGGAAAAATTGACCTTAAAGACTTTTTACTGTCTTTCAAAGATTTAGTGAGTCCATTACCAACAGTTTGGTGAGCGAATTCTCTTGCCATCAACTTATCTGAAACATATAAAAGAAGAATGTGCGGGGAAGTAGAGCTTCTAAAAATTCTAATATATGAGAATGATTCTTCAACAAAACATCTGTCTATCATTTGAAGGTCTGCAAGGGCTTCCTTAGTGAACCTAGGGCTCACTGTGTCAAACATAAATTGGTGAAACGGTAATACAAATCCATAGCACAACCTATGAAAATGTGGTGCATAATTATGTTCCCATATCTCCTTGTGACTCAAATGTATAGGGATAGGGTCTTCAGGAGTCCATTTCCATCCCATAACTAGAAATTTGGTAGAAAAATAGATGACATCAAAGATATAGGCACTCATAAAAAATTGGGGAACAGATTTGGGGGAAGAAGTTCTGGTTTGGCGATATTCATTGATTGCCTTCACTATATTATCAGAGAGAATAGTCGACCAATTCCTTATGAGGGAATTAACAGATGTGTCAATTAGGGGAAGCCAATTTATGGAGAACTTGGTATTATCGGGTAAACCATATAACCTACATAGCATTCCTGCTGCAAAATTATAAGGGTTTGCTAATGATGCGATAGGATACATACCAGGTTTCTCATATTTGAACTTTTTTTCTAATTTCCTCCAATCTTGAATTTCCTTGAATGGGTCTTTGTTCTTCTTAGCAAACTTTGCAACAAACTGATTGTTGTAGGTGTCTTGCAAGGCGGGCAGCTTATACATGATTTTCAGATCTTCAAGTCTGAAAGAACCTAGAATCTCATCCTTGCAGGTTCTTAACTGTCTATCTTTGATCATTGATTTTTCAAGTACCCACCTAATCATGTAAGTATATGGAAGAAGAGTAGCTCTTACTACTATCCTATGGAGGAAAGAACATGCAATATCTTTGAATTGTAAATTTGAGGGTGTTGCATCATCAACGGTCGCCGTGACTTCCACTACTTCTGGCTCTTCATCTTCAAGTATAGTGTAAATAACTTGCCATTTAGTAGCTCCACCATCAGCAGTGCAGATAGTATCAGAGACTATAGGCGCCATTCCTATTTGTTCGAATTCTGCAACAATATATTTTTCGTTCTTTTGGATCACTTTGTAGATAGACATATCTTGAAAGGAAATCCTTATTAAAGACAAAATAAATGATTAAGTGATGGAAAATCTATTGAAATGATCTATTTTGAAAGAAAAATTCTGGGAAATAGCTATATCATTAATTGATCATGACGCTTCCATAATTTTTTACATTGGGATGATAAAATCCAATCAATACTTTCTGACATGATTAATTTTTACGAAAACCCTTTATTCAAACTTGTAAAATCAATCGCATCGCGTCCTTTGAACTTGTCTCAATGAAGTGTATTACCTTTTGTTTATGCGATATGCAATTTCGCGATATCGTGAAATCGTAAAATCGTAGTATCGCAACATCGCAATATCACAATCTCACAATATCGGAGTTTTATCAAGAATGGCCTAAAGTTTTACAATGTAGATTTGCCATATGCGATTTATAATATTGCATGCGAAATTTCAAATCGACGATCACAAAATCGAGATTTCACTGGTTTATTGTTTTAAATAAGAAAAAATAGTGCAAAAATGTGATTTGCGATGAGAATGTTTTTATTAAAACTAAAAGCGGTGATGTTTTTTGGATTTTTTATTTTTATTAAAAACAAAAATATTTTTCTAAAGGGTCCCTAATTCTTATTTATCAAAGGTCTAGATTATTTTGAAAAATAAAAATGGGGGGAAGTTGTCGCATAACATAACATTGTGATAATTGTTTTTTGTTCTTTCTCACTGCCCTTGTCAATGTCCATGTGGACTTTGGCCCTCTTCTTGTATTTAATTTTGAACTCTTTGGTGGAGGATTCAATATCCATGTCAGTTTGATCCTCCCTGGTCCTCTTGCTTCCTATTTCCTTTTCAGACTCCTTTCCCTTATTATCTTTTGCTACTGCAACTTTTCTTTCTTGTGGAGTTGGTGTTTGAATCCCTGAGGTGGAAATCACTTGCTCTTATGCTTCCTGGAGTGTTTTAGCTGCCCATTTTTCTTGATTCGTGTACTACTCAATCTCTAATTTGTGTGTGTGGATGTAGGGTGTGGATTTGTTCTCCACCCTCTTCTTGGAGATTATCCCCATTGGATCATAGGACCAAGTGAAGCTATGTGTGACTACCTCATCCCCTGATGCTCTGCTATTGCAAATGAATGGACCAATTTTTGATTTGATCCTGAATTGAGAATTCTTCTTTGCAGAGACAAAATGTACCTCATATGCATTTACCATTTGTCTTATATAGTCTAGTGAAAAAATTCTCATAGAGAGGCACTTGGGTAGTTTGTATGGGGCCAATTCACAGCCATAAACTCTGATCTCTGTGTAGTTTTGGTAGAGGTACCAATCAGTTGTTCTAATATGATCTGTCAGCTGCATCACCTTCTTTATTTCCTCACTAATCCTTGGCTCTGTAGCACTATTGAGTGCATTTATTGTTGGATGTATAAATAAGTATAAAAAGCTCTTGTAGGAGATTATTCTGCTCCTTCATCAATAAAGTAGTCCAGAAAAACACTGATTGGGGCTGAGAATCATCATTTAGCTTCATCATGTCAAACTGAAACCTGCTGGTTTGAAAATAGATAAAGATATACACCAACAAAGAGGTGTATTTGAACATCTCTTCTGTATGAAATTTTAGGAACTGGTCATGAAGAGCTTCAACAAGAAACTGGGCATAATTGAACATAACTATGGGCTTGGCATATGAGGACAGAATAGACAAGAAACCAATCATGGCTTCTTGTACCCACTGATCAGTGTGATACCCTAATAAATAAGATAAAATAGTAACAATGTGTTGGGTCCTATCAGGGACAATAGATGAAGGATATGGGGGCTATTGGTAGGCATGGGGGCATTAGTAACCATGAAAAGCTCTAAGGTTTTGGCCCTGTTGGTAAAATCCAACTTCTAGTATAACTCTCTAAGGGCCTCATATGAAAATGGAACGTTGTTCTCAACAATGGGGGCTTGCATCATCTTTTGGATAGATTGGGCATCAATAGAAAATAATAATTCTCTTGCTGGATTAACTATGGCTCTCTAGTTGATGTCATAACATGATTTGCATTTTCTGATAAAATCTGGATAGTCATGGGTTTTGGGAAAGACATAAAATGGCAAATTGGTTTCCCAGAGGCCTATCATCTACTTCATCTAGGAATTTGTCCTCGAAATAGAAGTAGGCATCGAATAAATCAAAGTCAGACTCTGTCTCGTGAATCTTATAATCTCTATCTTCCAGGGCTATATGATCTAAGTCCACCTAAGGGTAGACCACAGGGTCGACCATAGGGTTGAAAGGCTCATGGTCTTTCTTGGGAGGAATGTTTTTTCTTCTGTGACTTGTTTCTCACTATGCAATGAAAAATGGGATGCAAGAATAAGGGAGCAGAGAAAGGGGAATAGTCACAGATCAATACTAGGGAAGGGACAAAATAGAAAGGGGATTGCGATCAGAATTAAGAAGAACTGTGATCTGAGCTGTAGAGAGCTAATAATTCTCCTTTGAAAAACAAAGGCTTTTCTTCAACTGTGGTTCACTGTGATTTCTTTGCAAATTCATTTCCTACAATAATTTAATAGAATAAGCAAAGAAAACTTTGCTTTAGTGGAAAATTTGGGTTTTAAAGGATGATTGGTCGACCGTTAATTGGGTGCGGGTCCGTTGGATAACGACCTGACCATTTATGGTGTATAAATTTAATACAAATATGTATGTCCAAGATTCTATTGATCTAAAAATAATATGCTAATGTTAAATATAGAATCACTTCTAAAAATATTTGCAGAATTTGAAACACAATCAACAATCACAATATCATGAAGAAGGATCAATCACACATAACACAGATAATTTTCCTGTGGAAAGCTTATAGCTAAAAACCCCACTATCTTCTATTATGTATTATATCATGGATCATGAAATAATTACATACAAAGCTCCAATATAAGAGCTCGCAGTACATCATACAATTGTCTCACACTATCATACAAAAATTGGCAAGTTCCTTAGCCAATTTACTGTCTCTAGACAACCTGTCTCCACTGCGAAATCCCTGCTGATAGCAATCCCTGAATGAATGTAATCGTACCTACCTTTACTGTGAAATCCTCATGGGCACATCCAATGTGTGTGTGGTCGCATGTGTGCAACTAATAATGTCACAACAGATAGTAAAATGTCCCTTTCACCTACATATCAACTGGGTTTCTACTAGATCTGACATGCATGCAGTTAATAGTAGTAAATCTTTAGTTGCATGTGAGGCCACTGATTGTGAATTAATTAATAATTAATTCAATCTATCTCTCACTAGTGTATCTTCAGTTACAACTATCACAACTGAGTTTAACTCACTTAACAGAGTTAAACTACTTTACAACTTTCATAACTACACTTACAACTCTGCTACAACTTCAAATCACTCAGTTACAACTAAGTCCACTTGCATGTCCCACCAACCAACCTCTTAACTCGAAATTCCTATAGTTAACTGATTTTCAAATTTAGTTAACTATTTCCAAGTGCTCATTGAGAATA
Source organism: Pinus albicaulis (assembly GCA_034641835.2). Lineage (NCBI taxonomy): Eukaryota > Viridiplantae > Streptophyta > Pinopsida > Pinales > Pinaceae > Pinus > Pinus albicaulis. Next base: position 511,832 of record JAXQQM020068288.1, read on the forward strand.
GACTATTGCTTATTGTCCAACTAATATTAAAGGATAATAATAGTCGACACTCATCTCTAAATAGACATGCAATCTATAAATAGAAATTGCACATACATCTATAAATATACATGCATCTATAAATATAATTTTCTCATGCATCTATAAATAGAAATCCACCTAAAAATAGCCCGAGGCTCCATCCTAGCCTAGGTGCTTAATTTTCACTAGGATCTTCTTGTTTAATCTCAACACTCCCTCTCAACAAGAAGGGGATTATCCTTCATGCCGATTCTGTCTCTATGGTATTCGAATTTTCTCCTGGTGAGTACCTTCCTCAGAATGTCTGCATCCTGATCTTTTGTAGGAATTTACTGAAGCAAAATGATTCTCCTCTTCACATAATCTCTGAGATGATGGTACCAGATATCTTTATTCTTAGATCGGTCATGAAACACAGGATTAATCGAGAGTTCAATGCAACTCTGATTATCACAATGAACCATTGTTGGATGTAAATGAGAACCAAACAAACCAACCAAGATATTTCTCATCCAGATAGCCTCACATGCAACTTGACTCACTGCCATGTATTCTGCTTTCACTGAACTGAGTTCCATGGATCTCTGCTTCCTATTGTACCAAGAAACAACTGTAGATCCAACACTAAAGATCCCTCCTGATGATCTCTTTCTGTCCGATGGGATGCCTACCCAATCTGCATCCATGAAGCCATGCAACTTCACCTCATCTGTATGTCTGTAAGATAAACCATACTCTGATGTTCCCCTCAGGTATCTCAGGACATGTTTGCCCGCCTTCCTAAAGAGCCTTGTAGGCTTAACCATAGATTGACTCAGCTGGTTAACCACATAGAAAATTTCTGGTACCGTGTTCACTAAATAAATTAACGAACCTATTAAATTTTGATAGACAGTAGCATCCACTACCTCTCCAGAAGTAGCATCCTCTTTCCTCCAGTTTCTTGGAAGAGGAGTATCCATGGGTTTGCATCCCTCCATGTGAAACTTACCCAGTATCTCCCTTGCATACTTTCCTTGAGACACAAAAAGTTCACCTTCTCACTGCCATATTTCCAATCTAAGGAAATAGTGAAGGAGGCCCATATCCTTCATTTCGAACTCCCTTGCAAGGTCCTCCTTGCATGAGTGTATCAGCTGCTCATCATGAGTCAATATTAAATCATCAACATAAAGAAAAATGATTAAAATCTTACCCTCCACCACAATTTGGTACAGGTTTTCATCTGCTTCATTTTTGGTGAAGCCCAATCTGGTGAAATAGATGTCTATCAGAGTGTACCAAGCACAGGGCTCTTGCTTCAACCCATACAACGATCTTTTGAGTCGACACTCATGAAACTCATTGTTGAAGATCTTGAAACCTTCAGGCTGCTCTATGTACACCCCTTCCTCAATGATCCCATTGAGAAACACAATTTTTACTTCCGTCTAATGAATGTGCCAGCCCATCTGTGCTGAGAGAGCAAGGATGGTACTTATGGAAGAATACCTTGCAACAGGTGCAAAGGTCTCTTCATAATCTATCCCCTTGATCTGTGAGAAGCCTCAGGCCACAAATCTAGCCTTGTATTTCTCAACACTCCCATCAACAACTTTCTTTACCTTGTAGATCCATCTTGAACCTACCACTGATTTATCAACCGACCTTGGAACAATTTCCCAAGCACTATTTTTTACAATGGAATCATACTCCCCCACTATTGTATTTGCCCATGTGGGCTCCTGTACTACTTCATGAAAGGAATATGGTTCAGTCACAATGCATTTTCTCATGAGAGCCATGTATCTATTAAATCAGTCAGGAGACTTTCTTTGTCTGCGCTATGAAGTAGGGGCTCCTACATTCTGTGTAGCATAAAGTCTCGGCCTATCATCTTCTGTGGTACGCCTTCTGCCAGTTCTGATGGTTGGCTCTATGTGAGTGGACTCCTCCACTCCATGAACCTCCTCATGTGGTTGATCCACATCTTGATACTCGTCTTTGGGAACCAGCAGTTCCTCCTCCACATGCAAGTCTAGCTCCCTCTCAAGTGACAACCACATGGCTTTCCACTCATCGAATTTTATATCCCATCGCACTACAATCATTCGAATGCTTGGAAAATACACACGATAATTATGGGGTGTTTCTGTGTACCGCATGTTATGGTCCTATAATAATAGGATTCATAATTTTGAATTGATTTTGATTAGTACTGTAATATGTACATACTTTGCTTTCTGCAAATTGTTTTCCCATATTAGAAAATTAAAAAATGTAAAGAGGGTAAAAGTCCTAAAAGAAAAATCAAAGGACTTGAAAGAAAAAATATCAAAAATAATATGAAAATGAGCCCCCAAAAAAAAGAGATAAAATAAAACATGAAAGTGATGCAAATTCAAATGCCACAATCTATGAAGGTCAAATTGCTTAATCTTGACCTTTCATACTTTAAATTTCATGTTGATAGATAGAGAATAAAGATCTAGCCAAATTGTTTAAACTTGGAAGATCAGTTGTTAGGTAGAGAAAAATAAGGATCTTAACAGTTTAATCTGAGTCCTTGGAAGAAATAAGGATAGAATTAGTTAGTTTGTTGTTAAAAGAAAAATGAATAAGGGTTTGCAAGCTCAAATGCACCCATGTAAATGAAGAAAAAAATGTTAGGGTAGAAGATGAGTAGGTAGAAGCATTTTTCACAAGGCATGGATAGTAGAAAAGTGATCATTTCATTTACTAACTTCCTTTCAAAATCATTCCCTTTGTAAAAATACCCCATACCCTTCATTTTTACTCTTCCCCTTATTTCACTCTTTTCCCCCTTGTAAAAAGCCCCTTTTCCTAAGTTAAAATGCACATTTATCCTTGGAAAAGTAAAAAGCCCTTTATTAATTTCCTTTATTTATAAAACCCATAAAAACCCTTATCCTAAGTTTAAATGATTAAACCTTTTTTTCGGGACCCACTGTGTAAATATTCGCTCCTGACATAAGTTTTACGTTAGAACTTAGTGTATTTAACCCCCCATTCATTTTGTATTAACACTTAAATTTATACATATTTAACTCCCATTAAACCTTTATCCCGTATTTAATTAAATCTTTCATATGTATATCCTGACCTTTATTTTAAACATATTTTTTAATATTCCCCACATGTTATATATCCCGGACCCACATATTACTATCCCACCTATTATAATATCCCACTTTCCCTAACCCCATTAGTTAATATATTAAACCCCACTTACTATATACTATCCCGCTTATTATACACTGGTCCCACTTACCTTAACCCATTGGTTATATCATATAAATCCTTACCATATCACATATGTAACCAATCATATCCTGGGCCCCACGCCTGTCCAATCTAGATGAATCCATCACATCCTCCCAACCATTAGATATATACCGAGTAGATCCGATGGCTCATATTCCTTGTTGCATCCCCGAAATTATGACTTTAACATACCCTAGACCTTGCAAAATATGTGGTTTGCGACGCTCTCCTCCCTGCTATGTGTTGAATTTTCATTTGATCACATCGCCAAAAATAATACCACCAGCCACCCTTGCCCCATGTGAAAACCACTAAGTGGTTTTCTTCTGCCCGTTGCGCAAACCACCCTGTCAAATTCAAAATTGATCGTGGATTCAATGTAATCAATGTTGATTAAAAATGCATATAAACTACCCAATTGTGCCTTTGTCATCCTTTTCGTTACAGTTTTCTATAGAAGAAGCATTCCATATCGAAAAAGTAGATGTCGACCATGTTTTGAACCGAAATTCAACCAGAATTCAACCATTCGCTGCTACAATTATTGCAGAAACAATCAGAAGCATTATTAAGACCTATAAATCCTCAAGAAAGCCTTCTACTAATTCAGAATCCTTTTGCGAAGCAAAATATGCGTTTTTCCCAGGTATTCCTCAAAGAAAAAGCCTGTTTCTTGATCTAAAAAGAAAGTAATTCAACTAATTGAATCATTTAGGATCCTTTTGCAAACCTAAAGAAAGCCCTGTTACTTCCTAAGCTCTTTCTGCAAACCTTAGACCTATTTTCACAGATTCCCAAAGTCATGAGATTGCTTTTGGACACAAAGATTGAATAATTGAAGAAGTTGATACCTCTACAGACCTGAAGAAAGCCCTCTTGCTTCCCAAATCCTTTTTTCTGTAAACCCTGGACCTAATTTCATAGGATTCCCAAGGTCTGACACTGTTTTTATTACAGAAAGTAATAATTGACCAATTGGCTTCTTAAATCCTTCTACAAACTGTTATAATCTATCAGAAGTTTTCCTAAAAGGCCTAAATCATTTTTCCTAAGTCAAAAGAGTAATTAATTGTAAAAACAAATAGAAACAATGGCTTCCAAAGCAGTAGTAACTGTCAATCTTGTACAACCCCCTGTTGTAGATGTAGAACACATTCCCTTGGATGAGAGAGATTTTAAGATTAATGAAACAGTCACTGAATTTAACAGTCTTGAGCTCCACTGCTGGAGCCATGAAAAATCCATAGATCAGGTTGATGAAGTTCTTATTTGGGAGTCTAATTTACCAAATTATGTTGTCCCATAGACCTTCCAATGTCTAGAAGTAATTAGACTTTGTCAATCCTGCTATTTCCCTAATCAGAGAGCCATAATAAACCCTGAAAAAAAAAATTGTTTACTATTACAGTTGAGTCCATTAATCAAATGCTCCAGATCCAATCCAGGCCAGATGAAGCCGCTTTGTCCATTGAGGCTCTTACACAGTTATACCTGGATCTGGTCTTCCCCAAGATGTTCCAAATAGTTCAAACTTTCATGCCTTCATCTGTAGAAATTCCTAAGATAAACCCTCCTTACCCTTCTACAAAATTTTCTGAAAGAACCAGACATATCATTAACATGTTGTCTTTTATTCTTGGTTATTTTACAGTTGAGCATGCTGATGTTGCAGTGCTAGTTTTTTTGTCTATTTTCATACCTGGTCAGCCTCCTGCTACCATTTTTAATTTTTCCCAATAAGTTGCTGATAATAATCATCAACAGTTGGTCAAAATGCCTTCTGAAGGTGTTTTCAAGTATTCTTCAGTCCTATTCCCCATGTTTTTATACTTTCAGTCTGTGAAATTTTCTATCAACCTTTAGAAGCTTGATGTTGAATGGAACCCATATTCAGTCATATTTTGGACTCCTTTAATAAGAAAAGATTCCAGACAGTCCACCTATATAGAGTTTACTGATTCTTTCATTCATCCTATAGTCAATATGTTGAACAACAGCATGCAGCCAAGAATCAGTGAGGAAATTAAGGTCCTACAATTGTCAGAGCATAATAGGATATGATATTTGTACTTGTACCAAAACCATACAAAGATAAGGGCCTATGGATCAAATATTATTCCATATAGACTGCCCAAATACCTCCCAATGAGGTTATTTTCCCTTGAGTACATAAGGCAGATTCTTAATTCTGATGCAATCAATTTCCTGGAAGCTAAAAAGAAGACACAATTCAAGTTAAAAAAATAGGTTGGCCCTTTCATTTGTAACAACAGAGATGCAGGTTTAGAAGCTGAAAAATATTTGCAGGAGTTCAAATTTAGTAAGATTTTTTTGTGGTACTATGACCCCCTAGCAGTAATAAGTAAAATTGAGAGTTAAATGCAAACTAACTCCTTATGTACATGAGAAGAAACCAGAGATTGAAAAATTCTCCAATCAGTCTAAATGGTTGGAGAACACCTTGACAAATGTAGATAAACAAGGTGATACTAGTTAAAACTTGCAGGCTCCAACCCAAGAAGATAAAAGCTATAAGAGAAACGGAGAGGAAGGATCGTACACTACAGAGACAACCACTAAAACCAAATTTAAATTGATGTACAAGAAGAAGAATAAATTAAATCCTGTCAATGAAGAAGTGGAAACAATAGAAGTGATTGACACGAAGACAACAACAAAGGACAATGCACCTCCTACAGTGATTGAAGAAGAACATCAACCTTCAACTTCTAAAACTCAGCTTATTCAAAAGCAACACAGTGTTGACATGTCTTCTTCTAGAAAACCAGCAAAGAAGGAAATGGACATTATGTATAAATAGAGAGAGCTAAAAATGAGAAATGAAGCTTTGAAGACAGACACATATAACTTGTATTGGAAACCGTCACCCAGTGACAAAAGCAAATTTCTTTCTACTTTTGACTATAAAACTAGAAAGATGCAGATGACATTCCTGCAGCCTAAAGTCAAGCATCCCAAAACACTACACTACTACATTTGGCAGAAATTCTAACACTTGGTTCTGACGCTTTTGACCAAATGTCGGAAATTTCCCCAGATTTTTTCCATCCCGCTCGAAACCATCGCTATACCGACATTTATAGAAAAATGTCGCAATAACAACACTTAGACAAAGTGTTGCAATTGTGACGTTTGGAGGAAGACGTCGCCATTGTGATACTATGGCCCAAGGAGTCGCTATTGCGACGGTCTCCAAATGTCGCAAGTATGACACAACATCTAAGTGTCGCAATTGCGACGTTTGGAGGCAGCCATCCCAGTAGTGACGCTTTTTCCGCCGTCAGTATAACGACACTTATATGTGCGCTACATAAAAATACGAAACTTATATGTGCGCTACATAAAAATACGAAACTTATATGTGCGCTACATAAAAATACGAAACTTATATGCACGCTACATAAAAATACAAAACTTATATGCGCGCTACATAAAAATAGTTTTATTCTTTCATATCCATCACAATAGCTACATTAATGTCTAATATTATGCGCGCATTCGCCCTCCACCCTTGCAGAACAACATTCGCCCTCAGAATTTTCCCTCAGCTCTTGTAGAACAGCATTTGTCCTCAGAATTCGCCCTTAGCGTTCGCCCTCATCTCTTGCCGAACATCATTCGCCCTCATCTCTTGCCGAACATCATTCGCCCTCAGCTCTTGAAAAATGGTAAGTTCTTACTGCAAGCCCTTCCTCCTATAGTAGAGTTGACTCTATTTGGGTTTTTTTGGTCAATTCCATTGGATTGTGTTAGGCTGTAGGGTTCTCTCTAGATGTCAAGAATCAAGATTCAATACCCTCTATTATCTTCATCACCCAATACAAGATTTAAATTTTTCCCAAAGAAACGCTTATTAATTTGGCAGCCATTATTTCTCCCTGCTTTAAAAACCCTACTTTTAAATGAAAACAAGCATTGCATTTCAACTACAAAAATCTATTAGTGTTCAAATGTACATGTGTGCTACATTAAATACGATATCATGTGCGCATTGCCCTCGTCTTGCGAACGACGTGCGCCCTCGGCATTTGCCCTCGGCTCTTGCGAGCATTCGCCCTCGGCCGCTCACCCTAGCTCTTACGACGCTCCGCTCGTGGCTCTTGCGGAGCGGCCGAAATCGGCTCTTTGCGAACATAATTAGCCACACGTCGCCTCAACTCTTAGCCAGAATGGCATTCGTCCTCCAGCTCTTGCAAAATGGTAAGTTCTTACTGCAGGCCCTTCCTCTATAGTAGGGTTGACTCTATTTGGGTTTTTTTGGTCAATTCCATTGGATTGTGTTAGGTTGTAGGGTTCTCTCTAGATGTCAAGAATCAAGATTCAATACCCTCTATTATCTTCATCACCAAATACAAGATTTAAATTTTTCCCAAAGAAACGCTTATTAATTTGGCAGCCATTATTTCTCGCTGCTTTAAAAACCCTACATTTAAATGAAAACAAGCATTGCATTTCAACTACAAAAATCTATTAGTGTTCAAATGTACATGTGTGCATCACTTGTGTAGGGTATTCCTTTCCACTTTCACATTATCCAAGAATGTGTGCAGTATAGTTCATATTTTTTGTGATTTAGATTGTCTTGAAAAAGGAAAGGTAAATTATTTCCCATGGAAAAAGAAGGTTTTCCCTTTTTATAGGTTGTTTGGACTTACGTGGAAAATTTATGGTATGCCTTTCATATTATGTAGTTTAAATTTGAATTAACAGATTATTCTACATGAAAATATAATTACCTATGTGATGTCCTTCATCACTAATTAAAATTATAGGGTTTCAATTTCCTAGACTCTAACTCATCTGATGCTAAATTCTAGGTTCTCATTGGTGGATCACTCTTCCAATGATTTCCTTTCCCTCTGGATCTTGTCATACTTTAAAAGTCATCAATGATACATATATTATTTCAGGTATCCCAAAAGGCTTTATAGTAGAACATATTGTGAAGTTTTTTTGACACTTGAGGATTCTTTTTAGAACTGCAACGTGGTCTATGCTATCGAGTTATATATCAAGCAACTTGTCCTTAATAACCACACTATGAGGTAGGTTCAAACAGTTTGAACTTGTTGGGACATAGCATATGAAGTTGTGTGATGAGTCCATATCACAGGTCTATTATGGTGACAAAAGTGAAGACACGTAATGATAGTTATTATGTTAACATTACTAGAAACATTTTCGAAATTATCCATGCTATTAAGATGTCAAAATTCCAGGCATTAGGTGTCAATACTCGTAGCTAATAGATAATAATAATAATATAAAAAAATCACAACTTTATTCTTGAAATATGATTGTTACACATTGTTAACCTAGTTCATGAGTTACTATCACCCAAAGATTGCAAAACAAACTTAAAATATAAATTAAACCAACATGAGAATCCAACTAAGGGTTTCTCGAAAAAATCATGCCATAACCTGGCATTTTGAAACCCAAATTTGAATCATCATAAGTAATACAATGCAAAATCAGATGTATTTTCAATGCATGTTTGCATGCTACACTTATTCTCTATCTAGATATCATTTTTTAAATGGAACCATTAGTCAAGCCCACAGTCCTTTTTATGTGAAAAATTTTAGCTCTATTTGAGCTCTTTTTTGCTCCACCACCTCCATAAACATATGCAAACATATATCATGATCTTGGAATTCCATTACATATGTATGTGCCAATGTTCCATAATCATGCCCCATCATCAATTTAAGAAATTTCCATTGAATATCAAATTATGGGGGGGGGGAACTTTTTTCTGCAACATTTGGCTCAAAATCGGGGACCATCTCCGTATGAGGTGAATGAGAACTATAGATATTTGAAGAAGTAGATTAGTGCCTTTTCCTCTGGCCATGGAGTCATATATAGTCATCCATCACAAAAATTTGTCTTTGTTCATTCTCACCTTGAAAGTTTCAAAAATTCATGCCCTAATTGAAACGACACTAAATTTGAAAGATATAATAAAAATGCAAGCTAGAAGTTCCCTATTAATACAAAGGGAAAACCTTCCTACCTACCCTAACTGAGATAAATTTTGATTGAATAGGAAAAATGATATTGCCAATGGAGTTGATCCAACAACTTGTTAAATGTATGGGACTAAATCATGCATTTGATTTCCAGGGAAACATGCGCATGAAGAGAAAAAGTGCAGAATTAATGGAAAATCCATACATGCCACTTATGAAAACTACACCGAAAGGTCAAAAAATACTTAAGGCCTTAACTTAATTTGAATCCAAAAATGACAAAACAGGATTAGTGAAAACACGAGAGTGGTGTGTGTGAACAACATAAATAAAAAGTGAAGATACCTTTCCCCAAGATGCCTTTGTCACCGTTGTATGAAAACATGTTTTCCTTTCCCTTTATACATGCAAGTGAATGCATTATAGGTATGGTTTTTTCCCAGAATAGGAGAAGCCTACTTAAATATATCATTCGTGGAGTGAATGTTTCCTTGACCCAGAACCTCATAGAAAATTATCACTGAATTTGATGTTGGGATGGGATTATAAAGATAACAACCTCTTCATTCCTACAAACTAGATTCCTTCCTGGAGTTAGGACATAGAGTATTGAATCAAAGTTGTAGTTTCTAACTTCTTGTATTGGTTCATCAATCTTGAAATTCAGACATTGCATGTCTTCATTGCTTCATGTTTGAATAATTTGCATTATATTGTACAATAGGAAATTAGGAATTATGATTATTATTACTTTATGGATCTGTTAAGTTACTTTTAAGTTTGCATGGTTTAGTGTGAAATTATTCTAGTGTGCCCCTAGGCCCAGGTGAAGGAATGCCAAGGAATGAGAGCCCTATTTTTTAAATGGTATTGTTTCTTGTACCCAAAAACCCCTCAACATCACTTCTTATTAGTTCTTAACAATAGTGTTGTAAACAATTTGAGAATTGATATAGCAAAATCTCGCACTTCTCAAGATAAAGTCCTAAAGCTAAAGTGTGATACCATGTGTAATTCAATAGCCCGATTGTCACCTCACCAACCTCTTTTCACTTCGGGCTAGCTCTCCTCCAACTCAAGGGGGGTTATCCCTAGTATATGTTAGGGATCTAATGGCCCAACCAAACCAAGTCAAGAGCCCCCTAACTCTCTATGTTTACTACTATCAATCAAAATATTGAACAATAGGGTCAGACATGCATCCTGAAGATAAAATTTCCAGGGTATTTTTGGGTAATCTCAAAGGGAAAGTCCCCAAACACATATAATCAAGGAAATATAACGTGATTTCAAACATTAAATATCAACAAAATCGTTTAAAGGATATTGAAAGGAAAAAGGTGATGGAAGATAGAAAGTGCCCTACTTAAATGCTCTAAGGATTTTTCAATAGTTGCTCCAAAAGCTTCACTTCAAGGCCCTTCAAGATCGTCTCCAACAATGCTATACCATCAACTTCAACAATGTTGCTCCAAAAATGTCCTCAAGGTCTTCACAACAAGTTTACTAGAAGTTTCTCCAACAATATATTCAATAAGGTCTTCATTGTCAACTTGTCTCTTGTTTGGGTGCCTTAATGTGCAATGACATGTTTCCAAGACTGAATTCAATGCAAGGCATATTTGAAACTCTAACTCTGTCTTCTGGTGTCTTATTAGAAATTATTTCAGTTTTAATTTTGTGTTTTCAAGTTAGATATTGTTTTCAAGTTTTTACATTTATAATTTTATTGCAATGTGGCAGACTGATCAGGGCAGTACAGGAACAACCCCGAGACGGGATGATCGCGAAAAGAGGCCAGCGGAAGAACATGTAAAGTGCCAGCATTGCTCTATCTTCAAGTATTTTAGTTATTTACATAATTGAAATAATATTAATTTTGTTCAAATATGCAGACACCTAGCCATGGTACGCCTGATGATTCCCTCTTTGAGGAAGAGCTTTCTTCATCCCTATCTCCAGTGTTCTTGTTGCAAAAAAGGGCACAACATGCAAGGTCAGAATTTAATACTTTGATAGACGCGCCTCAAACACCTGAAACAGAAGAGAGGATAAAACATCTTATGAACCAGCTAGCAAGATATCAGGTAATAATAAAAAGTCAAAAGGATATTTTTTTTGTTTTGCATGAGATGAATTGTGATATTTTGATTTTTAATTTTTACATTGACTAAACTAACAAAAAGTTCTTTTGTATGTAGCATTTTCTGGCACTTGCTGAACCCGGTGTTGGTGGTAGTGGGACACAAGGGCAAGAGATTGCCCAAAAACCCTCTCGTACACCTTCTACTCCTTTAGGTGCCAGCCAAGAAACACACCTTGCCCAAGTAGACACCCGGCCAACCGCTGAACGTGTTGGCAATGATGAGGTTGATATGGCCAACTACATTATTGCGTTTCCTGGAGCTACACGTGTCAACTCCACAGGGACCATTAATGGCACGTTGTTGGTGAACGATGAGGGTGTCCCTATAAAGCATGTACAACTCCCAGTTAAATTTTAATATTTTAACTATTTCATGTACTTTATCTAAAACATATTTATCATGATTTTTATTTTTAAATTAATGATAATATCTTCTTCTTTTTTCTTTTTTTTTTCTCTGTGTAGGAAACAATGAGTTCTATAGGATTTTGGAGAGCCATGTGTTGGTAATTTTTGGCCCAACCATATGCACAGGGTGGAATTCCCAGAATTCCAACCTGAAAAAATGACTTCTAGATTATCTAGAAGCCCCTTTTGGGGTCGGCACATTTGACAGAACAATAGTGGCTCGGGTAGCCGGAAAATATTTGAAATATACCAGGGACACCTATAGGACGCAATTGAAATTTAACCCTAGATATGAGCATCCTCTCGCAGTTCCAGAGAGTGAGTGGAGAGCACTCATCCATGACGGAAAAGAGAAAAGGGTAAAGAAAGAAGGAAAAATGCCAACTGGACCCGCAAGGTAAATTACAACTTTAATTCAATAGCTTTAATTTTCTCTATGTCTAAAATAAAAGTGTGCTACTTCATATCTGACTTCAATTTTGTTGATGCTAGGTTGCCTGACACCTCAAAGGCAACCAAAGCTAGGATTGAGAAAAAGGGCCATCACAAGCTAGGCCAGGGCAGCTACTTGAAATTAGCTGCAAGAATTGTAATTAAGTAGCTAAACATCTTATAATTAATTGTATCACCTTCCAAAGTTTTTGTAATCCTATCAAATATGATTAAAAATACACAATCATATGTAATGTAGGGTGATGACTTCGGAACATAAACTACAGAGGAAGATAAAAATATCGCTTTCCATTTCGGCTATCAAGTCGTAGTTGAACGTCGCAGAAGCTTGGGGCAGGTCCCAAGATCCAGAATGCCTGATAAGGTAAAACATTAACCTTTCAATATGTTTGTTTTCGTCCATAAATTTAATGTCTAACAACTTTGTTTAAATCAGGGGAGCAGCACTACCGACGAGGCAAATAACCCAGTTTTAGAGCCATATGTAGATGATCCTCACGTGCAACCTGATCATTGTAGTGGGGACCAGGCCGACAATGCTACTATTAGTGAGGGCCGTGACGGTAATTAATTTCCACTTATATTTTTTTCTAATTATACCTTGATGGTTGTCCTTATAACGTTTTTTGTTTAAATGACAGAGAATGTTTCCCTTGAGGATCTTACCACCAGAGAGGAAGACAGGGCAACAGTCCCAACGATGACAACTGGTGCACCAGGTAAATAATCTCATTGCAATTTTTTTTATTAATATTAATGAACTAGTTCAATGATATTTAAAAACTGACAATTAAAATTTAATATTATCTGTTTTTGTAGGCGATGCCCCGTCACTGGATGAGACCAGACATCGTGACTACGCAACTAGGTCAGCGGCGACAACTGGTGCACCAGGTAAATGATCTCATTGCAATTTTTTTTATTAATATTACCGAACTAGTTCAATGATATTTAAAAACTGACAATTAAAATTTAATATTATCTATTTTTGTAGGCAATGCCCCGTCACTGGATGAGAACAGACATCGTGACTACGCAACTAGGTCAACGGCAACAACTGGTGCACCAGGTAAATAATCTCATTGCAATTTTTTTTATTAATATTACCGAACTAGTTCAATGATATTTAAAAACTGACAATTAAAATTTAATATTATCTGTTTTTGTAGGCGATGCCACGTCATTGGATGAGACCAGACATCGTGACTACGCAACTAGGTCAGCAGTGCGGGTCGAAAGGCACGAAACAGGAGCAGAGCATGATGATATTGATGATGTAATTAGGAGCTTTAGAAATAGGAAGAAGAAAAATAAAATTCGATAATGTAAAATATTGTATTATTATAAGACAAACATTACCATACTTGGAACGTTTTTTGCGTTATATAAAAAAATCATTTATCATACTATTTTTATGTCAAGCATTAATTGCAATGTTTCCTTGCGTACTTTTTGTTGATTTTTTTTTATTAGTTATTGAATATTTTTTTTATGCTCATGAAAGTAAAAAATGAAATATAGATTGGGTATTGGGGAATTGAGAGTGATGTGAGGGGGGGGAGAGGGGCCATAAGTGCTTCCACCTTCACGTGGTTGGCCCTGTTTAGTAGAGAATAATTTATTGGAGCGATTTAATCTTGGAGAAAACCTCCCTCGATCTAGCGTAGCAACAAAAAAGTCACTGTTGACTTAGTTGCTACTCTTTCAGATCGTGGGAGGCTTGTTCCAAGTTCATGCGACTCCAATAAATTGTTCTTGAAATGAAGAGGAGCTTATTCATGTATGTTTTGAAATTTTCAACATATGTTCTAACATTATCATAAGAATTCATCTTAGAGTAAAAAATACTACATCAATTACTTGTATTTATTGTATAGATAATGATAGATTTTGATTGACTTGGCAGTGCAGGTACAAATCCTCTTGCATCATGAGCAATACAACTTGTCAACCAGGGTCATGTCTAGGATATTTTTTCTTGTGCACTTGACCAGGTTCGTAATGTCACATTTTGTAAGTTCCTTTACAGTTCAAAATTCAATATTAAGCTTGTTCATGATTATTATCGAGGTTTTTTGTATGTGTTTTTTCATCTATTTGATTGTAAGCAACTCTGCATGTTTCCTGTTGCTCACTATGATTTCTCCCATTACCACTCCCAGGATGAATTCGACTTTATTGTTACATAGGTTACTTTATTGTTACTATTATTTCTCCATTTACAATTTCATAGGTTACATCATGTAAAGTTGTCAATCTCAGGTTGGTGATGAGCTTTAGTTCTCCAGATTTGGGGCTTTTCTAATATTTTCTCCCTCATGTCATTCCTGCATCACCTCGTTGTTTGAGCATGCCAATTTTCTACCACTTGTACCAATTGGCACATGTCAATCTCCGAGTGGTGCCACATTTCACCTATTTTCAGTGAGAGTTTAGGGTTTCTCTAACATAGCTTCAGAAATCCGATTTAGTGCCTGCTTGAATATCGTCACATAATACTCATGGTTTGGATTGATGAGCATGTTTTGAATGGTTGGTTAATTCATAAGAACCACCCATATAGTCATCTTAAGATATTTCAGAAGTTTTCTCAAGTTTCCTTTTTCACCGTTTCTAGTGGGTGGGATGGTGTGGGGTGATCCATCAATACTGGTGCTCTTGTAGTAGGGAATTTGTTTTTGGGGATATAAAGGAGCATTTGATGTAGATATCCCATTGGATGCATTCATATATGGGCACGAGAGGTCAAGAATTTAAATTAAAAATATGCAACCTCTAGCATGGCAACCTGAAGGCCGCAAGAGACACTGGTTAAAGATTGTTTTGTGCTGGCCTTAATATAGTCATGATTTCTTTCTATTATCTTAATGCAAATATATAGTCTGGTCTCATTAAAATGAGGATTGTGGTTGTATTTATGTTTGGTTTTTTCTCTCTTAATGCTCCAGAAGTTGCCAAAAGTTGCGATAGTTGTTTAGTTTGCCTGTTACAACTTAAAAGTGGTTTTTAGCAATGGGAGTCATGTTTTTTAAGGTTCATACTAATATGAAGATCTTGTAATTCTATATTCAGCATAAGAGAAGATGGCCTCTGCTTTAGGCAGTATGACAAAAATTGCCACATCTACCTCATTGGGTAACAAAGGAAAGGGGAAGAAGTTGGGTGCAATGTTTGATAATTATGGCAGACAATTGTCTTCTTTTAGTTTTTTCACCCATTTCCTTTAATCGCTCAAGCAGAAGAGGGAATCTGAGATTACGCGACAGAGAGAAGGTATTTAATACAAGAGCTATGGAAAAGGAGTTGTAATTCAACAAGGATGGCTCAGTGACAAAAAAATTGTAGGTCAGAGAAAAAATTATGTTTAAAGGAAGGTCACCTGCACGTGAAACTTCACTGCAGTGGATCTTTCCTTGTCCACTTATATTCGATTTTAATGTGTTATTTTAATTTTTCATGGAGGGTTGTTTTGGCATATGGTATGGCATTCAATTGCACACTTACTAAAAGCATTGTCAATTTGTCTTGCAGGCAGTGTGAAAAAACTTGCTAATCTTGTTGGAGTCACCCTTGGGGCGAAGGGCAAAATGTTGTCTTGGAGAGCAAGCATGGTTCTTTGAAAATAGTTAATGATGGTGTGACAGTAGCTAAGGAGGTAATTTATAGATGTGTGCTCTGGTTTTCTTTTTAACATTGTATTAGTTCCCCCTCTTAAATGTCTTAGATTTGGTAGGCATAATTTGAAAACTCAAAGGTGAAAGGAAACATATTTGTTACCTAGTGGTCTACTTGGCCTATGGAATAGCCACATTAGAGTAATGCATAAAGCTTTTCACAACAATAAAAGGAAAGGGTTATGGCTGAGTCAAATTTTATTGTTATTGATAGTGTAATGAAATGTATCTCAATGCTATGGTTTTGGCCTTTTTATTGGTTGAATTAGAGGACCTAGTTGAAAATATTGGGGCCAAGTAGGCTGGTTTTCCTTTTTGTTGATGGTTTGGTGTATCTAATTGAATTAGTTTCCTAAGGTATTTTTGGTTGCAAACTCCTTTTCATTTTTCATACAGTATTGGCCTTGTAGAATACATTTGATTGTGTGGTCTTGTTAGATCTACAACATTTGTAGTTGTTTAGTCTTATGGCCGAGGTGCACTTTTATTATGGAAATAGTTGATGCAATATTGTCATTTAACCCTTACTGCAGGGTAGCATGTTGAGAAGTTTCTTGTGAAACATTTGGTATTCAAAATGACACTTGATCCTATACAGCATCATGCACTTGACTTCAAAATTCATATTCAAAGTGTGCCAGACAATTCTTTCAAAATTTCAAATATTTATGTTGCTTTAAACCATTATCTTTTTCATGTATTGGATGCTGAAAATGTGAAAAAGAATTTGGTATGAAACCAACTGGTGAATAATTTCCAGCAAAAAAACCACTTCCAAGACATGATTTAGAAGTAGAACATATGTACTTATGAAGCATAGAAAGATATCCTCGATGCATTGTCAATGTTTGGCTAGGGTTATTTTTGGAGAAAATAGCTCCTTATTCCTAGAATAGTGATCTTCAATACAAGTAAATGCCAGAGAAGAGAGATCATCGTGTGACGCAACAAAACTGAAATTGGACCCCTAAGGAGAGCTGGTGTGTCTACAATCGCTCTGTCAGCATTTTCCCTTGGTTTACCCCATTCTTTTCCTCCAACCTGAGTCTTAATTGACTTCTTCTTTCTTCGGGTTTATTTATCAAATTCGTAGAAATTCGTAGAATTTGATAAATAAATACCATCCATAATGGTTGGACTTTAATTTATATTCTTGACTTTATATTATCTCCAAGCCTTATAATCAATGTTTAATTTTCAACACTTTGTATTTATACTCCACGTTTCTTTTTAAATAAACAACTTGTAATGAACTTTCGGCTCTATATTTCACCACCCAGCCTTACAACAATCACGCTCCAGACTTATGCTAATTATCCGAAAATCGTTTAATTAAACAATTTCATTATACTCCGGCCCCACCTATATATATCAATAACCAATCAAACACTCGTATCGTACCTAGCTATCCTCCGCACACCTTAGTTAACCTCCGGGCAAGTTCAACGTGCGACCACCGTCCGATGACCCTTCTCCAAATCAACGACTCTTGGCAATTTCGCTCGGCTTCCAATTTCGGGCTTTAACGTGCGATGGCGTGGGTTAAACGGTGGTTTTCCAGGGGTCACTTTGCCACGTGTCTCATTCCCTATGGAATCACTCGCGAATAGGAAATACCGCCTACTCCACAAAAGCGGTGCGATATGGGCAACCCGCTTTTGTGATTCCACTCGTGGTTTTGGTACAGGGTTTGACCGCGGGTGCAAGTCTGGTTCCGCTATCATTTTGTTTGTTAACTCATGTCCAATCCTCGGGTCAGGTTCTGAAAGCACAACAATTTTGTCTCTTTAATAAGCGGGATTTTTACATTGGCATATTTTTTCCCAAAACCTTTTTTAGGCAAGATACATGAAAAACCTTATGAATGCAAGAAGAAGGAAAATACAAATTTTATACCACTTGTGCAATCCTATGAATAATTATTTAGGGCTATAACAGTTTTCAATTTTGAGCTAATTCTTTATTCTTCTTTTTCTTGAATGAAGATTGCTTATAATGCTATAATCTAAAAAATACCCAATTACCCTCCTCAAATTATCTTTCACTCCAATGTTGTTCCCCTTGTTGTTTTATCATGTTTCATGTCTTTTGAAGGTTTTCCATAATAATTTTCAAATTTTCTTTAGTATTTTCCATATGTGACTCTATTTCCTATACTTTGGACTTATCTTGCAAAAAGTATGAGATACTAGGAGTTGGATATCCATAAAGGGCCTTAAATGGGGAAATTTTAGTAGATGTGTGATATGTAGTATGATAGTATCATATTACCATTCTTCCTTGAGGAACCCACTTCATCCATTAAGATTTCTTTTCTAAAGAGTAACATTGTAGATAACCTTAAAAACATTTGTTAACTATTTTTGTTTAACCATTTGATTGTGTTTGATATGTAGAACTCATGGCAGCTAGTGTTTCTCCACTCATATTAAATAATTATTTCCAAAAGTTTCTTGTTACTATTACTTTAGGAAAACCATGAAGACTATGAATTTCTTTCACGGACACTTCTGCCACTTGGCTTGTTGTTTATGTACTTCGAGCTCTACAAAAAAAATCTACAAAATTTGTCTATATAAATGACCACAAAAATGTAATACTTACCTTTATATTTCAGTAACCCTGTAATAAAGTCTATTGATATATCTTCTAGTCTTTGAATATGTATGTGGAATGGTTGAAGTAACCCTAGATATTTTACTATCTCTCTTTTATTTATTATGCAAACCTGACCTTCTCTTACAAATTTTTGAATATCTTTCTTCATTCCTTCCAAAAATATATTTTTTGATCCTTTGAGATGTTTTAAGGAACCCTCCGTCCTACCATCAGAGAGACATGGGACTCCCTTAATATTTTTTTATTCAAATATGCTTGCGTGCATAAAAATATTCTACATTTGCACCAAAGTATATCTCTCTTTCACTCCCAATTCTCCATAGAGTTCATCCCATCCTTTATAAATTTTAGTTTTTGTTTAGTACTATTGTCATTTTTCCATTATGGCAAGCTTCTTCTAGCCACCTAGGAATAGAAATGTAATTGGATATAAATTTGAGGCCTCTTCTATTTTAGAAAGAGCATCATGTACAAAATTTTCCTTACCCTTTTTGCAGATTATCTCAAAATTAAAACTTTGCATTTTTTCTCCTCATTTTTGTTAATCTTCCAATGAAATCCATAGCTTCAAAAAATACTTTATGCTATCATGGTATATCTTGACTTTAAAGTGCCTCCCAATGATATACTATACCCATTTTGTATTGCATGTAATATTGCTTCCATTTATTTTTCATACGTAGATTTCACCAAATATTTTCTTTGAATTCCTTACCAAATATTTTCTTTGAATTCCTTACTTTTAAAAGCCAATGATATCCCTTATTGTGTTAATGTTACGTAAATTCCTTGCCCTAGTGCCTCACACTCTACTATGAATGTTTTACCAAAAGTAGGTGCAACCGATGTTGGTGTAGAAGACATGGCATCCATTAAAAGAGAGAATGCCAAAGTAGCCTCATCATTCCATATAAATGATATTTTCTTCATGAGATATGTGAGTGGACTTGAAATGCATGCATAATTCTTAACAAATGATCAATAATATCATGTAAGTCTAAAAAATCTTCTAAGAACCTTGATTTTCTTAGGAATAGGTCATTTTGTAATAGCTTGCATCTTTTGAGGCTCCAACTTCACTCTTTCCTTTAAAACAATATGAACCAAATACTCGAATTCTTATTTCCCAAAAGCACATTTGGATATTTTTACATAAAAATGATTGTTCTCAATAATTATTTATATAACTTTTCCACATGTTTAGTGTGGTATTCCCATGATTTATTATAAATATGTGTATTATCAAAGAAAACCAACAATACAAATTTTATAAGATGGGATCAAACAAAATTTTTCTTAAGTCAAGCCCATCGGACTTCAAACAACTATAAACCATAATTCAAACCAAATTTGCGTTCCAAAATAGCCTACTGACGTCGGCCAATTTTGTGACGCGAAAACCAAATGAATTCTGCCCTAATCTTTTTTGGGTCTGAAGTTGGGCTGGCATACGGAGGGAGAGTTGTGACGCAAATTTCTTATCAAATTCGCCCTAATATTTTTCGAGTCTGTATTTCCACTGCGCGAGCGGCCCAAACAAAGATCCGCTCCAATCAATTTCTGCCACGTGTTCTCAATCAAAACTTGCCCTGCTACCGGCTGCGAGTGCATTCGATGGTGTTTAAGGCGATGGGACATGGATGTGGTGATTTCATATCAATCGCATTAACATTTAACGCTGTTCAATTAAGTTTTCACATCAAATTCACATTAATTAAGTTTTAACACTGTTCAAGATCGGACCTCCACTCCTGTGAGCGATTCCGCATGCTCCAATATGATCCGACCTTCGGCTGTCATTAATGATCAGAGATTAATTATGATGGGCATCCTTTGATTGCATTGCAGTCGGGTCGACAAAATGGCGTTTCGCTATGGTTTTTCAGACTAGCCGGTTGCTGGATTACATTGCCTGCTAACTGTGACGAGAAGAAAAAGTGGCCAGCTGAATTGCTGCTTAGACCTTGTTGCATATTTTCATTTCTCTCAGTTCTGTCTGTGTGTGTCTTCCTCTTGGAATTCTGCTTCTCCGTCTCCTCTTCTGCCCATTACGCCTGAGATTGCACCCATGCCTCGCGTGCATCATAGGATGCATTGCTGCAGGGGGAGCACTAGAGGTCAACCCCTGCATGCTCCCTCCAGCCCCTCAATAGAGTCGACTTCCGGCTAGTCCAGTGATTATTACACAGGTCGATATCCAAATACTAGGAGTGGGCGAGGTCAGGTTGTAGGATCTAGCCACCGTATGGATTCCCCTGCTCCTCGTTTCCCCACCGCTGGTTCACCTTCTCCCATGAAATACACTGCGCAATTTTCCTTTAATTGCTCTCTCAACCGGCAGCAAATCATGGCTTTAGTCACTATGGTCTTTCGTGAGGAGGCCCAAACGGAGGAAGAATGCACCCGTCCGGCGGGTCTGAGCTCAGAAAAAGCCAGCCAACATTCGGGCCTTCAGGAGGGGAGCCGTGGCATGCACGTGGAGGTAGCACCTAGCGATCTTGGACCTTCCAAAGGATGGTACCGAATCGTGGAGGAGCCACCGGAGGAGTAGTTTGGTTAATTTGTTTTTCTTACTTCGCAAGCCCACTTAATTGGGCTGCTTTTAGATTATTTTACTGTGCTGGACCTTTGTAATATTTTTGAATTCTGTAAATTAAAAGTTCAAGACTGGTTTCCCTGTATGAGGGCAATCTTCTTAAATTTTTGATTTTTTGATGACAAATTTTCCATGAGTCTGGGTTCCAATCTTCAAATGTGAAAATGTAATGACTTCATGGACTGTTTTACTTCATATAATATATTCAAAACAACGTTTTTTCTCTTGTGAAAAAAAAATGATTAATGTTTATCACTCTGCCTTCAAAACTAGCGATGCTGGTCTATGTTGCTAGTTTATTGATATGGTCTGATGGTATTTTTATATTTTGGACATATCACACTCCTCACATTATTAGCATTTTTCTCTGTTCAAGGATTTTGGGTACTTTAATTTGTATTTGGAACAATGGACGTCGGTACATACTCTATCTGTTGCTTTACTATTCTACATACTACTATTTCACTTTCTTATAGATGCCTCGGGCATATTTGGATGCTTTCTCAGATTTTGGATAATCTCCATGTGGACCGTTACTGGGTTTTATATCAAGTCGCTATATGTGACATGGGGTATTTTTCTACCATTGTCTGGGGTGGGACTTCCACTTTTCTGGATGGATATTTGGGTTCCAATCTTCAGATGTGAAAATGTAATGACTTCATGGACTGTTTTACTTCATATAATATATTCAAAACAACATTTTTTCTCTTGTGAAAAAAAAAATGATTAATATTTATCACGTTGCCTTCAAAACTAGCGATGTTGGTCTATGTTGCTGGTTTATGTTGGCAATATGATGTAGAGTGTTGTCCTTGATGGCAACCCACTTGATAGAGTGTTGTCCTTGAATGGAAACCCACTTGATGAAGATGATGGCAACTTACTTGATGAAGTTGTGCTTGATAGAATATGTCTTGATGAACTTGTTAAATGATGTAAATCTGAGGCATACGTGGATTTGTCTAGGAGAAGTCGCGTATGCACGCAGGAAATAACGTGCCAAGTCCCCTATGGGCAAAAGCGCTCATAAAGTAAAAAACCAGGGGTAACCACCATGGTATTGACCCATTGTATTGAGTAATGATTCGTCTATGTGACCCCGTCCAGGAATACCATCGGAAGTAATGTGGTTTTGGCTCATGGTATTGAAAAAGGGTAAACCTATATAAGGAGAAGAAAGTCATTGTGTAAATAATGAGCATGTGTGTAAGATGTCTAAGCTTGAATGAATACTTCTCTCTGATGTATATCTGAATGGAAAGGGTAACAGTTTGATGATAGATCTGAATCTGTGATGCACCTGTGAAGAAGATGATGAAGAAGGGAATCTAGATCTGGAATGTACTTGTATCTTCTACATCTGTTTATGGAATGATTAGATCTGAGATGAGGCGAACATCTGTCTGAAGAGAAGAGTTAAATCTGAACTGAATATCTGATCTGAAGAAGTATGCAGCTCTGTAATGGTTGAAGATCCATACGCTATTTTATTACAGTGGAAGCGCGTATATACGCGAGTTCGGTAAAGCGAAAGTGCGTATCAGTTCTGAAGTATGAACAGATGTATACGCTGGTTGATGTGAATGGAAGAGCATATATACGTGATATCAGAGAAAGGAAAGCGCGTATGAAAACTAGGGTTTTCTAAAGTATGGAGTATGAAATGTCTGATCTGTTCTGCTGTGTTATAGCTATATGTTGATGATGTTTGACTGTGCTTAAATGTATGGAGTGGGTCTAGTCTAAAAATATGATGAAACGTGGCCTACAAGTTGTTCTCTATTGAAGTTGTTGGATCCAGTGTGAAAATTGATGAAACGTGGTCCATATTGGTGCTGAGGGTTGTAGCCTTCAGTCAGGGGGTTGTAGCTCCCTTCCAGGAGAGGCTGGTAAACGAGAGCAGGGGGTTGGTGCTCCCTTCCAGGAAAGGCTGGTAAATGAGCGCAGGTGGGTGCCTGCGTACTGGTATGAGTCTGCGCCAGTACATAAGTTGTAAGATGTTTTCTTTATAATAAAATATTGAAGGCTGAGCAACGGCAGCGGTGGTTTTCTCCCGACTTGGGTTTCCACCTAAAATCCTGGTGTTCATGTGTGATGCTTTGTGTGATGGTTTATTCTGTTGTTACTGCACATGTTTACTGATAACTTAACATCAGATGAATGAATGTTGCAAAGAACTAAGTTAATAAATATCTGCATAATTAGATCTCTGCTAATACGCGAGTTTTATGAAGGATATCCGCGTGTATACTCGAGTTTAATTAAGGAAAGTAGCATATGGGTTTTAAGGAATGAAAAAGTAAAAAGATTTGAATATGCAGTAAATACTGATTCACCCCCCCCCCCCCCCCTCTCAGTATTTTTCCCAATAATTTATTGATATGGTCTGATGGTATTTTTATATTTTGGACATATCACACTCCTCACATGATTAACGTTTTTCTCTATTCAAGGATTTTGGGTACTTTAATTTGTATTTGGAACAATGGACGTCGGTACTATATCTGTTGCTTTACTATTCTACATACTGTTATTTCACTTTCTTATAGATGCCTCGGGCATATTTGGATGCTTTCTTAGATTGTTGATAATCTCCATGTGGACCGTTACTGGGTTTTATATCAAGTCCCTGTATGTAACATGGGGTATTTTTCTATCACTGTCTGGGGTGGGACTTCCACTTTTCTGGATGGATATTTGGGTTCCAATCTTTAGATGTGAAAATGTAATAACTTCATGGACTATTTTACTTCATATAATGTATTCAAAACAACGTTTTTTCTCTTGTGAAAAAAAAATTTATTAATGTTTATCACTCTACCTTCAAAACTAGCGATGCTGGTCTATGTTGCTAGTTTATTGATATGGTCTGATGGTATTTTTATATTTTGGACATATCACACTCCTCACATGATTAGCGTTTTTCTCTGTTCAAGGATTTTGGGTACTTTAATTTTTATTTGGAACAATGGACGTCGGTACGTACTCTATCTATTGCTTTACTATTCTACATACTGCTATTTCACTTTCTTATAGATGCCTCGGGCATATTTGGATGCTTTCTCAGATTGTCGATAATCTCCATGTGGATCGTTACTGGGTTTTATATCATGTCCCTGTATGTCACATGGGGTATTTTTCTATCATTGTCTGGGGTGGGACTTCCACTTTTCTGGATGGATATTTGGGTTCCAATCTTCAGATGTGAAAATGTAATGACTTCATGGACCGTTTTACTTCATATAATATATTCAAAACAACGTTTTTTCTCTTGTGAAAAAAAAATGATTAATGTTTATCACTCTGCCTTCAAAACTAGCGATGTTGGTCTATGTTGCTGGTTTATTGATATGGTCTGATGGTGTTTTTATATTTTGGACATATCACACTCCTCACATGATTAGCGTTTTTCTCTTATTAAGGATTTTGGGTACTTTAATTTGTATTTGGAACAATGGACGTCGGTACTCTATCTGTTGCTTTACTATTCTACATACTACTATTTCACTTTCTTATAGATGCCTCGGGCATATTTGGATGCTTTCTCAGATTTTCAATAATCTCCATGTGGACCATTACTAGGTTTTATATCAAGTCCCTGTATGTGACATGAGGTATTTTTCTTTCACTATTTGGGGTGGGACTTCCACTTTTCTGGATGGATATTTGGGCTCCAATCTTTAGATGTGAAAATGTAATAACTTCATGGACTGTTTCACTTCATATAATATATTCAAAACAACGTTTTTTCTCTTGTGAAAAAAAATGATTAATGTTTATCACTCTACCTTCAAAACTAGCGATGCTGGTCTATGTTGCTGGTTTATTGATATGGTCTGACGGTATTTTTATATTTTGGACATATCACACTCCTCACATGATTAGCGTTTTTCTCTGTTCAAGTATTTTTGGTACTTTAATTTGTATTTGGAACAATGGATGTCGGTACTCTATCTGTTGCTTTACTATTCTACATACTGCTATTTCACTTTCTTATAGATGCCTCGGGCATATTTGGATGCTTTCTCATATTTGTCAATAATCTCCATGTGGACCGTTACTGGGTTTTATATCATGTCCCTGTATGTGACATGGGGTATTTTTATATCATTGTCTAGGGAGGGACTTCCACTTTTCTGGATGGATATTTGGGTTCCAATCTTCAGATGTGAAAATGTAATGACTTCATGGACTGTTTTACTTCATCTAATATATTCAAAATAGCGTTTTTCCTCTTTTAAAGCTTCATTTTTTTTTTAAAATTGAACCCGCCATCGGTATACCGACGCCTTGTAAGCATTGGAATTGCAACAGATAAGAAATGTTGGAAGAGCGACAGTATAAAAGCGTCAAACGAGCGACGTTCAAAATGTTGGAACACATTTCGTCATAATTGTGACAGTTTACAAACGTCGGAAGAGCGATGGTAAAAATTTCGGACCACATTTCGTCGGAATTGCGACAGATTACAAACATCGGAAGAGCGACATTCAAAACGTCGGACCACATTGCGTCGGAATTGCGACCATTTACAAACTTTGGAAGAGCGACGTTCAAAACGTCGGACCACATTTCGTCGGAAGTGCGACATTTACAAAAGTCAGAAGTGAGACGGTTCGGGAGACGTCGGAAGAGCGACGCCTGTTCGGAAGCGATAGAAGAAGTGTCGATAGTGCGACACTTTTTAATTGCGTCGGAACTGCGACGGCATGACAAACCACGTTTTGCCCGCCCTTGAACTGTCGCTCTTGCGACGACTGTGTGTCGGAATAGCGACGAATTGGCCGTCGGAATTTCCACCAAATTTTCTAGTGCTAGCAGATTACAAAAAGTCATCATATGAAGTTCAAGCAGATGACCTTCATCCCAGTGATCAGATAGAATTTCACAAACACGCTGGTGAAATGCTTTATTCCACAATGACAAATAAATCCATGAGTGTGCAGAAGCTTCAAAACACTCTTGCAAACATTAGAGATCAACTCAGATAGAAAAGGCATACTCATAGGTAAAGGATAATAGAATCAAATCACTGGAAGATTTGGTTATTGAAGTAGGATTTGATCCTAGTAATGTCAAAGTTGCAGATGAGCTGATTGAAAAGAAAAATGCAGACATTGCTACATTAAAGAAGCAACTTAAGATGCCTCCTACAGAACATCCTCAGGCAAAGGAAGTGTTACAGGATACAAATAAGAAAGATGAGATGATGAGTCTCATTATACAGTTGACTGCCCAGATAAAGGAAATGGAGAATGAAATGGACAAGTTGGTCCAGGAGAAAATGGACAAAGTAGAAGAAGTTCCAGTCACAGTCATTCATGTAGTCACCACAACTGTGCCTTCTAGACTAGCAGAATCATTGGCTCCTACAGTCCTAATGACTACAACACTTTCAGTCATTTCATCAACAACTTCAGCAACAGAGTCTTCAACAACAACAACACAACCTAGAGATGAGGCAAGTAAACTAGTAAAAGATGCAAGATATGTCTATCCAGAATAATGAAATCAACAGACTTAAAGAACAACTTAAAAGTCTGGAGGATGAGAAGAAACTTGCTCAGATTATGCACAAGAATGAAGAACATAATTCAAAAAGGTTGAATGATCAATTGAAGAAGCTAGATAAAGATCTAACAATAAAATAATCTTTTGTACCTTAAGAGACAATCCCTTAGCTGTGATAAGGGATCAGTGCTTAAGACATTTTATGATTATGTCACAAATTTTTATGTCTCTGTTTTATTAACCCTAAAGTATTTATAATCAAACTCTTAAGTGTCAAATATTATGAATGCTTCACAATGCTGTCATCTATTAATGTTGATTGAAGTGACTAGAAGAAAATGTAAGAAGAATTCCAAACTGATATGTTGCTTTATATAGAAAATACTGTTAGTATGAATCTTTTGTCGTAAAAGATCACTTTAGCTACGCATACCAAGTAGCCCTAACATCAATTATGGCTGCAAAATATCTTTAAATCTGTAATAAGCTGCACAAATCTAGATCTAACATGAAAGATATTAAGCAGAAAAAGTGAAATATAACTCCATGCATTCAATAGAGAAGACGAGAACAATGCATTAAAATAATTTTATATTATATTAAAGAATGGGGCACCTGAGAGGAAAACAAGAAAGGTGTTTTCCGGTTCTCCTCAATGGGATGGGTTCTTGAAATTCCTCAGTGTTTCAGATCTATGATTCCTCTCTCTTGCTAATGTGGAAAACCCAAAAAAACATAGAACTCAATGGGAGTTCACAAAAAAAAATGGAAAATGCGACCAAGAGTAGATCTAGTGCGATCTAATGCAATGAAAGTGACTAATGAATGGGGAAAACCCTTCTATTTATAACAAAATATTGGGGTGTTCTAGAACTCAGTGCATGAATAAAATATTATTAATCGAATTCTAGAATCACCCTTTAGGAATATTTTATTATATTTGTTGGAGGGAAAAGTATTTTTGACTTGGGTCAATTCCTTTATTTATAAATAACAAATAAATAAATTATTTATTTATTATTTTAGGGAAATTATGGGAATATAATTAAATAAATAATTGTTTATTTAATTATTAAAAAATGATTTAGTCAAATTTAACTAGGAATAGTATTTAAATAGTGATT
Organism: Pinus albicaulis; assembly: GCA_034641835.2. Taxonomy (NCBI): domain Eukaryota; kingdom Viridiplantae; phylum Streptophyta; class Pinopsida; order Pinales; family Pinaceae; genus Pinus; species Pinus albicaulis. Next base: position 539,647 of record JAXQQM020068288.1, read on the forward strand.
TAAATAACTTATTCTTAGGAAATAATCAAATAAATAATGATTTATTTAATTGATTTCCTTGTTTTGGGTTAAATATGACCATGCAATATATACAAATGTGGTGAAAGAAATTTTACTTAGGGTAAAATTGGTCCTACATGGTGTACTTGGGTTCATCTAATGATAATAGGTTAGATGACCAAAAAATTGGTGTAACAAATTGCCCCCCAATGTACGAGTGTTAGGAGAAAATCATATGACCGAAGTACGTTGTAAGAACTCAATCACTAGATAACAAGAGGAAAGTGAGAGAGAGGAATGTAATGTAGTCGAAAGTGCTAAAGGACTAGACCCTGAGGAGATGAGACTTACAGGTGCAACAAGTCTCTATTGTATGAAGTGGTACATGTGCTAAAGGCGGCAGGGATGCATACCTATGCCCGCCGAGACAATATTACACACAATAAGGTGCCCGGAAAACCACAGAATGCAATAGTGAAACATGTGCTAGCCTAAACATGAGCCAGATAACTAGAATGAGGAATCCCACATACATGCCATGCCTAGAATAACTGTAAGGACTTATACAATAATATTTTAGTACATGAGATACAAATACACCCAAATTCCCCCTACACACGGGGAAGGGCTCACGAAATCGGATTGATACATGCAAATCAAAAAGGCACTGCAAGCGACGGAGGCCGATATCATCAAATAAGAGGAGCTACATCAAGGGCTGAAATGAAGAGGTCATCTGGGCATGTGGGGGCTACCTGCAGGGCCACCCCCTCATGAGGGTTGAGACATCTCACACACCCGGGTATCACCAATAGCTGCTACTGCATCACTGAACTATCAAGTGTATAGATCACGATCAGGCTGAAAAGAGCTCGAACCAAGGTGCACTGCCCCCTAGACCTGACTTCTGGAGTAAGTGAGCTGATGTCCACAGAAGTAGGTCCGCCATAGGTGAGGCAATAAGGGAACCCCAACTAAGGCATGAGAGAAAATAGTGGAGTGACAAACAGATGGACACTAATGATGATGATGAAATGAGGGATACCAAGTGGTGAATGGATGACTTCCCTTGTTAGAGCATAATGGGCATGAATGGCTTGGCAGTGACTGACACAATATCATGAGGGATAGGGGACAATGGGACTGAAGGCCATAATGTGCAACACAAGAGAGGGACCAAGTAATGAAGGATGGAGGAATATAGCGGGATACGAAAAGATGCGAGATGGACTCCATGACTGATGATGACTCAACTCAGATGCTCTAAACAAGGGTGACTTGATGGTGCTACCACACATTAAATTTCTAATGTGGAACCATAAAAACATGAGTACAATAGGGTATCTCATGACGAAAATCAACACGAACAAAGACCAGTAAGGAGACAAATTGGTGCCCCAAGTACAAGTATTGTAAGTGAAGAAATTCGATTTTGAGAAGAGATGAACAGATCCTTCATGGACAAAATGTGTCCTAGTGAAGTATCAAAACATGAAAAACTAACAAACACCCATTTGAGTTCTCAGTGAGAGCTTTCCAACGGTGCAGACGGTTTTTCAAACGGGGCTACGGTTTGGTCGCAGTTGGCGAAAGAAAAAATAGGGGTTTTTCTTCTAATAAGGCATTTTCCCTCCAAAATCATTCATTTTCTTGTGTAGCTATGGTGAATGTGGAGAGGAGAGAAGGCCCTAAATCTTGCAGCGATCGTAGCGGACAAACCAACCATGGGAATCGTGATTTTTCAAATGCAGGTAAGAGGTCTAATCCTACTCTTTGTTTTTGATGGATTCAAAGTTCAGATTAGGGCCTGAAATCTCAGTAACTGCCCCTACTTCTTCCTCGCAGTAGATTCACATTTTTTGGGGCAAAAACTATGACCTGGGATGCAGGTTTGGGCCTGAAAAGTGTGACCTGGCCCAGGTTTTTGCTGAAAAGTGCGACCTGTGAGAGGGAGGTGATTTTAGTGTTGTTTTGGGCTGAGATTCAGTTTTGGTGTGAATAGATGCAGTTTTGTTGTTTTGTAGACTGAAAAAAATAATGTTTTTGTGTAGATATGGCAGATATACTGATCAAATGGAGAGAGAGAGACCTAGGTACATTGTGGATGGAAATCCAAGCAGATTAGGGTTTTCATCATGCACTAGCTAGATTTGGGGTTCTGAAAATTTTGGAGAACCCGTTGATGAGGGCTGGGGAGCCCTTGTTGGCCCAGATTATCAGCTATTGGGATCCAGATCATGAGGTGTTTATAGTGCAGGGGCATAGGATCGAGCTGATAGTCAAGGATCTTTATTTCTTGACTAGTCTCCCACCATTGGGGATGGTGGGGAATATGCAGCCCATGTTACCACGGGGGCGTAACATTATGGAGTTTGTTGAGCGACATTGTCGACTAGGCGTCCGAGTCAAAGGGACTCGGATAACGATTGGGGATCTGGAGATGTTGGAGACCCGGGCAATGGCAGCAGTAGTGTTGCGGATTTTGGGCAGCCAGGCATTCCATCACATCACTGGAGGGCAGATGATGATTGTAGAGAGTGTGTTGGGCGGGACCTACTATGGGTGGGCCCAGATGATGTTGGTGTCATTGAAACGACAGATGTCGCTATGTAAGCAGCAAGTGAATCACGATTGTGCATATGGGATAGTATTGTGCTCTTTCTTCTTTGAGAAGATCCTGACCTTACGATGTCGTATACAGTTACTTGATGGGGGCCCAAGAGAGCCCCAGATGCATTGGTGGGGATGACTACTGAGTAGAGGAGGGGGAGGGGCGGTCGGGCGGGTTCCGACCAAAGTTCTTCGCCCATTGGGATCAGATGCCATTATACATAGATGACTATCCCTATAGTGGGATGAGTTATTGGGGAGATCCGGACCTGCCACTTTCGCCTGGTCAGGTATGGGGACCTGATGGTAAGTGATAAGAAACTAATCTGTTATGTGCATTTTAGATTTTGTGACTAGTATTCATGGTACTAATCCTTATACTTTTTGGAATGCAGATATAGCTCTGGTAAAACTGGCCGGATATATGGGACAGCCTGCAGCAGCAGGAGCTATAGGTGCAAGTGGATCGAGGATGGGATAGAACGAGGAGATGGCCGCATTGGTGGAGGACATCCATTGCAGATGTGAGGGGTTGCTGACCAGTGTGTCGGAGCGTGGTTGGCGAGATTTAGACGACCGATACATAGATTTATGTATTGGGTTGCCCTCAGAATGGCGAGGTATCATGCGATGCATGGCGATGGCCGGTCAGACTGTGCGTGATCTACAAGCTGCGGGAGCAGATCCATTGGCTCGAGATCCTCCAAAGAGTGATTAGATGTAGGGTAGGTGGTGCCCCCCAGTGGTGATGTAGGGGCAAGTGGTGCCCCCCATCTTTGTAGTTTTGGTTTTGTAACATGCGATGGGCATGTCATATGTTTCAAAGTATATGGACTTTAAAAACACATGTTATATGATATATATATGAGTTTTATATGCATTTTGTGGATGGTGTGAAATGCTATTGTCTTGTGTGTGATAAATGTCAGTCTAGAACATGATTTGCGATTTGATCTACGTAGTGATTTTGACTTCTAGGTATGTGGGAAAATGTGATGAATCTGAATTCACGTATCAAAAGTTTCACTCGTAAATATTGTCTGAACAAGATAAGGTCATGCACACGATAGACGCCATTAAGTTGTAAGACAATAAGCAGGGAATCTAAATGAACATGCAAGTGGAGTATGTGGTGGGAGAGGGCGGTAGCTAGGAGACCACGGACTGCATCATATTCGTCCTGATTATTGGTGGCGTTACCAATGCAGACCCCATTTGCAAGAACGAGGGTATGCAAGGGGTAAAATATGGCCCAGGAGGCTGAGGTGAGATTGCCAGAATATCGACTTGCACCATCAGCATAACCAATGTAAGGTATGGATGAGAGGGTCGACGAAATAACATCACAAGACAAGAAATGGTAGGAAGAGCGGGGACTCACGTTGCGAAGTACATCATAGATACGGATGGTATCATTGGGATTATGGGAAGAGAGGGAAAGGTGGTGGAAAACACAAGAGTTTGCAAAGCTACCCAGATCATCAGTCATGGAGGAAAGGCACACATATGGGTCATCAGGGGAGATGACAGAAGAGCAAGTAAAAATATGGTCGAAACATGAAGAGCCCAAGAATGGTGCTGAAGGGGGATCAAGCAAAACATACGGAGTGGATACGGAGGGGATGTAATATGAGGGTTGGGCGAATGATGATGGGTGTTAGCCCCCCAATAAATTTTTGACAAGCAAACAGGGGGCTAAATGTTTTTTAGCCTTCAAGGAATGCATTTCCTTTGGAAACACATCATCCTTGAAGCCCTTCTCATAATTCCCTGCCTTTGTCTGTTTCCCCCTACTGTCGTGAAGTCAATAAGCCTTGCTGAATGATAAAATTTTACTCAAAAGGCCTTATTTCGCCCCTTGTATCTCTGCAGAAATCCTCCCACTTTATCTTTTTTCCCTTCTTCCAAAAGTCCCCTTTGTCCCCCCTAAATTTCCCCTTACTCCCCTAAATCTTCCCAAAATCCCCTTTAAACCCTTCTTTTATCCCTTGTTTGGTTAATTTTCCCCTTTTCCCCCTTATCGTTTCCCTTTAGATGGCCTTAAAATCCATTAAAATGGGCCAAAACCCAATTTCCGCTTTATAACAGGGCTTAGCCCCTTACCGCAAGTCCCTTAACCACTTTCCACACATGCCCGTGCGCTAGGACCGAGCGCTCAAGTCCTGAGAACTAAATCACATCGGAAGGTCAAAGCCAAACGTGAAATCCCTTTGTAACATCAAAATTCCTAATGCGATTGGCTTTATTTATTAAGTCCCGCGGCTTGTTTTTCAACCGTTGATCCTCCATATAAATCAAACGGCCCGCGCACTCCCCGCCCAACCACAATCGCAATATTTATGTGTGTCCCTCCGATCGGCCCATCGCAAACACTATGCGATCGATCGCAGCCCTGTCTTCTGATCCCCGATTGCTGCCATCCTCCGATTGAATTCCCCACTGTTGATCTGGACCCGAGATCAACGGTCAACGCTAAATCGCAAACCCCCGCCCGATCGTAATCGCAAGTCCCAGTGGTGCCGCCCCGATTGAGATCTCCTGATCAAATCATAACTGTCCATCCTCCTCGCTAATCTGACGGCCATCGCACTCCCTGCTCAATTGCAATCAGAACTTCCAATCGCTACCACTTTTCTCCCTTTGCGATTGTGATTTGCTGATCTAATCTCAACCGTTTCTTTAATTCAAGATCCGACGGCTCAGCGCTAATCGCATCATCGCCCATCGCCTCTTCACTTTTCCCTTCGATTGAGTGTGAGTCGTTGATCTAGTCCCTGGATCCAACAACCAGCGCTCAATCGCGCTTCCACTTCCAATCACAATCAGAACTTTTTGAATGTGTCACCCCTGCTCCCCCTGATTGTGATCCTCTGATTTTATATTGACCGTCCATTAGATCTAGGATCTAATGGTTCAAAATAAATCACCCTCCACCTCTGGCTGGGTCCCACCTCATCACATTTCATTGCATTTCGGTCGCATTCCTTTGTATTTTGTTCAAAAGTCAAGGTTTAAGACTTTACACCAAAGTCTTATATTTCATAGTTTTTCTACCCGCTTTCATATATCATTCTGCTGCTCGATCTCCATCGTTGATCTTCATCCCCAGACCATGATCCAACGGTTTGCACTGCATTCTACCTCCAAACCCTATTATTCATAAGTTTTAACCCTTCCGTTTGCATTTTTTCACCATTGTGTAGTCAAAGCCACCACTCTGCCGCCGCGCTACCATTCCATCCGTCCTCTCATATGCATTGATTTTCTGAGTCCAGTTGCGTGTTTCTGCAGGGTGCAGAAGTGAAAGGCCACCACGAAAGCACAGTCTTCATTACAACAGAAAGATTTTGCAGATAAAGATATAAGTGAAGCAGCAGAGAGTTTAATGCATAGAAAAGCAAGTCATCATGGCCGTCACATTAGCAAAGATGTTTCTCTCCATGGAAGGACGGAGTGCCCATACTATTTTTAATCCATGCCGTGCTCCAATGAAGAGATTTCCACCCAGAACATAGTCCAAGCTACCAGAGCAGTTGTTAATGTGGCATGGCAGATCATCCCATTTTTATTACCAGTTGATTCATCCACCTACAGTACCATAAATTACTACTGCAGCCAGAGTACATCAGAACCATGTCAAAGTAAATGGAAGGTAAAGAAGGACACTCCTTCATTCCAAAAGGGTAACAGGGATACATGCAGAGATTTAAAACAGAATGGGTTCTGGCCCTCTCCTTTTTCCTGCGTTTTAATGTTTCATTTAGTGCTCCACCTACCTCCTCGGCTCATCTTCCACTATAAAACTCAGGAAGAAATTATTGTAAAGGTTTTTGATGAGATATCAGAGAATTGTAAGCTGTCTCAACGAGATATAGTTTCTGTAAAGTTGTAAGATAGGCTGAGATTTGATGTATTCAGACTAAATGTTCAAGTTGTGGGAAATATTGTACTTGATTGGTGTTGTGTTTTAATATGAAAAGCATATTTCTTTGGATCCTGATCTAAAGCAACTGGTGATGTTTTTCTATCTCTATGTTTTTATTTCATTCATTTCATTTCTTATGGCTTGCATCAGAAATTTGGCACAAGATTTACCCTTGATAGGTACCTTGTGTTGCTGCTCTCCCAGCCCTTTATGTTTTCTACTTGTATGTATATCTGAATATTGATTTCAATTGATTTAACCAGTGTAGTGGATGTCATTGCCTGCTCTCTGATGTATGAATTGATGAATTCTATGTTTGGATGTTCTTGTTAGGATTTAGTTGGATGAGTTGAGAACACTGGGAGGTCTAGAACCCTGTCTTTGCCTCACTAGGATATTTCCATCTCAATTAAGCCTTTCTAATATCCCTTGTATTGCCTCCGATTTTGTCCAAGTAGGTCTGGAGTTAAATGACCTTTGACCTGATCTATAGACAAAATTGGATGGTTCTCCTCCTTTCACTTTCAGTCCTTAATGTTCCATTTCACCAATCATCCTTTAAGATCCAAATGCTCTAGATGACTAGCCCAACTGAAAGCTTGCACATTGAACTCAAGTAAATCCTTTCTTGACTCCATTTCCCAATGGCCTTGATGTTCTCTGGGTTATCTACCTTTTCTTAATTTTCCCTTTGCTCATCCTTGTCTTATATTGGAACCTTCTTTCCTGATTCCCAACAACCAAAAATAAATAATTAAACAAACAACCTTGAGCCTATAACTAGCCTAAAATCTAAACCTTGAGCCTTAAAGGAAATATACCTTTGGCAAACATAGAGAGATCCCTCTCTAGACCTAGGAGGGCTAGATCCTAAGGTCTAAAAGTGGTTCTGATGTTGTCTCATCTTTTGGTCTTACCAACCTGGCCAAAACATGGTAACCCCAACAATGGGTACAAGAGAGGAGCAGCAGATTCAGACATCTCAACATCAGGGGGAGGGATGTCAATGGTAGCTGGAGGATCCTCAAGTAAACTTGATGCATACTGAGCAAGGATGAGCGAGGCGGATTGATTTTGTTCAACTTCGTACTCGCGAATGACCTCTAAAGAGGCTCGGTAATGCGTGAGGTGAGGAAAATGGTGAGAATAATGGCCATGGACACCACATAAAGCACAGGGTTTGTTGGTGCGAAGAGGCTTGGGGTTCTTGGTTGTAGGTGATGAGGAATTAGAGGTTTCAGGGGTCGTCGATTCAGGGAACGCGACTGTGACCATGGGTTAGATTCGGGGCAACTTTGGACAAGTATGGGTGGCATGACCGATACCATCACACAAGGCGCAAGGCTTAGCGGGTGGAGGGGGAATAGGGTTGGGTGCGGTGGCCTTGTCTTTGGATGCCCCTTTGCAAGTTTTCCTTTTCTTGCCTGTAGTGGTGATGGCATGAGGCTGATCAGGCGGAGAGGCTAGGGGCATAATAGATGGGGAAGGAGCGAAGGGGATCAGTTGCATGGGAGTCACAACAATGTATGGTTTAGGGTGGCCTGGAGGGGTTTCGGCGGGAGGAGTAATATACCATACTGGGATTCCCAAGGTTAAATTAGGGAGGGAAAGGGTGGCCATGACAGGGACCGAATAGATGCCTAGGGGGGGACCAAGGAAAGGTATCTAATCGGCGGAGTAATGGCTAGGAGGGATGGCTCCCTAATGGTGGAGGCCTAAGGGAACCGACTCAGGAGGGTGAGGAGGTTGAGTCGGTTGAGGCGAAGGGCTAGGAGCAGGGTGCGGCGGAGGAGGGTGAGGTTGCTGGCTAGCCAAAGCAGGCTGTGGAAGGGTAGCCTGAGACGATTGCATCATGTAGACATTCGCTAAGCTAGGATCAGAGACAGGAGGAGGGGGGGGGGGACCTAGAAAGGTGCCAAGCAAAGAGGAGTCTTTGTAGACGCCAGGAGAAACATTGGTCAAAGAATCAACAGTTTGCTTATTGGTGATAGTAGAGATGGTGGACTCAGGTAAGGTTTGAGATTTAGGTTCATGATACAAAAACTGGTCAATGGTGACTATTTTTCCATTATGAGGGAAAAACATCTTGCGGTGGACTGTGGATGGGACAGTAGACATGGCACAGGTGTAACTACACCCCAAAAGAATGTTGTAGTTGAGAGGGGTGTTGATAACTTCAACGTCGACACAAACAGTCTTGCCGGCAAGGGTGATAGGACAGTTACGGAAAAGACCAATGGGATGGGAGGCATGGCCATCCCACGCACAGAGGGTGATTGTGGAAGGAGCCAGCTCAGGATATCCGAGTTGTTTCCAAATCGAGGCGCACATGACACAGGTATATGCCCCTTCGTCAATAATACATCGAGCGACATTGGCATTTTGGATTTTGACTGGGATTTGGAAAGCAACCGAAGTAGGAAGGGGGGGATGGTCTGAATGACGGGCATCAAAAACAATTAATTGGTCATCAGCAAGATCTACAACACCCACGGTAGATAGTAGAGCCTTTCTTTGAGAAGGACACGACTGGAGGAGCTCCAGTGTTGAAATGGCAGCTGGAGATTGTGCCAAGTCGTCTACTATGCTGTATGAATGGGAAGCCCGACCAGAGGCAGCATTTCGACGTAATGGGCCCTTAGGAATTTTGGTATGAACCTCAACTTTGGGTGGAGGGATTTGTAAGGGACCATTGGGTGTCGATAGAGGCTCTGTATAACTTGATGATGGGGGCTCGGAGACAGATGGAACGGGAGGTGGAGAGTACTGACGAGACCGAGTTTGAAGGTTAAGGTCGATGTTGAGAGGTTGGTCAGATGTCATCATAAGAATCTAGTAATCAGAGGAACCAGAAGGAGAAGGTTGAGTGGTTACCAGGGCATGAGGGGATTGAGTAGACACAAATCCTTGTTGGGGGAAAGGATCGATAAACACAGCGGGCTGAGATGTAGGGGTATTAGGGGGGACAGGAGGGGAGGAGTGTTGTCCCCGGATGATGGCCTCAGACTCCCACATCTGTTGCATCTGTGGCAATAGGGGACAATCATGAGTGTAATGACCAAAAACACCACAACATGAACAGGGCTTATTGGTGCGAAGCAGCCTATCTGACTTGGGTTGAGAGCCCTGTGGCTGGGTAGCAGTGTTAGGGTAAATACTGGAAGGATTGGGTCCACGATTACCAGAGGCGGATGGATTGCCTCTCCTCTGCCGTTGAGAAGGAAGAGGATAAGTCACACCTTGTTGCACAAATACGTGCCCTGGAGGGGGTTCTAAGTGCGGCTGCGGGGGTGGAGGAGGCAAGGGAGTGGGAGGTCCAAATGCTGGAGGAGTTGGGACACCAAGCTACGGGTAAGGATAAGGGTGGGAATGGGCACAATTGAGGTAATCAGGAGAGTGGGCAAAAGGAGGAGGCATGCCATAGCCTGGATACATGTTATCGGGAGGGGAAAAGGTACTCGAGGTGCTGGCCCCTCCGGGAGGAAAACCATAGGGCATAAGAGGTTGAGAAGAGGTATGAGACATGGCTCCAATGATACCATCGATGGAGTGAGATGCCCCCGAGGCATTAGGGCCCCTAGGCTTGGGGAGGTCAGGAAGGAAAGTATAAACATAACCAGATTGGGCATAGATAAGGTCATATTTTAAGGCTATTTGAAGGGCGGCTTCTTCGGTTTGGGGAAAATGGGATGCGACATATTTTCCAATGGGAGGTAAGAGTGAGCAAAGGAACCAGTCCAAGCAAACCCGATTTTCAAATGGGGGAGCGCGACACAAGCTCCGTCTTCGTCACCATTCCTAGACATGAGCAGAAAGACGGGTCAAAGAGGATTGATGAAAAGAGGTCAATAGTTCAGTGCCAGTGTCGTATCGAAGAGGGAGTTGGAAATAAGATAAAAAGGCTTGGGCAATGGTCGCAAAGGTGGTATGGGAAGAGGTGGCTTGATCAACATACCACTTGGAAGCTTCGCCTATAAGGGTGCGTTGAAACAAATGAAGACGAATGGAGTCATCGGTGATGGAATTGGAGGAACACCACATATGGAAAGATCAGATATGATTGGAGGGATCTTCACTAGAAAGGCCTTCAAACTTGGGAATGTCAGAGGGGAGCTTGGTTGGAATAGTAGGCCAACTGACATCGTGGCGGATAGGATCATTGATAAGTTGATTGAAGTCGAGGAGACTGAGGTCGGCCATATAAGGGAGTAATGGGGCAGTCGAGGTAGGTCCTGTAGTGGTTCCACTAGAAACAGACCCAACAATAGAACTGCGGTTAGGGATAGGTCCGGAACTAGACATGGTGAAGGTAAAAGGGGGAGAACCCGAACAATCAGAGGAAGAGTCGGAGTGCGGACTCGGGGGAGGACTTACTCGATGATGACGGGAAGGAGGAAGTCGACCAACCAGAAATTGAGGGTGAAGGCCAAGAAGTCTCTGGGGTAAACACCTTGGAGGCGCAATGATGACGGGAAGAAGAAAGACCAACAAGGGCGGCAAGGTGCAAAAGTAAGATGCGACAAGGGCAAGGAGGTGTAGTGTCAATTAATTTTAGAGTATTTTCCAGGCGGTATTAACCAGGCTCTTCTTCACTTAGGGTTAGTGTGTGGCGTGCATTAATTTTAATTGATTAAACCCAAACGTTTTGAGAGTAAAAGAAAAAGTGTGCTGCGTAACTGAAAATAAATCTGCAGTAAATAAGATTGAAAGAACAGAAAATTAACAGCTACCAATGCATCAATCTACCCCAAGAAGGTGGGTCTCTCAAAACTAGTTTATAAGAGGGGAAAAATCTAAGCAAAGCATGCTAAAAGTAGGTCAATATATCTAAGGTCGGGAGGGACAGGGATCTAAGGGAGAAATCTGCTGAAAAGAGGTGCAGAGAACAACAAAGAGACAGAGGCAAGTTTGCTGCTAAAAATGAGGGGATTAGCTAAAGAAATAAAGGGGTAGGGAGGTGGCCCTAGGGATGAATCCAAGCAAAACTATATGAGGTGGTTTGAGAGGGATAAGAGCTGATCAAAATGGATCTGAAAATGAGGGATCAGATCTGGAAGAAAGAAGGTTGAAGCTCTGGAAATTCAGAAGGCTGGAACAACAAAAACTCGCCCACAAAAAGTGGAGGGTACTAGAGCCCTAAGGGGAAAGATTCCCACTTAGTTGAGTAAAACGGATCAGAAACAGGTCTAAACGGGCGGAGGCAGAGGCTAGAAAACCCTGACAGGAGCTTCAGACAAACCCAGAAAAAGTGCTAGAAAATTGCAGAAAAAAGTGCAGGTCGCAGGTTCTGACCTGTTTGCAGTCCAGGATGCAGATTTGGGGCAGAAAAGTGCGACCTAAAGGCCAGGTCACACTTTTTGGGCCACTAAGTGTGACCTACAGATCCGGCTCTCTCGGCGGTAGATTTCAGAAAAAAATTTCGTCTCAGTTGCGGCTAATGTCTGTCACCTGCGCAATAAGGCCAGAAACACACGGAAGTTAAAAATTTGGATGTTTGAGGGTTTTAGATGTACAAAAGACCATAAAAATAGGAAAAACAGGAAATTGAAGAGAAACCGTAGGGTCTGAAACAGCTGGATATGCAGGAATATGTAAAACGATAGCGGTCGCAAAAGAAAACCCGTTTGGAGTCGCCAATTGTTAGTATGAATCTTTTGTCGTAAAAGATCACTTTAGCTACGCATACCAAGTAGCCCTAACATCAATTATGGCTGCAAAATATCTTTAAATTTGTAATAAGCTGCACAAATCTAGATCTAACATGAAAGATATTAAGCAGAGAAAGTGAAATATAACTCCATGCATTCAATAGACAAGACAAGAACAATTTATTAAAAAAAATTTATATTATATTAAAGAATGGGGCACCTGAGAGGAAAACAAGAAAGGTGTTTTCCGGTTCTCCTCAATGGGATGGGTTCTTGAAAGTCCTCAGTGTTTCAGATCTATGATTCCTCTCTCTTGCTAATGTGGAAAACCCAAACAAACATATAACTCAATGGGATTTCACAAAACAAAATGGAAAATGTGACCAAGAGTAGATCTAGTGTGATCTAATGCAATGAAGGTGACTAATGAATGGGGAAAACCCTTCTATTTATAAAAAAATATTGGGGTGTTCTAGAACTCAGTGCATGAATAAAATATTATTAATCGAATTCTAGAATCACCCTTTAGGAATATTTTATTATATTTGTTGGAGAGAAAAGGATTTTTTACTTGGGTCAATTCCTTTATTTATAAATAAAAAATAAATAAATGATTTATTTATTATTTTAGGGAAATGATGGGAATATAATTAAATAAATAATGGTTTATTTAATTATTAAAAAATGATTTAGTCAAATTTAACTAGGAATAGTATTTAAATAGTGATTTAAATAACTTATTCTTAGGAAATAATCAAATAAATAATGATTTGTTTAATTGATTTCCTTGTTTTGGGTTAAATATGACCATGCAATGTATACAAATGTGGTGAAAGAAATTTTACTTAGGGTAAAATTGGTCTTACATGGTGTATTTGGGTTCATCTAATGATACTAGGTTAGATGACCAAAAAATTGGTGTAACAAATACCATTCCAAACCCCAGAAGAAGTATGTGAAGGAAATAGTTAAAAAAAAGGAGCACTAATTAAGGTTGTTTAACTCTTATACATAGAAATTAAAGAAACCTGCTGCTCATAACCTTGTTTCATTCATAGAAGAAAATACATAATGAAAACTGGAATACACTTCAACATAAACAAAATACCATAAACTTGCTTACTCATTCATTAGTCTTTGAATCTTTGAGTACAAAAATATTTTTCTGGAGGTCCAAAACTCAGAACCTCTATAAAAAATTACATTAAATACAGTAAAAAGCAGTTTGGAACTGCTGTAACCAATCCTAACTACCAAATTTACTTCAAGACTTCGAAGGCTGTCTATTACATGCCTTGAAAATGTCTTATTACAATTACATTTTCTTGAGAATTAACATAAAATAAATATCCTAATCTATAGGAATGGTTGATGAAGTGGCTTCTTTTCCTTGATCAACTGATTTTTCTTTCTTTGCTGCTAATCCTTTTGGCAGGTCAATTGTCCAAGCTCTACACTTTTTCCATATTTCTACCTTTGTCCTGGATGAATGTGTCAGATTGTGACACTCCAATCTGAATGCAGTAATTCGGTCATAAGAATGCTTTTTAGAGAAAAGAGTCTTTACCATCCACAAAAGTTGGAAATGTCTCTGCAAGAAGTTTACCATTGTCTCTCCTTTAAGCACCTGAGTCTTTTCATGCCTATTATCAACCTTGCTTTTTTTCATCACCAGTAAATTCTCATAAGAGCTCCATGGAAAAAGATTTCCTTCAGCTCCCCAACATGATGGCAGGCCTACCCTTGTCATTTTATCAAAATATTTATCAAACTGACTTACTGCTTCTTTGATTTCCATTAATTTCTTTTCTGCAGCTTTTCTGATATCATTCTTGATAATCATTTTATTAATTTCCACTGCATATAACATTCTATCCTGCATATCATTCTCCTCTAACTCCTGATTTGATTTGGAATTTATAAAATCAATAAATCTTCTGGCCCAAATGGCCCTGTTAATCCCTTTTTGCTTATCAGACATAATTGGTTCTTCAGATCCCACAATAAGAATTTTTTCTTTTGCAATTATCATCAGGAAACACCAATTGGACTTCATTTCTGAAATGATATCAGTCCAAATGATATCTTTAGCTTGTATTAATGACATATTACCTTTCATTATTTCTTTGAGATTCTTAATCTCAGCTTCAGCATTTCTAAAATCCATTTTGTATTTATCTACTTCATTTTCCATGACCTTCATAAAATTTCTGGAAATCTCCAAATCTGTTTGAGCCTTCTTTCTATCTCTTTCAGCCATCTGCAACTCAGTATTTAATTCAATAATTTGTGTTTGAGGATCTGCATCACCTGTAGGAAAAACAAACGTACATTTATGATTATCAATGTGATTTTGTAATGAAATGGTAGTCTGCTTCACTTTGGAAAGTTCTTCATCCTTTTGCACTAGTTGCTGCAGAAGTTTTTCTTTTAATTTCTCTACCTCTGCAACCTCTGCAGGCATTGAATGTTCTGCAGCAGGCAGTTTTAGTTTCTTTCTCAAGGTAGATATTTCTATCTCATCAGTTTGCATGAACTTCTATACAACAGCTTTATGACTGGGGTCTGCTCCAATCTTTATAATGACTTTCTTCAATTATTCATTTTAGACTGTTAAGGCCCTTGAGTTGGCTTTTTCTAGCTTCAATTATTTGATAACTTTCCCTAACATGCTTTCATCTTTAACTTCCATTGCATTTGTCTTTGTGAGGTCACTAAAAATCAATTGTCCTGTCTACATATGAAAATTAATTTTGTCCATTAGTGGAATATTTTTAACATCCATAGTCACATTTACAGTATTAAAACTGTTTGAAGACCCAATTGACATTCCTGTGGGATGTGATAGAGCAATCCTAAATTGATCTTTTTCAAGATCCATTACAGTTAACAACCTTGTTTGATCAGTGGCAACATGATGTTCTGCTTGAGCGTCCATGCTGGCCTTCATTTTCTGATTTCTCTCTTCAATTTGCAAAAACATCTATTTGATTAAGGGTACTTGTTCATGAGAGGATTAATGACCTCCAGGGGAAGCAAGAGCATTCTTCTCTTCACCCAAATGCAAGGAAAAACCAGGTGAATTAGAGGAATGATCTTCAGAAAATTTTGTCCTTTTCTCACCTCTCGGTTCCTCATCATCCAAGTCAATAACAACTTCTTTACCTCTTTTATTTGTTTTCTCAGTTATAACAGGAGTCTAAATGCTTGTATTCACTGAACTTATTTCACCTTTGTTTGCTACCTTTTCTTGCTCAGGTCTACTTTCATGAACGAAATTTGAGTATCCATTCTCAATTCTTCTCTGTGAAATTACACCATGGGGATCATAAGCCCATTTTTCTCCTATTAACATATGCTTTTCCTCCAACAATTTTGTTACTTCGTCAAATGCCTGCCTCATATTAGCTATGAAAGGTCCCACACTCATAGGTAATTTATACATATGACCTTTCTTCATAGGAACAAAGTGCACATGATCAACATTCAGGCTGTGTTTGATAAATTCTAAGGTGAAGAGCCTCATTGGTACAAATGTTGGGAGCTTGTAAGGTTCAATATTCGGTCCATACAACCTTATTTCAGAATATTCTTCAAATACAAACCAGTCCCCAAATTTACAGCTAGTTCCTAGATTTAGAAACTCCCGGGCTTTAGGTAAGATACAATGAGGATGAACTCCATTTAATATTTTATATGCAATGGGAATATACTGACTAGCAAAATTAAATAACCTCGCTTCATTTTTCTCCCTTCTGATTATATCTATCCAGAATATAACTGAATATCTATGCTTGTTTACATCTATTATATTTAGACCTAACTGCATGAATTCCTTGACATTCTAATATAAAAATAAGTAGACAATTAGTGAGGGAAATTTAAAAGAACCTGTTAGTGAAAGACTCATCAACTGTGAGTTGACTGCTTCTCGCCAGAAGGATGGAATATCCAGGACCATTCCTGGCTTCATCATCATGGTGAACATTCCCAGGACTGGCTTTTCCATTGTGACATTGTCTTCTTTTCCCAAGATTTTAGCAATACTGCTCAGTACAGGCCGAGTCTCTTCATTGAAAAATCCCATAGTAAATTCTCCACACTCTGGCTGAAACTGCTTCATATTAGGCTTCAAATGAAACATAAAATGATTAAATTCTTCTCCTACAAGGCTTTCATAGTAATTAATCAGTGAATCTTCTGAAAATTGAACTGATGATTTGGCCTCAGGAAAACACAGGGCTTGGTGGATTAATTGGGTAGACACCTGCAGAACATTTTCTCCTTGGGAATTCGTTAGGAAACATTTTCTAGGATACATTGAGGAAAATAAGCAATAGATAAACTATGGGAATAAATAGGTCTTCGGGATGCATGCAGAAAGGATTCCATTTTTTTCATGGCGGAATAGACAGGGGAATTATCATTATTCAAGACAAATTGTTGATAGAATGGAAGATGTATTATTGAAGACAGAGTATCTTGAATGTCTCTCTCATTATCCATGAGAGGAATGTGGCTCGATGAACCAAACAAAGAAGACCTTTTAGCCATGATTAGAAAAGGAGCTGAAGGAATATTCTTTCAAGGTGACTAAAAATAGAAAGGTGAAGGGAGAATGCAATAGGTCAAAATGCAAAAAACTACAAAGTACTTTGAAAACAAAATGAAAAATACCCCCAAGTAGGTGGTGCGGCTTTCGTATTAAATGCCTACACAGTGTGTCACTTAACTGTTGGATTGATTTGACATGAATAATAGTTGTTTTCCATTCAGCGTATGACGTCACTACGAGGGGTCTAGGGGTACGGCTGAGAACTTCGGCTGGTGCCCTCGTAGTCGATATCCACCGTCCATCTCTATTGCCTCTGCAGTCAACCCAATCAACTACGGAGGCACCTGTTTCGTTAACTCTCGTGCTGGTAGTGCCCGCGGGTTGGGTCATCCAGTTTAGACTTTTAATATCAGCACTCTCCGCCTATGAAATTAATTGGCCTTTAATCTTTGGATATAAAACCCACTTGTACAAAGTTTAAAACAGTTAAACTTTAATACATCAAACTAAAAACATTCTCTTTTTTTATGCCAAAGTATAAGACTATAATACTTTAACATGTTTACTTTTCTTTCAATTTCAGATTTTTTTTTTGTATTTTTAATATAAAATTAAAAGGATATGCAGATGATCCACAACATCTGGCTCCACCTGGGGATAGTGTTTTTTTTAGCGAAACACTAAGAACCTACAAATCAGTGCCTTCACTTTGGGGATGGAGTCGAAAATTTCTTGGTGAGAAATATACAATGATAGGAAACAAGATATGTATAATGATGAAATGACTGCTTCTAGTGTTGGAAATAGTGTTTCAAATACTGCCCATTCACAGGCAGTTCTACTGCTTCTCCGTCAAGACTTTCCAGCATGAAAGTGTTATTTTTTCTGGCTTCAATGATTTTATATGGACCATACCATAAAGGATAAAATTTTCCATGCTTCCCTTTATCCTCTTTTCTTGTATTCCATCTTTGTACCAGATCTCCATTTTGAAACGTGATTTCTCTTGCTTTTCTGTCAAAAATGGACTTCATTTCTCCTGATAAGTGACCAAATTGTCTCTAACCTTATTTTTGCTTTCACTCAATTCCATCACTCTATTCATTCTTCTAATCAAGGCATAGGTTCCTCTTGAGCATCTTGAAGAAAATATATTACTGGCCATACTAACTGAGTGGGAAACAATGCCTGGGTACCATATACTAATTCATAAGGTGACTTACCAGTGGATCTCCTAGTAGTCATCCTCACTGCCCATAAAGCAAAGACCAGCTTTATATCCCAATTCTTCTGGTTCTCATTTATTGTCTTCTTCAAGATTTTCACCAACGTTTTATTAGAGCATTCTGCTAATCCATTTCCTTGGGGGTGATATGTTGTAGAATGGGACAAAATCACATTATAAGTTTGACAAAATTTTATAAACCTGACTGAGTTGAAAACTTGAGCATTATGTGTCACAATATTCACTGGACATCCAAACCTGCTAAAAATATTTTCCTCTAAAAATTTCATTACAACCAAATCATTTGCTTTTCTGGAAGGGACTGCCTCTACCATTTTTGTAAAATAATCAGTTGCAGTCAAAATCCACTTAAATTGCCCACTTGATGGTGGATTAATTTCTCCAATGAAATCCAATCCCAATTTTCTGAAGGGTTCTTCAACAAATACAGGAAGAAGAGGTAAAGGAGCTAACCTTTTCTTTTCTGCAAACAACTGACATTTTTGAAAACTTCTAACAATTCTGTATACGTCTGCAAATAAAGAGGGCCAATAAAAACCTGATTTAGGAATCTTATAAGCAGTTACTTTCCAACTGTAATGACCTCCACACAAGCACTCATGATACTCTTTAATCACTTCTATGGTTTCCTCTTCTGTTAAACATAACAACACACCAACAGGATCTTTCCAATACAACTTAGCTTCAATTATAACATAAGGTTGAGCTTTAAGTTTTAAGGCTCTGTACTTAGCTCTGTTAATTGAAGGAGGACAAGAAAGGAAACACAAATAATGAATAATATCTTTATACCAGTTTGAATAGAGGAATTTCATTTAATTGCTGCTTTTGTCTGAATGTGATTTTCTTCTTTAGTGACTTCTTCTTTAGGTGCAAGTAAACTAATTCCCAAAGCTTGGAAATTAGATTCTATTAGCAATTTAGCTAGTCCTAGTCCTTTGAATAGCTTTGTTGGTTTGATATCCAAATCATATTCTTGGATATTAGCAATCCATTTCCCTCTTTTCCCTTCAACATCACTCTATATTACTACACCCTTTACATCAGAATTAGGCACGTATGCTACAATTTGAGAATGAAGTATATAAGTTCTGAAAGCCTTCAATGATTTAACTAGAGCATATACTTTTTTCTCCAAGATATTATACTTTAGTTTTGCATCTCAAAGAACTTTGCTAAAAAACGCTACAGGCTGCTCACTTCCTTCTTCATTTTTTTGTAGTAGCTGTTAGAGTCGGTCTTTACATCCCTCCGTCAGAGATCACTTCTCTTTTTTCATTTCATTTTTAGGTGTCCCATTCAGCTCATTCCTCTACATTCCACTAGGGGCATGCCATAATCTCACGGAAGGGTCTCTGCACTCGTTTCCCTCACAATTGTACCTGCTGGGTTGGTCAAAATTTCACAAAGTTCATCAAATTTGATTTCAGTCATTTACAGTCATACATGGTGTTTTGGTCAAAAAGAGTCATTTTAGTTCCTAGGTCTAGGGTTTGGTCTTCAGAATGTCAAATAATGCTCGCAGGCCATGAGGATGTCTTCAATAAGTTTTCATTTCAAGATTTTCATCGTCAAATATGCTCGAGGATATTTATTCTTCAAAACTCTATTTTGAGGAAGAAATCATTGAATTTGTTTTTGTAATAAATATGTATCTTTCCGCCATGAAGTAATTCTCATGCAGACCCTGGTCCTCCTTGCCAAAGTCTAAATGCCACCATCCCTGCAAAAATCAACCAAGAAAACATCATTTCAAGCTCAGAAAGTCAGTGAAGAAAAAAAAAGATAGAGTTGTATTAAATGCAAAATTGCCATAGCCAAAAAACATTACAAAATGGGTTTTTGAGAAGAAAAAATTAAATCCATATCTATATAAGATATTTCTCAAAGTTATTAATCCATTTGCATCAAGAGATATTCAGAAAACCCAAGAGAGAAGTCGATGCTGAAGTTTGGAGGGACGAAACTTTGAGTTTAAAGGGCTGACTATGTGTTGGAATTCAGCACGGCACATTGGGATAGGGCGTGGCGCACCCACACAGCGCGGCGCAAAGAACCGAAGTGAAAACATGGAGGAGAAAATTCAGTGATTGGAGGCCGAAAATGTGTGTGAAACACCGGCGCGGCACGTTGGGCTGGTGTGCTACGCACATGGCCTGCGCGGCGCATAGAGCCACTCTTCATAGTGTAAAATTACACTGGTGCGGCGCATCCAGCCTACGCAGCGCGTTGGGCTGGTGCGCGGCGCACAGGGCCAACACCAAGATTTTCACATTTGCCTCCAAAAATTTCCAAATCAGTCGGTCTAATTTCTCCATGTAAGTTAGATTGATCTTGTATGAGCCATTAAAAAGAGTTTGGTAATGTTTGAAAGTGAATTATAAGAGTTTGAATGCCAAACATAAACCCTATCCTCTTATCAAAAATTTATCTCTTAGGTTTTGGGTTTTATTGTTAAAGTTTGATTTTTGTTCCAAATATTTCCAATCCCATTCCTCACCTATGTTTCCTTTCTCCTTCATTGTCATATTATCGTTGTCAATCCCTTATTCCCTAAACATCCCAAATCACTTATTCCCAAGACCTATTTTCCCTATCCCTAAAACCTACCATTCCTTATGAATCTTCTTCTCTCATTTCACTTCTAAGATCCTCAAGTCCCTAATAAATCAAGTTACTATCCTTGCATTCTAAATCTCACTTGATTGAATCACATTTTTACCACTATACTATTTCCCATAGTTCACTTTTCCCATTGTCCTATATTCCTCACAATTCCTCAAATTACTTTGGCACACATTTGGCATTGAAAAAAAGACACCAATTTCTCAATTTAAAACAAGCTAAACATACACCTTTCATGGATATTATGGAGACGGACACACCATACAACCGGGACAGTGATTTCATCATGGAAATGCATGCACCAGGAGGGCACTGAAACATCGTAAAAGGGAGGATAGACTCCTAATATTGGCCAAAGCTTCGTTGGCTGAGCTTGGCACTTGATGGGGGACCTTTAGTGCAAATTTCAGGGAATTTGGAAATTTTTTTTGTCATTTTTGAATTTTTTTGTCACAAAGCATGTTTTTCTGCCCGATGCGTCGCGCCACCTTGCGCGCACTTACGTTTGAGAGATCTTCTGGAGGAAAAATTTACCTTTTTGGATTTTTTATGATAAATTATGCATGTTCAGGAATGGCCGAGAGATTTCATCAAGTTCTGGGCTGCCTAAAGGGCCAAAAACACCTTGAAAATGGCCTTTCTACCACTTTTTGCACCAGCAGGAACCAGTCTTGGGAGATTATAGTTTTGGAGGGGAAAATGATAGCCAAATCCAAAAATTCCACTTGCGTTGGATAGTATACCTCCAAGGCTTTCCAACGAGCTATCATGAGCTCAATTTAGACTTCGGTAAGTGCCTCAAAAACAGGCTCAAAGTGGTGCGACGCATTGAGTTTTTGAGCGCGGCGCATAGAGAAATTTAGCCTCATTTTCACTCTTCAGCTCAGAAATTCGCCCAGTTTTGACTAGTTTCACTTTTTTATGTAGTTACTGATCTATATTGATGTAATTTGGTAACCATGATGTAATTTTGGCACATATTTACTTGTTCTAGAGGATTCATTCACTAAAAAGTGAAAATTAAATTTATGAATCAGTTTCCTACCATATAGAGGCAAGTTGTTTGATTGCCTAGATTTCAGTTCCTTGTTTAGAATTGGTTGAAACAACTCCTAGAATGATGAGCTCGACCCCTAGAGGCATGGGATGGGGTTAGTTTGGTCTATATCATGTATTTTCTGAGTCATTTTTAGGGTTGGATACTTGGGAATTGTTTGGCACACTATTGTACATTACTTCTGCATTTTTGGCTAAGGAAAGACCAGGGTTTTGCAACACTTGTTGGAATCCTTGTGGCTCTGTGCTTGGATGGTGTTTTTCTCCATGTATTTGTAAGTTCATTAATGTTTTTTGTATTCCATTTCCCTTCTCTTTTCTTCTGAAATTAAACAAATGAGTGACTAAGGTAGAATTCATTAATTTGCTGGTGCTCTGCCTTAAACTTTTGTTTAGTTTTATATGTTTTTTTCAGATTATAGAGGATCCTTGATATCATCTTTCCCTCTTCAGCTTCTCAGTTGTCTTTTCTATCCATTCATTTCAATTTAAGGCATCTAAACCTTTGCTTATCCTACCCCAAGTTGAACTCTGCAAGAACTAGCCTTCATCCCCGGACCCAAGTTTGCCTTTCCCATTTTTTCCAACATAAAACCCCCAAAATCAAATAAAATCCTTGCCCTTACATATCTAGCCTAAAATTAGTTTTTATTTCAATCATCTCAAGCCCCATCGAATATCTTTTACTGAGATCGACCCGGAGAGAGCCCTCTCCTGTCCTCGTAGGGCTAGCTACGAGGCTGAGCGTGGTTTGATGTTACCTTGAATTCTGCCTTCTTTCAGCCTGAGGTAGATTTGAGCTATAACATAGTGGCGACTCCACTGGGGATAAAAATGGTTTGCTTGTTGGTGTTACTTGATTTATAAGCTACAGACGGAGCGTGAAGTTAGCCAGGTAGTCTTCGAAACACTCTTTCTTTGCATTAGCGAAAGTAGATAAACGCTGCTTCAGTCAGTCTCCGGTCTAGCTTGTAAACATAACATTTAACTGGTGAATTGCCCCAGTACGTGTATCAAGTTTAGATCTGATTGTTGATGGTGGACAACAATCAGACATAAGAAGGCTGAAATCATTCACCTAGCGACTTCATTCACTGAAAAATCTAGAAATCAATGCTTCATGGTGACTCCACTGCAGGAAGATCGGTAGCTTTAAGATTTTCAAGATGGAACGGGTTGCAAGAAGATATGCTCCCATGAGCCGAGATCACATCCCAGGTTTTCCAAATAAAATTCCCAAGGTAGATTGGCTTCAGAATTTGCCTATATTCAGAAATGTGGAAGGTAATGACGCTACTCTTCATCTGGTGAAATTTCACATTCATGTGCATAAATTAAAGATCGATTTTCCTGAAGACTGTTTGATGAAAATGTTTATGGCTACTCTGGAAGATGAAGCCCAATCTTGGTATGAAAGTTTTCCACCTGCTTCTATTTATTGTCTAAAATATTTTCATACAATATTATTTGAAAGGTATAAAGAATCTTGTCCATCCTTAATATTAGTGCATAATTGTTGTGAACACGTTAGTAGTTTCATTGAAGATCTTGAGAATTTTTATGGAGCACACAGAAATCTTAGAGGATACTTATCAAGATCAGCAGGTTGAAGATTTCCATATGGTTGAAGATGATGAAAGAAGAAGTTTGATTTTAGATCTGGTTGAAATAAACGATGATACGCAGGAAAATGATGTTCCAATCTCAGATAGTGATGACGATAAATCAGATCGAGAGATAAATTGTGATGAGGAAAAACATGTTGTTCCAGATCTCAGAAAAGGGAGTTGTCTTGTTGAGGATGCCTCAAATGAAGAAAACAGAGTTACATACCTAAATGCTCTCATCCCACCAGAACTAGATCTTCACGAGGAGGTAGTTAATTCTTTCTATGAAAAACAAGATGAGATCTTTGTTCAAGTAAGTGAAAAAGTTTCCTTGGATGAATCGTTGGTAAACGATAGAAATGTCATGTTTGAGTATCAAGAATCATCTGAAGTTTCTTTTCTTATGATTGATGAATGTAATGAGGAACATGATAATCTGGTTGTTATATCATATGAAGATGATCAAAAATATATTCAGACTACAAAAGATTAGAACATTCAGGATTGCCTTTCAGATTCTTCTTCATATGTCTCATGTTTTGAAATGTTTTTCCAAGAGGAGATCTAATCATCTACTTTTTCAGAATTATTTGAGGACTAGGAACATATTTTTACTGAAGTACATTATGAAGGAAGATCAGAATCAAAAGAAAAAGACACCTTCTTTCTTCAGCAGGAGGTAAATCTTCATGTTTTTCAGGATCCACTGGTAAATTTGTTGCAGTCTGTAGTGAAGGTGATTATTACAGTATTTAGTGATGAAGGAGATCATGGTCAATTATGTTTTTGGATGCCCAGTCACCAGTATCTATTGTTGACCAGAAGATCTGATCAGGAAAATCAATCAAGAAGGCATCTGCTTGATTGGCTACATTGGAAGGCACACTACACATGATTGTACATATTCCATCAGCAGGCAGTTGGTTTTCATCATGATTTGAAGCCCTCAATTCTCAATGGACTGCTGCCATTCAAAAGCTTTGTAAGTACTTGTTTTAGTTAAGTAAGTCATGAGTCATTTGCGAGTCAATTTTCAGTCTTGTTATTAAGTCGGTTTGAGTTGATTTTCAATCAATAAAATGAGTCAAGAGTCTTGTGTTGATTTGTTGAAGTTTTGACTCCATTGCCCAATGGATGAAGGCACTTTTCTGCTCTCCCAAAGATCTGCCATTCTTGGCACCTCCCAGGAGCTACCATCCCCATTGGAGCCAATGTTAGAGTCGGTCTTTACATCCATCCGTCAGAGATCACTTCTCTTTTTGCATTTCATTTTTAGGTGTCCCATTCAACTCATTCCTCTTCATTCCGCTGGGGCATGCCATAATCTCACGGAAGGGTCTCTGCACTCGTTTCCCTCACAATTGTACCTGCTCGGTTAGTCAAAATTTCGCAAAGTTCATCAAAGTTGATTTCAGTCATTTACAGTCATAGATGGTGTTTTGGTCAAAAAGAGTCATTTCAGTTCCTAGGTCTAGGGTTTGGTCTTCAGAATGTCAAATAATGCCCGCAGGCCATGAGGATGTCTTCAATAAGTTTTCATTTCAAGATTTTCATCGTCAAATATGCTCGAGGATATTTCTTCTTCAAAACTCTATTTTGAGGAAGAAATCATTGAATTTGTTTTTGTAATAAATATGTACCTTTCTGCCATGAAGTACTTCTCATGCAGACCCTGGTCCTCCTTGCCAAATTCTAAATGCCACCATCACTACAAAAATCAACCAAGAAAACATCATTTCAAGCTCAGAAAGTCAGTGAAGAAAAAAAAATATAGAGTTGTATTAAATGCAAAAGTGCCATAGCCAAAAAACATTACAAAATGGGATTTTGAGAAGAAAAAATTAAATCCATCTCTATATAAGATATTTCTCAAAGTTATTAATCCATTTGCATCAAGAGATATTTAGAAAACCCAAGAGAGAAGTCGATGTTGAAGTTTGGAGGGACGAAACTTTGAGTTTAAAGGGCCGACTGTGTGTTGGAATTCAGCGTGGCACATTGGGATAGGGCGCGGCGTACCCACACAGCGCGGCGTACCCACACAGCGCGGCGTAAAGAACCGAAGTGAAAACATGGAGGAGCAAATTTAGTGATTGGAGGCTGAAAATGTGTGTGAAACACTGGCGAGGCGCGTTGGGCTGGTGTGCGGCGCACATGGCCTGTGCGGCACATAGAGCCACTCTTCACAGTGTAAAATTACACTGGCGCGGCGCATCCAGCCTGGGCGGCACGTTGGGCTGGGGCGTGGCGCACACGACCAACACCAAGATTTTCACATTTTCCTCCAAAAACTTCCAAATCAGTCAGTCTAATTTGTCCATGTAAGTTAGATTGATCTTGTATGAGCCATTAAAAAGAGTTCGGTAATGTTTTAAAGTGAATTATAAGAGTTTGAATGCCAAACATAAACCCTATCCTCTTATAAAAAAATTCTCTCTTAGGTTTTGGGTTTGATTGTTAAAGTTTGATTTTTGTTCCAAATATTTCAAATCCCATTCCTCACCTATGTTTCCTTTCTCCTTCATTGTCATATTATCGTTGTCAATCCCTTATTCCCTAAACATCCCAAATCACTTATTCCCAAGACCTATTTTCCCTATCCCTAAAACCTACCATTCCTTATCACTCTCCTTCTCTCATTTCACTTCTAAGATCCTCAAGTCCCCAAGCAATCAAGTGACTGTCCTTGCATTCTAAATCTCACTTGATTGAATCACATTTTTACCACTATACTATTTCCCATAGTTCACTTTACCCATTGTCCTATATCCCTCACAATTCCACAAATTAATTTGGCACACATTTGGAATTGAAACAAAGGCACCAATTTCTCAATTTAAAACAAGCTAAACATACACCTTGCATGGATATTATGGATACGGACACACCATACAACCGGGACAGTGATTTCATCATGGAAATGCATGCACCAGGAGGGCACTAAAACATCGTAAAAGGGAGATAGATTCCGAATCTTGGCTGAAGATTCATTGGCTGAGCATGGCACTTGATGGGGGACCTTTAGTCCAAATTTCAAGGAATTTGGAAAAAAAAATTGTCATTTTTGAATTTTTTGGTCACAAAGCAGGTTTTTCTGCCCGACGCGTCGCGCCACCTTGCGCGCGCTTACGTTTGAGAGATCTTTTGGAGGAAAATTTTACCTTTTTGGATTTTTTATGATAAATTATGCATTCCCAGGAATGGCTGAGAGATTTCATCAAGTTCTGGGCTGCCTAAAGGGCCAAAAACACCTTGAAAATGGCCTTTCTGCCACTTTTTGCACCAGCAGGAACTAGTCTTGGGAGATTGCAGTTTTGGAGGGGAAAATGACATCCAAATCCAAAAATTACACTTGTTTTGGATAGTAGACATGCAAGGCTTTCCAACGAGCTATCATGAGCTCAATTTTCACTTCGGGAAGTGCCTAAAAAATAGGCTCAAAGTGGCGCGATGCATTGAGTTTTTGAGCGCGGCGCATAGAGAAATTTAGCCTCATTTTCACTCTTTAGCTCAGAAATTCACCCAGTTTTGACTAGTTTCACTTTTTTATGTAGTTACTGATCTATATTGATGTAATTTGGTAACCATGATGTAATTTTGGCACATATTTACTTGTTCTAGAGGATTCATTCGCTAAAAAGTGAAAATTAAATGAATGAATCAGTTTCCTACTATATAGAGGCAAGTTGTTTGATTGCCTAGATTTCAGTTCCTTGTTTAGAATTGGTTGAAACAACTCCTAGAATGATGAGCTCGACCCCTAGAGGCATGGGATGGGGTTAGGCTGGTCTATATCATGTATTTTCTGAGTCATTTTCAGGGTTGGATACTTGGGAATTGTTTGGCACACTATTGTACATTACTTCTGCATTTTTGGCTAAGGAAAGACCAGGGTTTTGCAGCACTTGTTGGAATCCTTGTGGATCTATGTTTGGATGGTGTTTTTATCCATGTATTTTTAAGTTAATTAATGTTTTATGTATTCCATGTCCCTTCTCTTTGCTTCTGAAATTAAACAAATGAGTGACTAAGGTAGAATTCATCAATTTGTTAGTTCTCTGCCTTAAAATTTTGTTTAGTTTTATATGTTTTCTTCAGTTTGTAGAGGATCCTTGATACCATATTGCCCTCTTCAGCTTCTCAATTTTCTTTTCTATCCATTCATTTCAATTTAAGGCATCTAAACCTTTTCTTATCCTGCCCCAACTTGAACTCTGCAAGAACTGGCCTTCATCCCCGGACCCAAATTTTCCTTTCCCATTTTTTCCAACATAAAACCCCCAAAATCAAATCAAATCCTTGCACTTATATATCTAGCCTAAAATTAGTTTTTATTTCAGTCATCTCAAGCCCCATCGAATATATTTTATTGAGATCGAACCGGAGAGAGCCCTCTCTTGTCCTCGTAGGGCTAGCTATGAGGCTGAGCGTGGTTTGATGTTACCTTGAATTCTTCCTTCTTTCAGCCTGAGGTAGATTTGAGCTATAACATAGTGGCGACTCCACTAGGGATAAAAATGGTTTGATTGTTGGTGTTACTTGATTTATAAGCTACAGACGGAGCTTGAAGTTAGCCAGGTAGCCTTCGAAATGCTCTTGTTTTGCATTAGCGAAAGTAGATAAACGCTGCTTCAGTCAATCTCTAGTCTAGCTTGTAAACATAACATTTAACTGGTGAATTGCCCCAGTACGTGTATCAAGTTCAGATCTGATTGTTGATGGTGGACAACGACCAGACATAAGAAGGCTAAAATCATTCACCTGGCAACTTCATTCACTGAAAAATCTAGAAATCAATGCTTCATGGTGACTCCACTACAGGAAGATCGGTAGCTTTAAGATTTTCAAGATGGTACGGGTTGTAAGAAGATACACTCCCATGAGCCGAGATCACATCCCAGGTTTTCCAAATAAAATTCCCAAGGTAGATTGGCTTCAGAATTTTCCTATATTCAGAAAAGTGGAAGGTAATGACGCTGCTCTTCATCTGGTGAAATTTCACATTCATGTGCATAAATTAAAGATCGATTTTCCTGAAGACTGTTTGATGAAAATGTTTATGGCTACTCTGGAAGATGAAGCCCGATCTTGGTATGAAATTTTGCCACCTGCTTCTATTTATTTTCTAAAATATTTTCATACAATATTCTTTGAAAGGGATAAAGAATCTTGTCCATCCTTAATATTAGTGCAAAATTTTTGTGAACACGTTAGTAGTTTCATTGAAGATCTTGAGAATTTTTATGGAGATAATGAATTGATGGACGGAGAAATCATGGAAGCATTGTATGAAAATTCATTTCAGCAGCACACAGAAATCTTAGAGGATACATATCAAGATCAGCAGGTTGAAGATTTCCATATGGCAGAAGATGATGAAAGAAGAAGTTTTATTTTAGATCTAGTTGAAATAAAGGATGATACACAAGAAAATGATGTTCCAATCTCAGATAGTGATGACGATAAATCAGATCGAGAGATAAATTGTGATAAGGAAAAACATGTTGTTCCAGATCTCATAAAAGGGAGTTGTATTGTTGAGGCTGCCTCAAATGAAGAAAACCGAGTTACAGACCTAAATGCTCTCATCCCACCAGAACTAGATCTTCACAAGGAGTTAGTTAATTCTTTCTATGAAAAACAAGATGAGATCTTCGTTCAAGTAAGTGAAAAAGTTTCCTTGGATGAATCGTTGGTAAATGATAGAAATGTCATGTTTGAGTATCAAGAATCATCTGAAGTTTCTTTTCTTATGATTGATGAATGTAATGAGGAACATGATAATCTGGTTGTTATATCATATGAAGATGATCAAAAATATATTCAGACTACAGAAGATCAGAACATTCAGGATTGCCTTTCAGATTCTTCTTCATATGTCTCATGTTTTGAAATGTTTTTCCAAGAGGAGATCTGCTCGTCTACTTGTTCAGAATTATTTGAGGACCAGGAACATATTTTTACTGAAGTACATTATGAAGGAAGATCAGAATCAAAAGAAAAAGACACCATCTTTCTTCAGCAGGAGGTAAATCTTCATGTTTTTCAGGATCCACTGGTAAATCTGTTGCAGTCAGCAGTGAAGGTGATTATTGCAGTATTCAGTGATGAAGGAGATCATGGTCAATTATGTTTTTGGATGCCCAGTCACCAGTATCTATTGTTGACCAGAAGATCTGATCAGGAAAATCAATCAAGAAGGCATTTGCTTGATTGGTTACATTGGAATGCACACTACACATGATTGTACATATTCCATCAGTAGGTAGTTGGTTGTCATCATGATTTGAAGCCCTCAAATCTTGATGGACTGCTGCCATTCAAAATCTTTGTAAGTACTTGTTTTAGTTAAGTAAGTCATGAGTCATTTGCGAGTCAATTTTCAGTCTTGTTATTGAGTTGGTTTGATTTGATTTTCAGTCAATAAAATGAGTCAAGAGTCTTGTGTTGATTTGTTGATGTTTTGACTCCATTTCCCAATGAATGAAGGCAATTGTCTGCTCTCCCAAAGATCTACCATTCTTGGCACCTCCCAAGAGCTACCATCCCCATTGGGGCCAATGTTAGAGTTGGTCTTTACATCCCTCCGTCAGAGATCACTTCTCTTTTTGCATTTCATTTTTAGGTGTTCCATTCAGCTCATTCCTCTGCATTCTGCTAGGGGAATGCCATAATCTCACGGAAGGGTCTCTGCACTCATTTCCCTCACAATTGTACCTGCTGGGTTGTTCAAAATTTCACAAAGTTCATCGAAGTTGATTTCAGTCATTTACAGTCATAGATGGTGTTTTGGTCAAAAAGAGTCATTTCAGTTCCTAGGTCTAGGGTTTGGTCTTTAGAATGTCAAATAATGCCCGCAGGCCATGAGGATGTCTTCAATAAGTTTTCATTTCAAGATTTTCATCGTCAAATATGCTCAAGGATATTTCTTCTTCAAAACTTTGTTTTGAGGAAGAAATCATTGAATTTGTTTTTGTAATAAATATGTATCTTTCCGCCATGAAGTACTTCTCGTGCAGACCCTGGTCCTCCTTGCCAAAGTCTAAATGCCACCATACCTGCAAAAATCAACCAAGAAAACATCATTTCAAGCCTCAGAAAGTCAGTGAAGAAACAAAAAGATAGAGTTGTATTTAATGCAAAAGTGCCATAGCCAAAAAACATTACAAAATGCGTTTTTGAGAAGCAAAAATTAAATCCATCTCTATATAAGATATTTCTCAAAGTTATTAATCCATTTGCATCAAGAGATATTCAGAAAACCCAAGAGAGAAGTTGATGTTGAAGTTTGGAGGGACGAAACTTTGAGTTTAAAGGGCCGACTGTGTGTTGGAATTCAGTGCGACGCACCCACATAGCGCGGCGCAAAGAACTGAAGTGAAAACATGGAGGAGAAAATTCAGTGATTGGAGGCCGAAAATGTGTGTGAAACACCGGCACAGCGCGTTGGGCTGGTGCGCGGTGCACATGGCCTCCGCAGTGCATAGAGCCACTCTTCACAGTGTAAAATTACACTGGCGTGGCGCATCCAGCCTGCGCGGCGCGTTGGGCTGGGGCACGGTGCACAGGGCCAACACCACTATTTTCACTTTCCTCCAAAAATTTCCAAATCAGTCGGTCTAATTTCTCCATGTAAGTTAGATTGATCTTGTATGAGCCATTAAAAAGAGTTTGGTAATGTTTGAAAGTGAATTATAAGAGTTTGAATGCCAAAAATAAACCCTATCCTATTATCAAAAATTGCTCTCTTAGGGTTTGGGTTTGATTTTTAAAGTTTGATTTTTGTGCCAAGTATTTCAAATCCCATTCCTCACCTATGTTTCCTTTCTCCTTCATTGTCATATTATCATTGTCAATCCCTTATTCCCTAAACATCCCAAATCAGTTATTCCCAAGACCTATTTTCCCTATCCTTAAAACCCACCATTCCTTATCACTCTCCTTCTCTCATTTCACTTCTAAGATCCTCAAGTCCCCAAGCAATCAAGTGACTGTCCTTGCATTCTAAATCTCACTTGATTGAATCACATTTTTACCACTATACTATTTCCCACAGTTCACTTTTCCCATTGTCCTATATTCCTCACAATTCCTCAAATTAATTTGGCACACATTTGGCATTGAAACAAAGGCACAAATTTCTAAATTTAAAACAAGCTAAACATACACCTTGCATGGATATTATGGATACGGACACGCCATACAACCGGGACAGTGATTTCATCATGGAAATGCATGCACCAGGAGGGCACTGAAACATATTAAAAGGGAGGATAGACTCTGAATCTTGGCTGAAGCTTCATTGGCTGAGCTTGGCACTTGATGGGGGACCTTCAGTCCAAATTTCAAGGAATTTGGAAAAAATTTTGTCATTTTTGAAATTTTTGGTCACAAAGCAGGTTTTTCTGCCGGACACGTCGCGCCACCTTGCGCGCGCTTCCGTTTGAGAGATATTCTGGAGGAAAAATTTATCTTTTTGGATTTTTTATGATAAATTATGCATGCTCAGGAATGGCCGAGAGATTTCATCAAGTTCTGGGCTGCCTAAAGGGCCAAAAACACCTTGAAAATGGCCTTTCTGCCACTTTTTGCACCAGCAGGAACCAGTCTTGGGAGATTGCAGTTTTGGAGGGGCAAATGACATGAAAATCCACAAATTCCACTTGGGTTGGATATTATACATCCAAGGATTTCCAACGAGCTATCATGAGCTCAATTTGGACTTCGGTAAGTGCCTCCAAAATAGGCTCAAAGTGGCACAACGCATTGAGTTTTTGAGCTTGGCGCATAGAGAAATTTAGCCTCATTTTTGTTGGGTGTGGAGCCTGATTATCTTGTTTACTTTGTATCACAGCATTGGACCCCTGTACCTTAAAAGGGGCGGCAACGCCGCCTGAAATTTAATCGCTGCCGTGGGGGGTCCAAGGGGGGCGGCAGGGCTTTTCGGAGCCCCCCCCTGGCAGGGGTTCGGGGGAAGTGCCCCTGAAGCTAAAAACAGATGTAAAATTGCCTTGTAAAAGTATAGTAATTTCTAGTCAATCTGGGCCGCTCATTAGGAAAATGATCTGACGGTAGAAGTTATGTTTAGATTAGGGTTTTTTTCCCTAGAAGGCAACCCCCTTGTATATATGGGGGCATTGTATTGCGGCTGTGTATTTTTATGAGTGTATTCTCGGAGTGAGAAACAGAGAGGGAGACTGTGAGAGAGAACAGAGGATATTACAGCGGATCTGCTGTAGGTTTTGTCTCTTCATTTTGTTGGATAATATAAAGGAAGGACTGGCTGTTCGGGGTGGACGTAGCCCAAACCGGGTGAACCACGTATATCTGTGTCTCTCTGGTTTTATGTGTTTTGTGTGCTTGTATTTTCCGCATATTTTATGTGTTTCATCGTCTTCCGTAATATTTAATTTTCTAACAATTTTCACTCTTCTGTACCGCAATCGCCCCGCCTTTGACTAGTTTCACTTTTTGATGTAACTATTGATCTATCTTGATGTAATTTTATGACTATGATGTAATTTTGGCACATATTTACTTGTTCTAGAGGATTCATTCACTAAAAAGTGAAAATTAAATGAATGAATCAGTTTCTTTCCATATAGAGGCAAGTTGTTTGATTTCCTAGATTTCAGTTCCTAGTTTAGAATTGGTTGAAACAGCTCCTAGAAGGATGAGATCGACCCCTAGAGGCATGGGAAGGGGTTAGAATTGTCTATATATTGTATTTTCTGAGTCATTTTCATGGTTGGATACTTGGGAATTGTTTGGCACTCCATTGTACATCACTTCTGCATTTTTGGCTAAGGAAAGACCAGGGTTTTGCAGCACTTGTTGGGATCCTTGTGGCTCTGTGTTTGGATGGTGTTTTTATCCATGTATTTGTAAGTTAATTAATGTTTTATGTATTTCATTTCCCTTCTCTTTTCTTCTGAAATTAAAAAAATGAGTCACTAAGGTAGAATTCAATAATTTGTTAGTGCTCTGCCTTAAAATTTTGTTTAGTTTTATATGTTTTCTTCAGTTTGTAGAGGATCCTTGATACCATCTTGCCCTCTTCAGCTTCTCAGTTGTCTTTTCTATCCATTCATTTCGATTTAAGGCATCTAAACCTTTGCTTATCCTGCCCCAACTTGAACTCTGCAAGAACTGGCCTTCATCCCCGGACCCAAATTTGCCTTTCCCATTTTTTCCAACATAAAACCCCCAAAATCAAATCAAATACTTGCACTTATATATCTAGCCTAAAATTAGTTTTTATTTCAGTCATCTCAAGCCCCATCGAATATATTTTATTGAGATCGACTCGGAGAGAGCCCTCTCCTGTCCTCGTAGGGCTAGCTATAAGGCTGAGCATGGTTTGATGTTACCTTGAATTCCGCCTTCTTTCGGGCTGAGGTAGATTTGAGCTATAACATAGTGGCGACTCCACTAGGGATAAAAATGGTTTTCTTGTTGGTGTTACTTGATTTATAAGCTACAAACGGAGCTTGAATTTAGCCGGGTAGCCTTCGAAACGCTCTTTCTTTGCATTAGCAAAAGTAGATAAACGCTGCTTCAGTCAATCTCCAGTCTAGCTTGTAAACATAACATTTAACTGGTGAATTGCCCCAGTATGTGTATCAAGATCAGATCTAATTGTTGATGGTGGACAATGATCAAACATAAGAAGGCTAAAATCATTCACCTGGCAACTTCATTCACTGAAAAATCTAGAAATCAATGCTTCATGGTGACTCCACTGCAGGAAGATCAGTAGCTTTAAGATTTTCAAGATGGAACGGGTTGTAAGAAGATATGCTCCAATGAGCCCAGATCACATCCCAGGTTTTCCAAATAAAATGCCCAAGGTATATTGGCTTCAGAATTTGCCTATATTCAGAAATGTGGAAGGTAATGACGCTGCTCTTCATCTGGTGAAATTTCACATTCATGTGCATAAATTAAAGATTGATTTTCCTGAAGACTGTTTGATGAAAATGTTTATGGCTACTCTGGAAGATGAAGCCCGATCTTGGTATGAAATTTTTCCACCTGCTTCTATTTATTGTCTAAAATATTTTCATACAATATTCTTTGAAAGGTATAAAGAATCTTGTCCATCCTTAATATTAGTGCAGAATTTTTGTGAACACGTCAGTAGTTTCATTGAAGATCTTGAGAATTTTTATGGAGATAATGAATTGATGGACGGAGAAATCATGGAAGCATTGTATGAAAATTCATTTCAGCAACACACAGAAATCTTAGAGGATACTTATCAAGATCAACAGGTTGAAGTTTTCCATATGGCTGAAGATGATGAAAGAAGAAGTTTTATTTTTTATCTGGTTGAAATAAAGGATGATACGCAGGAAAATGATGTTCCAATATCAGATAGTGATGACGATAAATCAGATCGAGAGATAAATTGTGATGAGGAAAAACATGTTGTTCCAGATCTCATAAAAGGGAGTTGTATTTTTGAGGTTGCCTCAAATGAAGAAAAAAGAGTTACAGACCTAAATGCTCTCATCCCACTAGAACTATATCTTAACAAGGAGGTAGTTAATTATTTCTATGAAAAACAAGACGAGATCTTCGCTCAAGTAAGTGAAAAAGTTTCCTTGGATGAATCGTTGGTAAATGATAGAAATTTCATGTTTGAGTATCAAGAATCATCTGAAGTTTCTTTTCTTATGATTGATGAATGTAATGAGGAACATGATAATCTGGTTGTTATATCATATGAAGATGATAAAAAATATATTCAGACTACAGAAGATCAGAACATTCAGGATTGCCTTTTAGATTCTTCTTCATATGTCTCGTGTTTTGAAATGTTTTTCCAAGAGGAGATCTGCTCGTCTACTTGTTCAGAATTATTTTATGACCAAGAACATATTTTTACTGAAGTACATTATGAAGGGAGATCAGAATCAAAAGAAAAAGACACCTTCTTTCTTCAGCAAGAGGTAAATCTTCATGTTTTTCAGGATCCACTGGTAAATCTGTTGCAGTCAGCAGTGAAGGTGATTATTGCAGTATTCAGTGATGAAGGAGATCATGGTCAATTATGTTTTTGGATGCCCAGTCACCAGTATCTATTTTTGACCAGAAGATCTGATCAGGAAAATCAATCAAGAAGGCATCTGCTTGATTGGTTACATTGGAAGGCACACTACACATGATTGTACATATTCCATCAGCAGGAAATTGGTTGTCATCATGATTTGAAGCCCTCAAATCTCGATGGACTGCTGCCATTCAAAAGCTTTGTAAGTACTTGTTTTAGTTAAGTAAGTCATGAGTCATTTGCGAGTCAATTTTCAGTCTTGTTATTGAGTCGGTTTGAGTTGATTTTCAGTCAATAAAATGAGTCAAGAGTCTTGTGTTGATATGTTGAAGTTTTGACTCCATTGCCCAATGGATGAAGGCACTTGTCTGCTCTCCCAAAGATCTACCATTCTTGGCACCTCCCAGGAGCTACCATTCCCATTGGAGCCAATGTTAGAGTCGGTCTTGACATACCTCCGTCAGAGATCACTTCTCTTTTTGCATTTCATTTTTAGGTGTCCCATTCAGCTCATTCCTCTGCATTCCACTAGGGGCATGCCATAATCTCACGGAAGGGTCTCTGCACTCATTTCCCTCACAATTGTACCTGCTGGGTTGGTCAAAATTTCACAAAGTTCATCGAAGTTGATTTCAGTCATTTACAGTCATAGATGGTGTTTTAGTCAAAAAGAGTCATTTCAGTTCCTAGGTCTAGGGTTTGGTCTTCAGAATGTCAAATAATTCCCGCAGGCCATGAGGATGTCTTCAATAAGTTTTCATTTCAAGATTTTCATCGTCAAATATGCTCGAGGATATTTCTTCTTCAAAACTCTGTTTTGAGGAAGAAATCATTGAATTTGTTTTTGTAATAAATATGTATCTTTCTGCCATGAAGTACTTCTCATGCAGACCCTGTTCCTCCTTGCCAAATTCTAAATGCCACCATCCCTACAAAAATCAACCAAGAAAACATCATTTCAAGCTAAGAAAGTCAGTGAAGAAACAAAAAGATAGAGTTGTATTAAATGCAAAAGTGCCATAGCCAAAAAACATTACAAAATGGGTTTTTGAGAAGCAAAAATTAAATCCATCTCTATATAAGATATTTCTCAAAGTTATTAATCCATTTGCATCAAGAGATATTCAGAAAACCCAAGAGAGAAGTTGATGTTGAAGTTTGGAGGGACGAAACTTTGAGTTTAAAGGGTTGATTGTGTGTTGGAATTTAGCGCGGCACATTGGGATAGGGCGTGGCGCACCCACACAGCGCGGCGCAAAGAACCGAAGTGAAAACATGGAGGAGAAAATTCAGTGATTGGAGGCCGAAAATGTGTGTGAAACACCGGCGCAGCGTGTTGGGATGGTGCGCGGCGCACAGGGCCTCCGCGGTGCATAGAGCCACTCTTCACAGTGTAAAATTACATTGGCGCGACGCATCCAGCCTGCGCGGCGCGTTGTGCTGGGGTGCAGTGCACAGGGCCAACACCAAGATTTTCACATTTTCCTCCAAAAATTTCCAAATCAGTCAGTCTAATTTCTCCATGTAAGTTAGATTGATCTTGTATGAGCCATTAAAAAGAGTTTGGTAATGTTTGAAAGTGAATTATAAGAGTTTGAATGCCAAACATAAACCCTATCCTATTATCAAAAATTTCTCTCTTAGGGTTTGGGTTTGATTGTTAAAGTTTGATTTTTGTGCCAAGTATTTCAAATCCCATTCCTCACCTATGTTTCCTTTCTCCTTCATTGTCATATTATCGTTGTCAATCCCTTATTCCCTAAACATCCCAAATCACTTATTCCCAAGACCTATTTTCCCTATCCCTAAAACCTACCATTACTTATCACTCTCCTTCTCTCATTTCACTTCTAAGATCCTCAAGTCCCCAAGCAATCAAGTGACTGTCCTTGCATTCTAAATCTCACTTGATTGAATCACATTTTTACCACTATACTATTTCCCACAGTTCATTTTTCCCATTGTCCTATATTCCTCACAATTCCTCAAATTACTTTGGCACACATTTGGCATTGAAACAAAGGCACCAATTTCTCAATTTAAAACAAGCTAAACATACACCTTGCATGGATATTATGGATACAGACACACCATACAACCGGGACAGTGATTTCATCATGGAAATGCATGCACCAGGAGGGCACTGAAACATCTTAAAAGGGAGGATAGACTCTGAATCTTGGCTGAAGCTTAATTGGCTGAGCTTGGTACTTTATGGGGGACCTTCAGTCCAAATTTCAAGGAATTTGGAAAAAATTTTGTCATTTTTGAATTTTTTGGTCACAAAGCAGGTTTTTCTGCTCGACACGTCGCGCCACCTTGCGCGCGCTTACGTTTGAGAGATCTTCTGGAGGAAAAATTTACCTTTTTGGATTTTTTATGATAAATTATGCATGCTCAGGAATGGCCGAGAGATTTCATCAAGTTCTGGGCTGCCTAAAGGGCCAAAAACACCTTGAAAATGGCCTTTCTGCCACTTTTTGCACCAGCAGGAACCAGTCTTGGGAGATTGCAGTTTTTGAGGGGCAAATGATATCCAAATCCAAAAATTCCACTTGGGTTGGATAGTATACATCCAAGGCTTTCCAACGAGATATCATGAGCTCAATTTCGGGAAGTGCCTCAAAAATAGGCCCAAAGTGGCGCGATGCATTGAGTTTTTGAGCGCGGCGCATAGAGAAATTTAGCCTCATTTTCACTCTTCAGCTCAGAAATTCGCCCAGTTTTGACTAGTTTCACCTGTTTATGTAGTTACTGATCTATCTTGATGTAATTTGGTAACCATGATTTAATTTTGACACATATTTACTTGTTCTAGAGGATTCATTCACTAAAAAGTGAAAATTAAATGAATGAATCAGTTTCCTACCATATAGAGGCAAGTTGTTTGATTGCCTAGATTTCAGTTCCTTGTTTAGAATTGGTTGAAACAGCTCCTAGAATGATGAGCTCGACTCCTAGAGGCATGGGATGGGGTTAGGCTGGTCTATATCATGTATTTTCTGAGTCATTTTCAGGGTTGGATACTTGGGAATTGTTTGGCACACTATTGTACATTACTTCTGCATTTTTGGCTAAGGAAAGACCAGGGTTTTGCAGCACTTGTTGGAATCCTTGTGGCTCTATGTTTGGATGGTGTTTTTCTCCATGTATTTGTAAGTTAATTAATGTTTTATTTATGCCATTTCCCTTCTCTTTTCTTCTGAAATTAAACAAATGAGTGACTAAGGTGGAATTCATTAATTTGCTGGTGCTCTGCCTTAAAATTTTGTTTAGTTTTATATGTTTTGTTCAGTTTGTAGAGGATCCTTGATACCATCTTGCCCTCTTTAGCTTCTCAGTTGTCTTTTCTATCCATTCATTTCAATTTAAGGCATCTAAACCTTTGCTTTTCCTTCCCCAAATTGAACTCTGCAAGAACTGGCCTTCATCCCCGGACCCAAATTTGCCTTTCCCATTTTTTCCAACATAAAACCCCCAAAATCAAATCAAATCCTTGCACTTACATATCTAGCCTAAAATTAGTTTTTATTCCAATCATCTCAAGCCCCATCGAATATATTTTACTGAGATCGACCTAGAGAGAGCCCTCTTCTGTCCTCGTAGGGCTAGCTACGAGGCTAAGCGTGGTTGCATGTTACCTTGAATTCTGCCTTCTTTCAGCCTGAGGTAGATTTGAGCTATAACGGTAACACAACAGAAATTGTAGAGGAAGATGAAAATGAGAAAATTTGAAATGGCTTCAAGTAATCTGGACTGATTAAAACAGGAGCTTCTTGG
Source organism: Pinus albicaulis (assembly GCA_034641835.2). Classification (NCBI taxonomy): domain Eukaryota; kingdom Viridiplantae; phylum Streptophyta; class Pinopsida; order Pinales; family Pinaceae; genus Pinus; species Pinus albicaulis. The sequence continues at coordinate 578,754 of JAXQQM020068288.1, forward strand.
AGAGATTCTTTAATTCTTCCAAAATATTCCCTTGTATCTTTGTCCCACTTTAATTCAACATCCTTTTTCAACATATCTGTTATTTTCCTAAAAATATCAGCATAATTTGGAAGAAATATTCTTAGAAAATTGATTTTTCCAAGAAATATTTGAATATCCTTCTTACTTCGAGGCAGTGGAATTGTCTGTATGGCTTCAACCCTTGCTGGATCAATCTTCACTCCTTGCTTTGAAACTATATGGCCCAGCAATTTTCCTTCTTCTAGAGAAAAAAAGGATTTTTTAGGATTCAATAATAATCCATATTTCTTGCATTTTAAGAAGGCTTTCTGCAAATGTTGTAGGTGTTCATCATGAGAATTTGAAAAAATTGTAACATCATTGAGATAAATAACTACAATTTTTTCCCCTACAAACGCAATATCCATTGCCCTTTGGAAAGTAGCTCCTGCATTCATGAGCCCAAATGGCATCCTGGCATACATGAATGTTCCCCAGGGTGTAGTGAAAGCAATTTTCTTTTGATCTTCCTTCTCCACAACAACCTGATTATACCCCAAAAAACCATCAACCATGGATAATCTGTATGCTCCAGTTACTTTCTGCAAGACAAAGTCCATATTTGGCAAAGGATAATTATCCTTCAGTGAAGCTCTGTTCAAGTTTCTGAAATCTACACATAATCTTATCTCTCCATTTTTCTTCCTGACCAGTACAAGATTTGAAACCCAATCTGAATATCTTATAGGAACTATAATCTTTGCTTTCAAAAGTTTCTTTACCTATTTTTCAATTGGAGACAACAATAATGGGTTAATTTGTCTTAGCTTCTGTCTATGAGGCTTAATCCCATATTTCAATGGAATTTTATGTTGAATAATACTTTTATCTTAAGTTTTCAGATCTTCATATGACCATGCAAATACATCTGTAAACTTCTTGAAAGGATCTACATACCTCTCTTTGTATTCCTTTGGAACTCCTTTGAACAGTTTGACTATTTTAGGCTCATGTTGAGTTCCTAAATTATAGTCCTCCATTTCTCCATCTTGGGATACCTTTTTCTGGTTTATTTCCACATCATTAGTATCAAACAGTATCTCAAGAGGTACCAAACCTCTGGGAAAAATATTGTCTTTCAACTAAATTATCTTCTGGTCTCCAATTGTTTGTTTCAGATTTTTAGACACTTCACCTTGATAAATTTCATCCACTTCTAAATCAATTTGACTATCTTCAAAATTTCCAATCATCGTCAAGAACTGATTAATCTTCTCATCATCCTCAAAGAGCTGCCAATGCTTTACATTATCAGGAATTGAAGCCATGTGTCTCAACTCAATCTCATATCTCAACCTTGGATTGATTGGTGGTTTGAATGTATTGGCTGCAACTGCTAACGAATCTGCCATTCTATTCTCCTCTCTTGGAATAAACTATAAATTAAAGGCCTCAAAAAAAATTTCAACTAAATCCCATACCTCATTTCTATAGGACCTCAATCTAGGATGCTTAGTCTGGCACCAATTTTTAATTTGCCTTATGATTAATTCAGAATCACCAAAAAGAGAGATAAACTAAATTCCCATCTATTTAGCTTTTTGCAGACTTAAAATCAATGCTTCATATTCAGCTACATTATTAGTTGATTCAAATTCCAGTTTGAAAGAAAAAGGTACAAGGTTACCTTCAGGAGATACAAATATAAATCCAACTTTGGTGCCTTCCTTAGAAAATGCACCATCGAAATAACACTTCCAAAGCTTATTTGAACATAGCTCCTTATGTACAATGGCTGAAGGGAGCTGCTTTTGTGAATCTTCAGCAAATTCTGCATCTTCATGCAGCATGAAATAAGAGAGATCCTCCTTCTCTTGACCATAAATGGGGGAATTACCTACATCTTTCTTGGTAGTAGTTTTGAAAAATCTGGTTTCTCTGTATAACCTCCTTTCCTCTACATTAAAAACAGGAATGATAGCATATGTGAAATCTAATTTCAAAACTCCTCTAAGTTTTTTCCCCCACAATCTAGCAACAACATACCAAATCTCGCTAGAATATCTGCTACTACCACATCCATCATAATACTCTTAGTTGGAATTTGAGCTAAGGAAACAACCATATCTTTGATAAGACCTACACACTTCACCCTTTTTGAATCAAAGGAATAAAGGTCTCTATATGGCTTGGTAATTTGCAAATTTAACTCTTTCATCACAGACAATGGCATTAGATTATGTGATGCACCAGAATCTAGCATACAATTATCTAAAATGAAATCATGCAACAGAACTGATATATAAAAAGGTGGAACAGAAGAATCTACCTCTTCAACATGAGGTCCAAAGGTAACCACTGGTTTCTCCCTCTTGCAGGTTCACTATATCACCCACCTTGTCAGACTGAGATAAATTAATAAAATTTTCAATTTCTTTCTTATAACCAGGTGTTTTGACCAACTCAAGAAGTGGTATTTGAATCTTCACTTTTTCTAACTCTTTTGACAAACTGAAAGTTTGATTTTGTTTTGTCAACTTTTCAGGTTCTTCTTGGTTTCTGTTTGAATTTGCAGTTTGATCATAAATAGTAAAAATCTTCTCCAACATATTAGGATCATTATGTTTTATTTGGGAAGCATTAGCTTGTTGTTTTTCTTGTTCTTTTTCTCGATTCATGGGCTATTTCCCCTTGTCTAATTTTTTTAATTTGGTTCTTCTGTAGTGGAGTCACCATTGGAGTAGGTACTAATTCTGATTCTGATTCTTTCCCTTCATCATCTTGAGTTCTCAATCTTTTCTTTGACCTCAAATCATATTTTTTATTCAATTCTGATTGCATAAAATCAGTAAACTGTTTGCAGTAATCATCCATTTCTTCTTGATCAAATGAGATATCAGTTTCTTTACTTTCCTCTTCATATTCTTCTTCAGTCTCTTCTTCTATTTCACCATCCTGCATATACACAGCAAAAATTCGATCTTCATCTTCCTTTTCATTATCACCAACAGAAAATGATGGTGCTACCTCTATATATAAAGGAGCTTGCACTTGATCTTGATCCTTTCTTTCTCTTTGCAAAATCTGCAGGGGCTATTTTCTGAACTGGGGATTGAAAACCCCTTTGTTTTGTTTTGCAGGTGTTAGCCCCCATATGAAAATTTTTTGACAAGCAAATAGGGGGATAAATCATTGTTGAGTCTTCAAGGAATGCCTTTCCCCTGAAAATCCGTCCTCCTTGAAGTCTCTCAATTGCTCTGCCTAATACAAATCCCCCTCTACTAGTAAACTACTAAAAAAAGGGCCTGTCATTCCTTCCTTTACCCCTGTAACATACATCAATTCCCCCCTTTCTTTCCCTTTGTCCAAATTCCCCTTATGTTGCCCTCATTTAGCCTCTTTTATTCCCCCTTGGCTCCCCTTCTATTTCCCCTTTTACCCCTCAAATCCCCCTAAAATCCCCTTTATTTTCCCCCTCTTACCCTTTGTTTAATTTTTTTTCCCTTTCTCCCCTTATCGTTTCCCTTTAAAATCCCTTAAACCCATTAAAATGGGCAAAAAACCCACTTTCCGACCATGCTATAAGCACTAGCCCCTTTTTCCGCTGGCCCCTTAACCACTTCCCCACATATGCCCGTCACCCAAGACCAAGCGCTTAAGCCTTGGGGGCCAATCGTAATCGAAACAACCGGCGGGTGCATTTCCTTTGTAATACTCAAAAAACCCGATGCGATTGTTTTATTTCGATAAGTCCCGCGGTGCGTTCCGCACCATTGATCTACCCTGATGATCCAACGGCTATCGCTCTCCCCTGACGATCGCAATCGAAAGTTTGTAAGTGTCTCATTTTTTTGCCCTTCCGATTGCATCTCTTCCGATCGCATCCCCTCCGATTGTGTTCTCCACCGTTGATCTCCCCGCCAGATCGACGGCCAGCGCTCAATCACTTCCCCTTCCGATCACTGATCGCAAGCCTTCCCTCTGTCTCCCGATTAAATCCTGGCCGTTCGCTCATTTCGCGATCCAACGGCTATCACCCTCCCCTGTCGATCGCAATCGAAAGTTTGTAAGTGTCTCATTTTTGTGCCCTTCCGATTGCATCTCCGCCGTCCGTCTCCTCCCGGATCTGACGGCTCAGATTTAATCGCCCTCCGCCTCCACTGGGTCCCACTTCTTACATACATTTCGTTGCATTTGTTTGAATTTCCATACATTTTCGCCAAAGTCTAAAGTTTCATATGTATTCCGCCATGTCCATAAGTCAGCCCGCAGATCAATCTCCACCGTTGATCTCCATCTCCAGGCCTGAATCCAATGGTCTGCGCTGCATGATCATACCAAACCCTATTATCCGTGCGCTCCACCACTTCACTACATTTTCATCGTTCGTTTACGTAATACCGTTGTTTCTGCCACCGCCGCACCACCATTTAGTTCACCCTGCGTCCATTGCTCCGTCCACCGTCCACCGTTTCTTCACAGATTGGCCGTGTTGCAGAGCTTCTAGAGGAAGAGGACCACCTTTGTTCAATGTACTGCCTTAATGGTAAGCGGCACAGTCAGGATCAAATCCAATGAACCAGTACCATCAGGAAAGTCAAGGAATGGGGCTGTCAGGACATACATTAAAGAAAAGCGAAGTTCAAACGCCGAAATCTTACCGGCGCCATTAAAAGCTCGAGCTAACCCGACAGAGGTAGTCATGAAGAAGCAAGGATTTTCAGTACAGAGCAGAGGGATTAATGCACGCCAACAAAGATCTTGAGCCATGAAACAGAGGTTTAAAGAGGCAAAGCATCATTTTGAAGACCCCGAGGATCGATTCTGGAAATCCTGAACATCAATAAGAGGTAATATCAAGGTTTTCTTGTCAGCAGAATGTTTTTCCATAAAGGACAGGTCTCCCATACAGTATTTATTATGTGCCGTGTCCTTGAAGGAGTTTTTCGTCCCAGCTATATTTCAAAGCAATATAATATCCATGAGGCAGACCTCCCAGCAAGTTCTTTCATTTTTTTCAAATCACCTGAAGTACTACAGCCCAAAGGTAAAATCGTATCCGGAGCAGATCTTTCTTTCACGAGGAAGGTGACAATGATTAGATATACAGTGTATCAAGCAGAATGGGCCTCGGCCCTGCATTCATTGTTGTGCTTAAATGTAACATTTAAGGGTTCACCTACCTCCTCAGTCGGTCCTCTGTGTCTCTTCTGCTATAAAGCACAGAGGGATATCATTGTAATGGTTGTTGTTGGATTATCAGTGAATTGCAAGCCTTTTTGTCCCGAGCCAAGTTTCCTGTGTAATAGTTGTATGACAGGCTGAGAAATATGATGTATTCAGGCTGCATGTAAAATCTTTGGGCAGTGATGTACCTGATTGGTGTTATGTTTAACATGATAAGCAGTTTTCATTGGATCCTGATCTACAGCAGTTGGTGATGTTTTTCTTATCTCTGTGTTTATTTCCATTTCATTTCATGTTCTTCTGACTGACATATGAACGCATGACATAAGATTTACCCTCGTTAGGTACCTTATGTCCCAGCTCTCTCAGTCTTTAATGTTTTCTGCTCATATGTGTATCTGAATATTGTTTTTAATTGACTAAACCAGTGTAGTGGATGATTATTTCCTGCTCTCTGATGTGCAAGTTGATAGAATCAGTGTTCAGATGTCTTTGTTAAGATTTAATTGAAAGAGGTTAGGAACGTTGGGAGGTGTAAAGCCTGTCGCTGCCTCTTCATAACCTGCCCTGCCAATACAAACCTTTTCAAGACCCCTTGTGTTGCCTATGGTTTTGTCCAAGCAGGCCTGGAGTTAAATGACCTCTGGCCTGATCTATAGACGGAATCAGATGGTTTTCAATCCTTCATTCTCATCCCTTAGTGTTCCATCCCACCAATCAGTCTTTGAGATCCAAATGCTCTAGATGACTAGCCCAATTGAAGCTTACACATTGAACATAAGTAAACCCTTTCTTGACTCCATTTCCCAATGGTCTTGATGTTCCCTGAGTTATCTATTCTTGCCTAGCTTCCTTCTTTACTCATCCTTGTCTTATGATGAAACCTTCCTTCTTGATTCTCAACAACCAAACTCGAACAATCAAACAAACAACCTTGAGCCTGTAACTAGCCTAAAATCATAATTTAGAACTTCAAAGACATATATCCTTTGATAATCATAGAGAGATCCCTCTCTGGACCTAGGAGGGCTAGATCCTAAGGTCTGAAAGTGGTTCTATGTTGTCTCATCTTTTGGTCTCTGTCAACCTGGCCAAAACATGGGAACCCCAAGAGCAGGTTTATTGTTGTCTATTTCCATCTTTAATAATTTTTTAGACAATTTGTTATGACCTTAGTCATATCATTGATCCTCTGATCTTGAGATGAGGCTTCTTCTTTATCTTGAACTTTCTCAGCAGCATACATATTTGCCTCAATCTCTAAGGCATTAGTTTGAATCTGTTCAAGAGTGGGGGATCTTCTTTCTCTCAATGTAAAACTAAAATCCGGCTCAAATTCTCCAGCAAAAACAACCCTTGCTCCAATAGGAGGAGGTTTCATTTCCACAGGCAAACTATTGTACAACTTATTAAATATTTTGACAAAATCACTCATACTTTCATTTGATTTTTTTGTTATAGCATTAAATTCTGTTAAAGAATAACCATGGTCTCTTTTTTCACCCCATCTCTGGATGAATTGTCTTTCTAATTCATCCCAATCATTGATTGAACCATTGGGTAATCCTTTAAAACATTTTCTTGCCTCACCACTTAGAGACTGTACAAAAAGTCTCATTATGACATAAAGATGTTCTACATTCAAGTTTTCAGCAAAGGTGAAAAACAAAGGCAGGTGTTGTTCTGCAGTTATTTCATCTTCACCAGTAAATCTAGGGAGTAACTTAAGGTACTCCTGAGGCATTGCATTAATTGGTTGGGGTAGATTTAATGGTGCATATCTATTCATCAAGAAAGTAGCGGCTGCCATGTTTAAGCCCTGATTGACTGCTCCGTGAGCGGGGGTAAAATGAATACCAGTTGTAGATGGAGTTAAAAGGGGTGGAACAACTGATATGGGAAGGGCTATATGAACGATAGCAGAAGAACTGGCAACTGAATTAGGTTAAGATTCTGTGAATGGAAATGATACAGACTCAAAAGATAGTTCTTCTAATGTTGGTTCTTCAAAATGAATGGTTGGTGATAATGATTCTTTTTATGGGAAAGTAAGTTTCTCGGAAACTTCTTTGGATGGAAAAATATGAGAACTGCTACCCGGTGCAAGCAGTGTGGCATCAGGTGTAGAAAATATTTTTGATTTCTGGCCCTTCTTAGACACAAACTTTTCTGGATCTGAAAAAATAGGGACTTTTTCCTGAGAGGTATCTGACCTCGTGTGAGGCCTCTTGGGAGTCATAATTATTAAAATAAAGCACAAATTAGTATTTCCTCCTCTCTAAACAACCAGAGGAAATATGAACAAAACCTAGGGAAAACCTTCGAATCTTCATACCCAACAACAACACCAATTATTTTTGTACCTTAAGAGACAATCCCTTAGCTATGATAAGGAATCAGTGCTTAAGACATTTTATGATTATGTCACAAATTTTTATTAACCCTCAAGTATTTATAATCAAACTCTTAAGTGTCAAATATTATGAATGCTTCACAATGTTGTCATTTGTTAATGTTGACTGAAGTGACTAGAAGAAAATGTAAGAAGAAGTCCAAATTGATATGCTGCTTTATACAAAAAATACCATTCCAAAACCCAGAAGAAGTATGTGAAGGAAATAGTTAAAACAAAGGAGTGCCAATTAAGGTTGTTTAGCTCTTATACATGGAAATTAAAGAAACCTGCTGCTTGTAACCTTGTTCATTCATAGAAGAAAATACATAATGAAAATTGGAATACACTTCAATATAAACAAAATGCCAGAAACTTTCTTACTCATTCATTAGTCTTTGAATCTTTGAGTACAAAAATATTTGTCTAGAGGTCCAAAACTCGGAACCTCTCTCCCTCTTGAAAATTACATTAAATACAGTAAAAAGCAGTTTGGAACTGTTGTAACCAATCCTAACTACCAAAACTGCTTCAAGACTTCGAAGGCTGTCTATTACATGCCTTGAAAATGTCTTATTACAATTACATTTTCTTGAGAATATAACATAAAATAAATATCCTAATCTATAGGAATGGCTGATGAAGTGGCTTCTTTTCCTTGATCAACTGATTTGTCTTTCTTTGCTGCTGATCCTTTTGGCAGGTCAATTTTCCAAGCTCTACACTTTTTCCATATTTCTACCTTTTTCCTGGATGAATGTGTCAGATTGTGATACTCCAATCTCAATGCAGTAATTTGGTCATAAGAAGGCCTTTAAGAGAAAAGAGTTTTTACCATCCACAAAATTTGGAAATGTCTCTGCAAGAAGTTTACTATTGTCTCTCCTTTAAGCACCTGAGTCTTTTCATGCATGTTATCAACCTTGCTTTTTGTCATCACCAGTAAATTCTCATAAGAGCTCCATGGCAAAATATTTCCTTCAGCTCCCCAACATGATGGCAGGCCTACCCTTGTCATTTTATCAAAATATTTATCAAATTGACTTACTGCTTCTTTGATTTCCATTAATTTCTTTTCTGCATCTTTTCTGAGATCATTCTTGATAATCATTTTATTAATTTCCATTTCATATAACATTCTATCTTGCATATCATTCTCCTCTAACTCCTGATCTGATTTGGAATTGATAAAATCAATAAATATTCTGGCCCAAATGGCTCTGTTAATCCCTTTTTGCTTATCAGACATAATTGGTTCTTCACATTCCACAATAAGAATTTTTTCTTTTGAAATTATCATCAGGAAGCACCAATTGGACTTCATTTCTAAAATGATATCAGTCCAAATGATATCTTTAGCTTGTATTAATGACATATTACCTTTCATTCTTTCTTTGAGATTCTTAATCTCAGCTTCAACATTTCTGAAATCCATTTTGTATTTATCTTCTTCATTTTCCATGACCTTCATCAATTTTGTGGCAGTCTCCAAATCTGTTTGAGCCTTCTTTCTATCTCTTTCATCCATCTGCAACTCAGTATTTAATTGAATAATTTGTGTTTGAGGATCTGCATCACCTGTAGGAAAAAAAACGTACAATTATGATTATCAATGTGATTTTGTAATGAAATGGCAGTCTGCTTCACTTTGGAAAGTTCTTCATCCTTTTGCACTAGTTGCTGCAGAATTTTTTCTTTTTCTTTCTCTACCTCTGCAGCCTCTGCAGCCATTGAATGTTCTGCAACAAGAAATTTTAGTTTCTTTCTCAAGGTAGATATTTCTATCTCAGCAGTTTGCATGAACTTCTATACAACAGCTTTATCACTGGGGTCTACTCTAGTCTTTATAATGACTTTCTTCAATTCTTCATTTTGGACTGTTAAGGCCCTTGAGTTGGCTTTTTCTAGCTTCAATTGTTTGATAACTTTCCCTAACATGTTTTCAGCTTCAACTGCCATTGCATTTGTCTTTGTGAGGTCATTAACAATCAATTTTCCTATCTACATATGCAAATTCATTTTTTCCATTAGTGGAATCTTTTTAACATCCATAGTCACATTTACAGTATTAAAAATGTTTGAAGACCCAATTAACATTCCTGTGGGATGTGATAGAGAAATCCTAAATTGATCTTTTTCAAGATCCATTACAGTTAACAACCTTGTCTGATCAGTGGCAACCTGATGTTCTACTTGAGCCTCCATGCTGGCCTTCATTTTCTGATTTCTCTCTTCAATTTGCAAAAACATCTGTTTGATTAAGGGTACTTGTTAATGAGAGGATTCATGACCTCCAGGGGAAGCGGGAGCATTCTGCTCTTCACCTAAATGCAAGGAAAAACCAGGTGAATTAGAGGAATGATCTTCAGCAATTTTTTTCCATTTCTCACCTCTCGGTTCTTCATCATCCAAGTCAATAACAACTTCTTTACCTCTTTTATTTGTTTTCTCAGTTATAACAGGAGTCTGACTGCTTGTATTCACTGAACTTATTTCACCTTTTCTTGCTACCTTTTCTTGCTCAGGTCTACTTTCATGAATGAAAGCTGAGTATCCATTCTCAATTCTTCTCTGCGAAATTACACCATGGGGATCATAAGCCCATTTTTCTCCTAGTAACATATGTGTTTCCTCCAACAATTTTGTTACTTCGTCAAACACATCCCCCATATTAACTATGAAAGGTCCCACACTCATAGGTATTTTATACATATGACCTTTCTTCATAGGAAAAAAGTGCACATGATCAAAATTCAAGCTCTTTCTGATAAATTCTAAGGCAAAGAGCCTCATTGGTACAAACGTTGGGAGCTTGTAAGGTTCAACATTCGGTCCATACAACTTTATTTTAGAATATTCTTCAAATACAAACCAGTCCCCAAATTTATAGCTAGTTCCTAAATGTAGAAACTCCTGGGCTTTAGGTAAGAAAAAAGGAGGATGTACTCCATATAATATTTTATATGAAATGGGCATATATTGACTAGCAAAATCAAATAACCCCGCTTCATTTTGCTCCCTTCTGATTATATATTTATATAATATAACTAACTATCTATGCTTGTTTACATCCATTATTTTTATACCTAACTCCATGAATTCCTCAACATTCTGATGTAAAAATAAGTAGACAATTAGTGAGGGAAATTTAAAAGAACCTCTTAGTGAAAGACTCATCAATTGTGAGTTGAATGCTTCTGGCCAAAAGGATGGAATATCGAGGACCATTCCTGTCTTCATCATCATGGCGAACATTCCCAGGACTGACTTGTCCAGTGTGACGTCATCTTATTTTCCCAAGATTTTAGCAATACTGCTCAATACAGGCCGGGTCTCTTCATTGAAAACTCCCATAGTAAATTATCCACACTCTGGCTGAAACTGCTTCATATTAGGCTTCAAATGTAACATAAAATGATTGAATTCTTCTCCTATAAGGCTTTCATAGTAATTAATTAGTGAATCTTCTGAAAATTGAACTAATGATTTGGCCTCAGAAAAACACAGGGCTTGGCGGATTAATTGGGTAGACACCTACAGAACATTTTGTCCTTGTGAATTTATTACGAAACATTTTCTAGGATACATTGAGGAAACCAACCAATAGATGAACTCGGGGAATAAATGGGTCTTCGGGATGCATGCAGAAAGGATTTCGGCTTTTTTAATGACGGAATAGACAGGGGAATTATCATTATTCAAGAAAACTTGTTGATAGAATGGAAGATGTATTATTGAAGACACAGTATCTTGAATGTCTCTCTCATTATCCATGAGAGGAATGTGGCTCGATGAACCAGAAAAAGAAGACCTTTTATCCATGATTAGAAAAGGAGTTGAAGGAATACTCTTGCAAGGTGACTAAAAACAGAAAGGTGACGGGAGAATGCAACAAGTCGAAACACAACAAGCTGCAAAGTATTTTGAAAAAAAAATGAAAAATACCCCCAAATAGGTGGCGCATCTTTCGTAATAAATGCCTACGCAACGTGTCACTTAACCGTTGGATTGATTTGACATGAATAATAGTTTTTTTCCATTCAGCATATGACGTCACTGCGGGGGGTCTAGGGGTATGGCTTAGAACTCTAACTGGTGCCCCCACAATCGATATCCACCATCCATCTCTATTGCCTCCGCAGTCAACCCAGTCAACTGCGGAGGCACCCGTTTTGTTAACTCTCGTGCTGGTAGTGCCCGCGGGTTGGGTCATCTGGTTTAGAATTTTAATATCAGCACTCTCCGCCTATTAAATTAATCGGCCTTTAATATTTGGATATAAAACCCACTTGTACAAAGTTTAAAACAGTTAAAATTTAATACATCAAACTAAAAAAAATTTCTTTTTTTTATGCCAATGTATAAAACTATAATACTTTAACATGTTTACTTTTCTTTCAATTTCAGATTTTTTTTTTGTATTTTTAATATAAAATTAAAAGGATATGCAGATGATCCACAACAGAACCCATGGCACATGTCAGAAAACAACTATGGGCCAATATCATTGAATTTGTCAATGATACTTGGCCATCCATATAGGTTATCTATGAACAGAAAGACTTAGTCAAATCAGCAAGAGAATCTATCAAGAAGATCAAAGAAGAGCTTGGCAAGAAACCTGAAGAAGCTCTTGAAATCATCAAATTTCTTAATTCTAGGAATAGGCAAGAGCTAGAATAAATCAGAATTAATGACTGAACATAAATCATCCTATAAGTTAGGAAGGCTATTTCTAAAAAGAATTTGATGATACAACTAGAAGAGAAATGCCAGAATATAGAGATTTCCATCACAAGGTTCATGATGAAGTTTGACATTCTTAGAAAAAAAGGCCTTCCAAATCCATGAGTTATTCATGACAAACTAATGAAATAGGATGATTATGACAAGAAAATGAGAGAAGTTTCCAAGGATTAGGCTAATCTTCCTACTTCACAAGGAATTCCAACATGGAAATTTCTTTACAAAATCCTTGAGAACCTTTTTTACCTGCAACATGAGGTAAAACACTTATTTTTTAACAAGCCTACATTCTTAAAGGATACTGAAGCAGATGAAATATTCAGGAGGATGATGAAGATAAAATTTCCAGAGGCAGAATTTTGGGAAAATATGACTGATTTACAGTAAGAACTGAGCAGTAACATCCTTGTAGTGAAAACAAGACACTGAACAGTGAAAAGAGATAGTCAAAGAGTATCAGATAAAAGATATGATTTAAAGTCAAAACAGAAATTACAGAGCAGATTTTAAAGTGTATCAGCTTAAATTCAAAGTCAAAATAGAGATGAAAGCTGCCAGCATAGAGGACACTCCACTGCCTAACAAGAAGCCTTCGTTGAGAAACAATCAAGAGACAAATCATCAGCAAAATATCAACAATTGAATAGCAAATCAATGAAAGCAGGGACAACTTGCATTAGTTAGAAAGTCATCACTATCTTCTTGCATGAAGATATTTCTTTTTCCATGAATAATTCCTAAGTTTGTTTTAGGATATTTTGTAAGATTTTTTGTACAAATACTTATCATTTTGAAGTATTGAGGGTGGATGAATTGTTGAACATTTCTATAGTTGTACTATTCTGAACCTCAGGGTGATTGTACCAATTTCGAGTCAGCAGACTAGATTAAAGCAATAAAGCATCATATTATAGGATTCATGTGTTGGGCCACTTTAGTGAAGTATTTTCACTTGTTCTTTGTCAATTTCTTATGTTTTTCACATGCTCATATGTTTGCTTAAATCTAAATCATATATCAAGAATGTTATCTCAGAATATGTTTAATTACTCTCTGTCTTGAACTGTTTATCATTTACATGTTTTCCACTGATATCCAGATTAGGGAATTCTTAATCACTCCCTAATTTTGATTGACCTCTACCTTTTCACTCATTATCTGGATTTGAAAAACCTAAATTTCTTTCTTATCCAGATTGAAACCATTTTCACCATCAGCCTTGAAGATCTAAAGTAACTCAGCTATCTTACCCTGTAAACATTTTCCTTTAGACCTTGATCGTGATCTGACTGCTTGACACATTGACTCCATTAGCCCAATGGAATACATACCTACATCTATCCATCTGAGTAAGTGATTTCACCACCAAACCAAATCAAAATCAAAATCCCAAGTAATCCTACATAATTAGCCTAAAATCAACTAAAATCAACAAAGATAAATCAAATAGAGAGAGCCCTTTCTGAGAATTAGGAAGGCTAGATCCTAAGGCTTAAAAGTAGGTTTGTGGTTACCTCTAATATTCTTTAAACCAAAAAATATAAACAACCCTTGAGAATTATTGGAGTGATAACATTCTGGCGACTCCACTAGGGAACTGACCAGTCCTTAGTGTTTTAAATTAATCTTAAAGGAGATTATTTTACTTACATTTCACCTTAAGATTGTTTTAAAGGGTTGTTGAGTAATTTTTTCATAAAAAATTGAAATTCTGGCTTCCAGAAGACTCTACTATACCAGGTCTAATTGAGATCTAGAACCTATTGTCATAGTAGATAATCCTGACAGAATTGTAAAGAAAAACAAAAAAGTAGAGAGTTTAGGTAATAAATATTCAATGATCAAATCAAATTCTCTTCCCAATAAATTATCAAGTTTACAAGACATTGAATTTGATTTAAATTTTGAGCAATATTTTTTTAGAACTAAATCAAAAAGTGACATACATAATAGTGTAATAGATCCTTTTTTCATTTCATTCATTGAAAGTAAGAAGGAAACTGTTTCACTTAATTAAGATGAAAAAGTTCTAGAAGCTTATGATAAACCTGATGCTTTGAATGCAACTTTGCTTAAAGAAATTGATTAAGCTTATTTTCAAAATTCAGTTGAATTGACTGCTTTATTTTCCTATACCCCTAAGCCTTCTACCAGTCATTCAGATATCAGTCATTTAGAATCTATAGGTTCATCCTTGTTTACTACCACCTCATCCATTACTTCCACCACACTTCATTCCACAGATTCATTTTTTCCCAAGCTTCCACTTCAACCTAGAATTTTATTTCCATCTCCCACCACCTCAAGTTCATCCCCTAGTATTTCTACTGCTTTTTCTAGTACTTCATTCTCATTTCCAAGCACTTCAACCAGCATCCCAACTACATCTTCTAATATCCCAACTTCATCAGCAAGTACTTCAACCTCATCACCAAGTACTTCAAACTTACCTCCTAGCCAAGCTAGAATCCAAGCCATGGCTTCCAGGTATGCCCCATTGGTCCTACAAGCCCCTCTAAATGCCATGCCCCAAGATTATCAAAGAAAAATCCCTCAATTTGATGGAACCACTCATTACACTGCCCAAAAACATGTTAATAAAATGACAGATTACTTCGAACTGCATGAACTAGATGATGCTAATGTTCAAATGAGACATTTTTCTCAGACTTTAGCTGGTTATGTTAAGAAGTGGTTTAAAGGTTTGCCTGCTGGTAGTATAGCTGATTTAGCTGCTTTCCATAGGATGCTTCTTAATAGATGGGAGAAAAAGAAGAATCCATTACAAATTTTGTCTGAATTTGAAAACATAAAAAGAGAACCAAATGAAACAGTTCAAGACTATTGTACAAGATATAACAGTATTTACAATGCAATCCCTTCTAATGTTAAACCTCCTCTAGACTCTGCCTTGATCAAATTACCTGATGGATTTGATATTGATATGGCTTACCAACTGAGAGAGAGAAACCTAGAAACCATAGAGAAGATGTAGAGTAATGTTGTAAGTGTAGAAGCAAAATTGTTAGCCAAGAAAGCTAGATTGAGAAATGAAAGGAGAGTCACAATAAAAGAGGAAACATCAATATCATATATTAAAATAGATAGATTAGCAAAAACATTAGAAATAATGATGGATAGATTAGATAATATGGAAAGGAAACCACAGTGGGATAACCAACAACAAGGACCTCAAATAAGAAATCCCAATTTCAGGAAAAACACCAACACTGGTAAATCTAGATAATCAGCACCTGATCAAACAATAAGACCACCTTTCAAAGAGAACTATGTTGAAATTTCTCACCAAAACAAAGATGATGAAGAAACCCAGACCAATCTAATGGGCATTAATGATGATAACGCCATTTTTCTTACACAAGAAGAACAAGAGCTATATGAATTACAACAATTACAATTAGAATCTGGTGAGTCTTTCGATTATAAACAAGGTTATGAGTTTGCAATCAATGAATTTCATAAGCAATATAACCTTAGGAGTAAGAAAAATGTAGAATCCCTTGCCAGGAAATCTGCCCAAACTCAAAAAAAGAAAATAGGAGAGGCTCCTACAACTAAAGTTCTGCAAATCCTCCCTAGGGAAACCCAACAAAACTCTAATTCAAAATAGAAAATTTCAAGTCCCAAAATTGCACCTAGTCCTAAAATTGTTGACATTACAGATGTTGTTGTTCAAACATCAGCATATCCTCAAAAATCTGCTGCTGCCAAGACCACAACTTCTGCTAAAACAAAAATCTCAGATCCAAAAACATATGTTGTTGATCCACAATCAGCTGATCCTAAAACAGCCACTGCCAAAACAGTTGGTGAAACCTCAAAACTTGCCAAAAATTCCATTGCAACTCAAACTTTCCCCGAAAATAAAATAAAAAGCAGTAAAAGAGTAGAAACACAAACAGAAATGAAAAACCAACTATAGAAAAAGGAGAAAAACGCACTCAAACTGCAATTACTAAAGAAGAAATAATTCAATGAGGAAAATCACAAGCACCATTCAACATCTAAGCTGAAATTTCCAAACTGAAGATACCAATTCCTTTGACAGAGTTGGTAAAACATGACCTATAAAAATCACACATCATTGAAACTTTAAACATGAATGATGGAGAATATTTTGTCAATTTGAATGATGACCAACCAGAACTAATTTTTGGTCTTGATGTAAATGGAAAACACCAAGAAGGAGGAGTCCCTCCTTTCTACATTAGCCTGACTATTCATGATCAGATTTTAAATAATGCCATGCTAGATTCAGGAGCCTCACATAATTTGATGCCAAAAGCAATCATAGAAACCTTGAATCTAGACATTACTAGACCTTATAAAGATCTCTTCTCATTTGATTCTAGCAAAGTGAAATGTTTAGGTTTGATCAAAGATTTATGTGTTACTTTAGTTCAATACCCTGGAAAAAGAATACTTATGGATATTGTAGTAGCTGACATCCCTCCTAAGTATGGAATGTAGTTATCTTGCTCATGGGGAGAAAAACTGCAGGGATCTCTAAAATTAGACACATCTTATGCCACTATTTCAATATTTGGCCAACCCAAGAAACTTTACAGAGAAACATTAATGAAGTACATGGTTAGCAGTGTAGAAAGACCTCGAAATTATCCCATTTATTCTACACCTACTGATATGGACTCTTTCATTTTATGTAATTCTAATTCTGGAATAGAGAACAATATAGAATTAAAATAGAAAAAGAAAGCACCAAACAGTGAAAACATATTTCATGAATCAATGTGGCACCTAGACTTTGATGGATCAGTGAAAAAATTAGGAGCAGGAGTAGGAGTTGGGATTCATAACATGGAAAATAATCATTCAGAAGGTCATGCCTTTAGATTAAATTTCAATGTACAAACAACATGGCAGAGTATGAAGCTCTTATTTTAGGACTGCAAATTGTTAGAAATTTAGGAGCTAAAAGAGTTTCTATCATGGGAGACTCTGAGTTAATTGCAAAACAAATTAGAGGAGAATATTTTGTATATATTCCTAGAGTAAGCCAATATAGAGAAACAATTTTAGATCTGATTAGTGAACTACTGCAATGAGACTCTGCTGTAACTCCTACAAAACAGAATATGCAAGCACACAATTTAACAACTTTTGCTTTCACCTGCAATCTGCCTTTTCAACCAATTGATAAATATACAACAGAAGTTAAACATAGCCTACAATACCAGACAATCTAAAATATTGGCAGATATTTTCATAGGATGAACAAATCTATCATTTCATGAATGCTGAATGAGAATTTCAGAATTGTAACATAGACACAGACTGTACAGTAGATGATAAAATAGATAGTGAAATATATTGTAACTAACTTGGATTTCACTAATCCCACTAAATTTACACAAGTAGAAATATATAATTTAGAAAAGGTAGAAATAGAAGAATTAATAGATGATGATTCTGACATTTACACCTTAAGAACAACTTTTTACCTAAGGGATTAGCCCCTTTAGAAGATCTTTTTTATTCAAATGATGTTGCAAAGAAACCAAAGATGGAACCATTAAGATCAGATATTGAAGAATGCAATATAGGAACATAACAAAAGCCAAAACTCATCAAACTTTCAAAAGCTTTACCTCAAGAAGAAAAACCGAAATACATAGCTCTGTTTAAGGAATTTCAGGATGTATTTGCATGGAGTTATGAGGAATTAAAATCTTATGACACTAGCATAATACAACACAAAATACCTATAAAAGAAGATAAAAAACGTTTCAAACAAAAGCTTAGAAGAATAAATACGGTTCTTTTACCTTTGATTGAGAAAGAGGTAAAGAGAATGTATGAAGCTCAGATTATTGCACCTATCAGATATTCTAATTGGGTTTCAAACTTACTTCCCCCTAGGAAAAAGACAGGGGAAATCAGGCTGTGTGTTGATTTCCAGAATTTAAATAAGGTGTCCTTAAAGAGAATGTATGAAGCTTAGATTATTTCACCTATCAGATATATTCTGATTGGGTTTCAAACTTAGTTCCAACAGGAAAAATACAGGGGAAATCAGACTGTGTATTGATTTCAGGAATTTAAACAAGGCATCCTTAAAAGATAAGTACCCTCTCCCCAAGATGGATCATATTTTACAGAGGGTGGTTGGTTCTTCTGCGATTTCATTGCTTGATGGATTCTCTAGATACAACTAGATTTTAGTTCAAAAAGAAGACCAACCAAGGATTGCATTTACTACTCCATGGGGTACTTCCATGTATGTGAAAATGCCTTTTGGATTAATGAATGCAAGAGCCAGTTTCTAGAGAGTTATGTATATAGCCTTTGCTAAAGAAATTCATGATTTTCTTGCGATTTATCTAGATGATATTACTATATTTTCAAAAAATGACAATGAACATTTAGATCATCTTAGACAAGTGTTTATCAAATGCAGGAAATTTGGTATTTATTTGAATCCAAAAAAGTGTCTCTTTGGACTTGAAGAAGGAAAATTGTTAGGACATATCATATCAAAAGAGGGAATTAGGATAGACCCAACTAGAATAGGGGCCATTTTGAACATAAGCCATCCCAGGAATATTAAGGAATTTCAAGCTTTCATAGGTAAAAATCAATTTTCCAGAAGATTCATTTCAAACTTAGCAGAATTAATTAGAGAACTCAATAACATGTTGAAAAAATACTCAACACTTAAATGGACAGTAGAGGCCAAACAATCCTTTGAATCCAATCAAACAAGCCCTTACAAAAACGCCAGTCCTAATAATTCCTGATTTCAAAAAAGATTTCATTATTTTTTCTTTTTCTTCAAAACATACTATTGTTGCAGTCTTACTGCAGAAATACGATGAGCGATATGAGTAGCCCATTGCGTTTTTCAGAAAATCACTTAGAGTTGCTACACTAAAATATAACATAATGGAAAAGCAAGCACTAGCTTTAGTGAAGGCCATCAAAGAATTTAGAGTGTACATCTTATATTCACACATATTTTCTTATGTTCCAAATTCAGTAGTGAAGGACATTCTGAATCAGAATGGGCCTGATGGTAAGAGAGGAAAATGGATTGCCACCATTGTGGAATATGGCATGGAAATTAAGCCCACCAAACTCATTAGAGGCCAAGGTTTAGCCAAACTTGTGGATGAATCAAACTGCCAGGCCTTAGACATTAATTTTATTCCCCAATTAGATGATTAGGAAGAGATGGCGACTCCAAAGATCAATGAAGCCTTTTCAGACTCACCGTGGTATGCAGATATCATATTTGTATTACTAAATTTACAATCTCCTCCTGGATTGTCAAGAACTAAAGCTATATTTTTAAAGCTAAAGGCAATGAAATTTTGTATTATTGATAATGCACTGTTTTGGAAAGATCATGGTGGCATTTTATTGAATTGTTTGCTTAAATATGAAGATGATAAAATTATGGAAGAGTTTCATGCAGGTGACTATGGAGGACATATTTACTAAAAGTCAACTGCAGATAAAATCTTGAGGGCTGGTTTTTACTGGCCTACACTCTTTGCATATGTAAAAAAGTATGTGACCTCCTATCACAAATGCCAAATATTTGAAGGGAAGAAAAAGTTGCTACCTTTACCCCTTAAACCCATATCCACAGAAATTCCTTTTCAGCAATGGGGTCTTGACTTCCTTGGTGAAATTCACCCTCCCTCCTTTGCCCAACAAAAATGGATTTTGACAGCCACAAACTATTTCACCAAGTGGATAGAAACCATTCCTTCTAGGCAAGACACTGATATTTTCATAATCTCATTTTTAGAAAACAATATACTGTCAATATTTGGATGACCCCAAAAGCTCATTACTGACAATGCAGCTGCTTTCAAATCTAAAAATATGATTGACTTCTGTAATAAATACCACATTACCCTAGGCCATTCCACTTCCTATTACCCTCAAGGTAATAGTCTTGCTGAATCATCCATTAAAATCCTTGTTAATATCATCAAGAAACTACTAGAAGACAATAAGAAAACCTGGAACAAAAGGTTAGTTAATGCCTTATGTGCAGACATACTTACCACAAATAAGTCCATTGGTACATCTCTTTATCAGCTTGTATATGGGATGGATGTTATTTTTCCATCCTATTTAGGAGTACTAGTGATGAAGATAATCCAAGTGCTACTGGAAGAACCCAATGATATCTAGAGAAGGATAAATCAGACCATACACTTGCAGAAAACCAGGGAATATGTCTATGTCAAGTCATAAGTTTTTCAAGAGAGCATTAAAAAGATATTTGACAGGAAGACAAAGGAAGATGACTTTTATATAGGTGAAAAAGTTCTTAAGTGGGATTCCAGGAGAGAAGAGAAAGGTAAAGATGGGAAATTTGATTTCTTATGGAAATTCCCTTATGTCATTTATGGTTACAGAGGTACGAATGCATTATTTTTGAAGGATTTGGATGGATCAGATCTTCCAGGTGGACCTATCAATGGTAGAATGTTGAAGCATTACTATTCCCCAGAATAATAGTAGGTCACTTTGTTTACTTTTCTCATTGTACATAACATTGCAAAGTTTAGATTGGATTGGATGTTTTTCTAGAAAATTTGAAGCCCAAAGAGAAGGCCCTAAGCTTTGAAGGATAAAATATCATAAGTATGAATAATGCAGAGCTCAGAAAATAGTCCCAAGGTAATCACAGTCAAAGGTCAAAGGCTACTAGTCTTAAAGTTCTTGAAATTTCACCAGGAAATGTCGTCCCCATGTGGAGCCACTGTTAGGGTCCTATAATAATAGGATTCATATGATTAGTCTTGTAATATGTACATACTTTTCTTTCGGAAAATTGTTTTCCCATATTATAAAATTAAAAAATGTAAAGAGAGTAAAAGTCCCAAAAGAAAAATCAAAGGACTTGAAAGAAAGAATATCAAA